>JARQTJ010000636.1:0-171674 GCA_030142635.1 Trachelus troglodyta | reverse complement strand
TATATATATATATATATATATATATATATATATATATATATATATATATATAGCCACTGCATTACAATAGGTGGCCACATGTATATAGCATATATTAAAATGTCGTACAGACTCTGCTTCATCTACTGCATTATAATATTCAAGAATGAGGGAAGACATTTTTCGAGGTAACTTTTCAACCTTTTCCTTCATCCAGTATAATTTTATTCTTTCTGGAGAATCAAGTGCCAACAATGTTAGCCTAACCCACGTCAAACTTCTGTCAGTCCCAAGTGTTCCTGCCCTGAACTTTGCTCCGATGCATTATTCAGAAGAATGAATAAACGCTTGAACGCCGACCGAATACGTAAAGAAGAAACAGTCAAAGATACCTAAATACCCTAAGTTTGTAAAAAATTCAATTTAAAAAGATTTGCTACGTTCTTATCAATTCAGATAAAGGAACTATAACTATCTATCCACACCACAAAGTGGTAAATATTAAAAAATGAAAAAAGATGTATTAACGTCGAAGACGTACTATATCTATATACTAATGCAATATCTAATATGATATTAAGTGAATTTATATGGGACATAGAAAACGCAATGTCACGGATAATCGTAGAAATTCTATATACAGAAAGAACGTATTGAAGAATTTTCGACAGTAGCGTAGACTGATTGTCTGTAAATTTGGTAGATCCTACGCCACTGTTGCACGTAGAAACCTGTTACACGTGCAGCAGCTTCATACGTATATGCTTTATCAAAGTTTAGGGGCGAATCAGTAGGAGAACTTGTCAAAAATTCAAGAAAATCTGTCTCCTCGTTAATTATATTCCTTAATTTTCCATCAGAAGTAACCGGTCCGACAAAATAGGGAGCCATTCAATTTATTTCTAACACTGGCCTTCAACTCACCACCGGATGCTCGTCCTTGCAAAGTTTGATTGACCTCGTAGACGATGTGGCTGGAATCCACGTGACTCGCCGTTGTTCCTTCCTCAATTTTTCCTACTCCCTTCCACAAGTTACCACTACTCCCGGCTTTACTTCTCTTCGTTCACCACTACTCCGACTTCCGTTCTCCGCGTAGATGCGTAGTGCGTTCTAGAGGAACATGAGTACAAGCCAACAATGGAAATTAGAGGATAACGAGCAACTGGGAGCTCGTGATTTTGATACTCCTAGCTTCTATCGCTTCTGAGGGAAGACTTTATAGAGTAGGGAGAACTCGAGGCTTGGACTCTGAACGCCTGACGTGCAAATCAGGGCCGCTCACCGCTGAATAAACGACTTTACGTCTGAAAGAGAGGGATATGACATTGGTGGGGAATACTCGTATGGAACTTAGTATATAGACTTTACCGACACGTGTTAGATCACATAGTAGACTACAGTAAAAGTTAGGTTGACTGTAGTACACTCAACGTCATTATTGCGTGAATTTTCTGACTGAACTTGCCTATTTAAATTACACGAGTGGGACGGAGACAAAAATAGTTTAGGGGTCCAGGCATTAATGACACTGAGTGTATATACATACAATGAGTAGTGAGGATACTGTTGGTTTTCTCTGACAAGATACTTTGCTGACATCTGACGGAGAAACTTGGAATCTAATCAATGAACCTTTTAAGATACACGTGTCGCACCCATTATGCAATATGAAATGAGAGAGTAGAAAAGTGCATGTATCCAATTATCTGATACTTGTTTTCGTTGCAAGGGAATAAGTCTATAAAAGAGGATAAAGAAGATCTTCAATTGTTTTATGGCACTTTTGGCTCACTTTTCATATTCAGCTTACTCGATATTTAGTACAAAGATTGCATATGCTCATATATGTGCGTAACTTGCTGTATTGTTTTTTTTATACGGTACAGCTATTGCATTTTAATTTCTTCTTCTCTGGAAGTTCCTTTTGATTCTTTAGAGCTGAAAGAAATTGAATTCAAAATTATGTGCAGTGCATTATAGAATATTAATGAGAAAATTCTAAGTCCACTTACTAACGAGATCAGAGCCCACGGTTATTTTTTCAGTAGCGGATGTTTGTAATTCTCGTATAATAGTAGCGTTGAATGATAAAGATGTCATTCTTGCAAATAATTCTGGCACACCGTCACCTGTTCTCGAAGACACTGCCCAGTATTCTGCATTTATTGTTTTAGCTACCGTTATGGCTCTCTTCTCAATAACTTCGTAAACCTTATTCGACTATTGAAAGAAATTTAGTAAATTAAGGAAGGGAACTTCAATTAAAGCTACAGGTTTACTTACTAAGAGGTCTCTTTTGGTTCCCACTAAAAATATATGATAAAATCCTACATTACTTCTTTCTGCTTCAGCAAGCCATTGTTGGGAATGGGACAATGACATAAGACTGCCCAAATCGAAAACAATGACAATAACTAAAATCAATCAAGAAATTATTAACACTTAAACGTCGTATAAAGATGTATCTTTTGCAATTGAACTGACTGTTTGCTCCTCTGTAATAAGATGCAGCTATACATTTAAATCGCTCTTGACCAGCAGTGTCCCATCTGTAGAATTAGAAAGGAATATTGAAATAAATTATACAGAAACAAAATCAGAATAGAAACACTGAATCTTACTGACATTTGTAAATTAAAAGGTACACCTAGTACGTCAAAACGTTCTACTTCAAAATCCACGCCTATGGTAGCCTTGTAATTGTTGTCAAAGAGTTTGTGACAAAATCTGCAAATAACGTTTAATCACATACGTACGTTAAATTTGAATTTAAACAACCGGAAGTGCATTCTTGCTAATTACCGATTAACCAGAGACGTTTTGCCGACGGCAACGTCACCGAGGACGATCGCCTTCGATATTCTAGGTACGAGACTTTTGGACAAACAAACTTTTCTGACATTACCATCAAAATCTCTTTCCCGATAAGGCGTCATGTCGGATGAAAATGGAGGCGGCCAGTATTTTATCTGGGAATAATAAAAATAGTACAATGCACTTGTGTTTTATATCTTATAAAAATAATGTAATGTCAACATATTTCAACATATTCGAATTATACAAAATAATCTTATACATGTACCTGACGTTCCTCGTGAGCGACGTTCTTCATCATTTTGTAAACGGCCGAGCGAGTTTCTAACATAAAACACTAATGCGGCACCTCTTGTAAGTAATTTTTAATTTTCACTTGCTCGTTATGCAATAACAGGAGACAAATAATCAGGCGCAAGTATGCAAACGATAATGTGAACGACGTAGTCAAGTCGCATAAAGTTATATAAAGGAACTGGAGGATACTTTATTACATACTGAGAGAAAATCCTGATGATTTCTGAGTTACGAACAAAAACATTCGTTGCTGGGACAGGTGTTGGTTCGCTTGGAAGGGATGAAATGCGGGTGGTTATCGCACCGAGTATAGGAAATGATATGCATTGAGTGAAATACTGTAACCCTCATATTTGAATATTTATTATTAATACGAATATAATTATATCGAATATATAGATTTATTTTCAAGGTTTCATACCTTAAGCTGAGTAATCTGATTTTTTTTTTCATTTAAAACATGTAGCAATGTTGAAAATAATTAAGCAATATAGGCAAATATTATAATTCGGTATTGTTCTTGTTCGTTTGTCGCGTAAAGACTGCAGGGGAATAATTTTAAATACAATGCGGATATATTAATTGTTGCAAGTTTTGTGAATGATACAATTGTAAATCCGATGTATAAAAATGTTGCTTGTGCTGTTACTACAGTGTGCATTTCATATCTGATGAAGTGAATATTTATACGTGGTCATATATATAAAGAAAGAGATAATGCTTCGTGGATTATATGAGAACTGTATATTTATTTGAGAAACATTGTTAAGAATTGTTTTGATCTCAAATATATTCCTAGTTCTAGCACGACTAACGTAGTGATCTTGCGGCCTGGCATTCACTTCCTGTGTAAGTTGCCGTCCTTTTCAGCAAAATGGCTCCGAAACCGAAGCCCACGGAAAAAGCAGGTATGATTTAAAGTGATTTTACGTGTAAAAGTAATGTTAAATGGACATAGTGTATAATTTTGTTAGAAGCTGAAGCTTGGTGATGTGAATATTACACATTCTTCAAAGATTTAAAGTGAAATATTCTTACGAAAAACTGAAGTTAATATTCAACGGCCATGAGGTCAGATAGACACTTGAGCCACATGGCGTTTCCATTATTTACAGTGCTTCATTCGTTTATATTTATATCTTATTCAAATTTGATGAACAATTATATTTTTCGAAAATTTTTAATACTTCATGAATATACATATAATCTAATTCAAACTGACCTACCTTACATATGTGTATATTATTTAGGCATTACTTCAGTTATCATTTTAATGATTTTGATTCTGTACTCTTCACCTTATGTCTTATACTTTGTTTTGTAACAGGCAAGCCTGCAGAGAAGAAAACAGAGAAGAAAGCAGAGAAGAAACCTGCAACAGCAGCTGCATCATCTTCTACTGCTAAGGTGACGAAACCTGCAGCCAAGCCTGCGGCTGCCAAGAAGTCAGCAGCAGCTAAGCCTGCTGCCAAACCTGCAGCTAAGCCTGCAGCGAAGGCTGCACCCAAAGTTGCTGCTAAGCCAGCAATTAGCAAGCCGAAGAAAAATGTAGCAGCAGCCAAGAAGACTCCAAAGGGTGGCAAGGCTGTAGCAAAGCCTGTGCAGAAAGCCCTAAAAGCACAGAAAAAGGTCATTACAATAATAAAAAATCTTACTGATAATATCTAGAATCTAATATGCATTTTATTAAGTTTTACGTGATGAGCAATGTGTGGGAATCTCTTTGAGTTATTATGAAACTAAACATTTAACACAATACTGAAGCTACTGTGAGCCATTGCTTAGTGTTTATATTAATTTGGTTTTTGCTAATCAATATTATTTCATTGTTTTAGATCCTCAAGGGTGTCCATGGCTCAAGAGTAAGGAAGATTAGGACTTCGGTGCATTTCCACCGTCCTAAGACTTTCAGACCACCAAGAAACCCAAAATATCCCAGGAAGTCTGTCCCTAATAGGAATCGGTAAGAATTATTTAAACTATAAACACTGCATAACACCTTAACTTCTGATCATATTAAAGTATTCAGATACTATAAACTGGAACCTAATGATTTAATGAATAATCTTTTCAGTATGGATGCTTTCAACATCATCAAATACCCACTGACAACTGAGGCTGCAATGAAGAAAATTGAGGACAATAACACCTTGGTCTTCATTGTGCACACTCGTGCCAACAAGTATCACATCAAAGCATCGGTCAAGAAATTGTATGAGATCGATGTGGCAAAAGTAAACACCTTGATCAGGCCAGACGGCAAGAAGAAGGCTTACGTTCGTCTAGCTCGTGATTACGATGCTCTTGACGTTGCCAACAAGATCGGCATTATATAAATGCTTTTAATTCTTACTTGTACAAAAAACTGAAAATGTTCACATTGATAATAAATATCCATGTGGGAACTAACATGTCTTACTTCAAACCTTTGAATAATAAAATAAAATTAGAATATTTAGTAAATATAGGTATATTTTAGGTTATGATATTTCTCCAGGATATGATCCTCGGAGATGATGTGGTCGTGGCTTAGTAACATAAATTAACTTCGGTGGCAGCACACTCATATTCTACAGAAGAAATCAAAATGGCTTCTGTGAGTGCAACGACGAAATATGTTCGTCCAGTTTTATCCCTTAATAAAAATGAAACACGAAGAAGAGTGTTAGCATTGTATAAATTATGGTACCAGGAAATACCTGAAATTTGTACGTATAGAATTTATATTCAATAATATAATGTATATTCTGATCCTCCATCTTAACCTTCAATAAGCTATGAACTATCAACTATTTTTTTGTACAGCTATTAATAAACTAGACGACGACATTAAATACAATAAAATATTGATCGTTAATAGTGCATAAATCTTTCAATTAATTTAATTATATTCCAAGTTTGTCAATTATTTTTAGTGTGTTATGTAAAACTATATTCATCTTGTATCGTTCATATACAATTCATATAAATAATCTAATAACAATCTAAAGACTTGCAATTCTTAGTTTCTTGTTATTGTTCATCTATCGATTTAATACTATGTATTTTTCAAGTACTGGACACGTCACTTCCAGTAACGGAAAAGATGTGTTTTGACAAATTGCGACAGGAATTTAGAAAGAATGCCAATGTAACAGACATCAGAGTAATCGACTTTCTCATCATAAAAGTAAGTTACTCGTGTTTCTCTTTATCAAGTCCATAAGAAATTATTAATAATATCTTTGATCTGTCATTTTTTTCTAGGGAGAGCAGGACCTGCAAGAGACTCTAGAAAAGTGGAAGAACAAGGGACAACTTATGGATTACTTCAAAGTAACAGTGGAGAAAAAACCATCAGACTTCCTAGGAAAGTTCTTATCTGGTCAAGATTAAGTGTTCAATAGGGTATATAAATGTAGTCTATGAAACTGTATGAAAACTTGCTATCGATTAAAATAAACTGTATATAATATCATAAGTATCCACCACTCAGAAATAATTCTGTATATCGGAAAAGAAAGAAACGCGCATCTTCCACCAGCACGAACATACATAGATACAGAAGGGAATAATCCGTTTAATTTAAATCCCCCTCGTTTTACATAGATATATTATTATTCAGTTATATACATTTGACAATGTGTGATATATTACTAAGCACCTTAGGTACAATCTAGTTCACTTTTCACAGCCATACAGACAATTTGCTTTCCATCAGTGAACAATTATTATTTACCTACATGCATATACACATATTATACATAAATAATAATGCATATATACGCATATACGTGCACGCCCAATTATGCGCGCGAGTACACGCTTGTGCCGTGTAAAAATTTAAATACACTGATGCGCCTTACATTACATATACACGGTTATTCAGGACTGTTGCACCACCTGAAGATGGTTATACCATGCGAATTAATAAAAATCAAATTGACAGAACTATTTGTAGATGGTGTAACGATCCTTAATTACAATGTCTATAGATATGTATACAGTGTGTGTACACGCAACATTATTCAGCACATCACGGCTCACAGCGTACTTCTCTCCCCTGCTCTGTATACTTTGGTTAGAATGATTTATTTCTTATAAAAGAGTTTATTTCTCGTTTACACACTGATTAAAAAAAAGGAAGAAGGAGTAAAAGAACATTATAGACATAGGCCCACTCTACCAACTGTGTGTACCACAATTGAATTGTGCCTCTTTTTCTGGAGCACGTGTCATCCTCTCCCACCTTCTTAACTCTGACGCGACACTCGTCCATATAAAATATCTAAGATTATTAAAAAATATACACTTGTCGGTAACTTTCATATACATAAAATTGCATGTGTCCTAATCTAAGAGAATGGCAACGATCGAACGACCAGGTTCTCGTCCTCAAACTATACTCTCGCGTTCCGACTGTAAGTCATAACCAGCTATAACACCTCTCCGCAGAGATACGTTACTGCTGCGTAGTCCGTTACCATTAAACAGGTTGACCCACCAGCTCCGTATGGAATTGCGCGCCGAGGCTTTCTTCTCGGGCAGGCTATCCGCATTGGCAGCGGATGCTACTTGATCTAGGGATCTCCAGCGTTTAACGGATGCATCGCCGATGGAGACCCCACCGCCTCCGCCATCGCCCTCGGTCAACAGTGGCTCCGCCTCGTTTCTCGTGGCGTGATGAGCGTGTGGCACTATTATCACGTTACCATTTGGATAATTGTTGTTCAGCACTTTGTCCGTAATGTTTGTCTTGAGTGCAGCCCGCGAACACTTGTCGCAATTCTCCAGAGAGCGAAAGCTCTTCCTAGGCTCGCGACTCCAGCAGAGATGAGATTCCAGGCGACGCGAATTACTCTCCGACGGAAACGGATCCAAGGATCTGGATTCTCTTATGGCCGACTGCGAGGGATAATCGCTTGTCGAAGAGGAGGATGCTATTGTCGATAGAACCCTTGGAATTTTCCGAAACTTTCCACGGGACTCTAGGAAGAGATCGTCCAGGACGAGCTTCACGTTTGCTACTCGAGACTCCAGTTCTGCTTCGCGTACTGTCATGTTTTCCAGGGTAGTCTTAGACACGCTGTCCGTTAGGTAGAGTGGTGATCTTTCCAGCTTTCTGGCGTGAACTGGTCGTGGTATCGGACTCGATCCTCCACACTGTGAAGATGAATCGTCCCCGGATGGTCTTGGTACGCTAGACTGTCTTCGGCTTCCTGCACCTAGGCCCGCCAGCAGAGAAGCTTGACGCGAGTCAGGATTCAGCTTTGGACTTCGTCGAGGTCTGCAGAACAGTGGCGGCAAATCGCCCACGTCGACCTGAAAGCATTTTACATGCATTACACCACGTCTCGTTAATATAAAATATTGAAGAAAAATCTATTTCGAATGCCAAAACTCACTTCTCTTTTTTGTATGGCCTTATCTGTCGCTCCGGTTAACCAGTACGTTTTAACTTCACCCTTTCCTTTCATGAGCACCAGGCCACGGTCCTCGATGATGTAGCCTCCTACCTTGTCCAAAGCTTCCTTGCACTGACCACTTATATGAATCCTAAGTGGTTCCCCGTTCGACTCCATACGCGACGCTGTATTTACTGTGTCACCAAACAAACAGTATCTTGGCATAGTCAGACCAACCACTCCAGCAACAACAGGTCCTAAAAGCACACCGCAAGCGTCTATTCAGTGCTTTTCTTTTTAGCAATAGTAAATCTGTGCAATTTCTATAAAACGACCAAATGGCTTCATCATCATCATCCTATAGCCTCTTACCCGTATGTATTCCTATTCGCAATTTCAATGTCTCGTTCGGCCGATGAGCAATAGTATGATGTTTTACGGCATTCAGTAACTCTAAAGACATAGAAGCTATTTCCCCGGCATGCCTGTTACCATTCTTTATCGGGAGACCCGAAACCTGTTGATTAAATGAACATAATAATTATCGATAGCATGCTTGTACTTTTGATAATATGCATTCCTACTACTTACCACCATATAAGCGTCTCCAATGGTTTCAACCTTGTAGACGTCATAGCCCTTGATGATCCGATCAAAAAGAGTATACAGATCATTGAGAAAATTGACAACCTGAAACGGCGTACTCTCCGCGGACATGGCCGTGAAGCCGACGATGTCGCTAAAGTAAATCGTCACCAGGTCGAAGGCCTCTGGTTCCACGCCGATGCCATTCGTGAGGCAGTTGGCCACGGGTCTAAAAGTATAAGGATGATATAAAATAGGATATAAAAATTAAAGAGTGACAAAGTCAATTATTATAATATTTACTCCGGTAACATTCTGTGCAGCAGATCCTCAGTCTTCTGCTTCTCCTCGAAAAGAAGGCGCGTACGCTCACTGACTAGATCTTCGAGGTTGTTGGCATACTTCTCCATCATGTCCATCATTTGGTCCATTATGTTGCGGTGCCGACCGGCTTTCATCTTCTTTAAACGAGTCCGTATCATCTTGAAGTCCGGCCTGAGCTCTGGACATTCTGCCCAGCAGTCGGTGATGGTGTTGACGATGTACTCCGCACAATCAGCTTCAGACTCGGACAGAATTTCGACGTTAGGTCTGAATGGCGGCTCGCCGTCTTCCGGAAACCTTTTCACTCTGTCTATGATTTCTGTCAAACCAATTAGAATGAATAGACTCGTTGCTCCGATCATATGTATCTCCTTACGACGACATACACATATATAAACACATGTTAAACCTTTATTTAATTAAAGTTTACCTTTGGGCTCTAGATTGACACCACCGTAGGGTCCTTTGCGGCCAATCATTTCAAAAAGAATAATAGCAAAGGAATAAATATCTCCTTCCTGTGTCCCACGAATCGGAGCGTTTGGATTTCTCAGCAATTCCGGCGCTTTCCAAAACAAGTCTAATCCAGGGGAAACAAGAGAATTTTAATGACATACATCAATGAAGAATAAAAAGACGTGCACATGTGGAGGACAAACACACTTCGATAATACTGATGTTCACCGATACTATCCGATTCGGCACAGTGCCGCATGTCGTGTAGACCAAAGTCTGAGACTTGTAGAACCCAACGCGATGTTACCACGCAATTGGAAGACTTTAGATTACCATGGCAGACTAGCGCAGATGACTCGTGAATATACAGCATACCCTGTGAGGATAGAGATGTAATTACAGCAACAGTTAGTTATTCGACTATTAAACGTTACCAATATAAAACGCACGCACCTTAATGAGATCATGAACTAACGACGCAATGAACATATCATCTAACTTTATATCTTCATTTTCAATGATGTCCTGAAAAGTATAAACCGGGTAAGTAATAACGTATATTTCATTCGAATTCATCGAAATGATCTTAGCGCTTACATAAAGACTTCCTTTGGCACAGTAATCGGTAATTAACAGTATTCTCATGGGCTCGACGCAAGCCCCAATAAAGGAATTGAGATTTCCATGGCGTATCTCCCGCAATATTCGCATTTCCTTCATTACGTCTCGCGAGATGTCCTTCTTTTTCGAGAACTTCAGCTCCTTTATCCTGACCACGACACCGTGGTAGTGGCCGGTCTGGGCGAACACTTGACCTCCGCACCTCGACTCGTAGGACATTGCGCTAACTAAACTTAACTGGAAATCGAATAAAAGTTTGCCAATGTTACATAATACACTCTACGTGAATATTGAACAGGGCTATTGATACTTCTGAACACGTTGTACATAAGAAGCACACGTACTGTGTAACGTCGGTTTTTTTTCTGTTTTAGGACTCTTTTGTATTCCCTTTAGAAGAAAGGAAATGGAGTAAAGAATTTTCGCTGTGATTCAACTACTCTCACCTTACTAGGGGATGACATTTTATTGTCGAGATGGGGATATCCGTGAATCTGGGTTGGATCTATTTTCCATAGAAGACCCTCAATTTCCTGTTCAATTTTCCATCTCCTGTAGATACTCATGGTAATGACGGCAGCGCAGAAGAGGAGAACGGCCAGGATGCCAGCGGCTACGATACTGCGAAGATGTGTGTCATCCTTGGGGCAGTGCTCGTTGAGGAAACCGCATCCGGGCTCAGCTTCCGGTTTGTTCTTTCCCGGCCAATCCATGGCCTCCGATGGTCTATACACCTACGTGTCAAGTTTGGTCAACGGAAAGTTCACTCTCTCCGAGTGGAGAATCGACACCGGTCCAAGCCTGGTGATCGTTATCGCGCGAATGTCGTAAACAACTCACTCACTAGAGTTTCACCCTGCTGGAACTGTCCCACCGGCTTCATCTGATAGTCGCAGGAGAAGTTTTCCATACGGAACGATTCCTTCTTCAAGGCAAGCACCGAAAAGTTTCCCTCGGAGTCGCCAAATTTGTCCAGCCTAATGGTGGCGCCGCTGACACTTTGATAGGTATGATTTTTTATTATCGTGTCTATGATCTGCGAACCGTTGCTGGCAATTTCCTCTAAGCTATGATCAGGTTGATCCCGTAGAAGCTGATCCAGGGCGCGCGCGTACAGCTTCACCGAGTCGTACAGATACGCAGCGTGAATAGAGACGTACTGAAATAAAATTAGACAATTGCAAATACTTATTTTCAATATAAAATAACAAACCCATGGACCTAGCGTACCTTCTCATACTTTCTCAGTAACTCGGGTATTATGAAATTGAAAGGTTCCCTGCTGCTGTATTCGCGAACCTTCTTCGTGAACTCCTCGTATTTCTGTGTAGGTGGCGTGGATGCGACGACCATGAGAGAACGAGCCCTCTTAAGAAAATCTTTGGGCTCGAGACAGTTCTTCAACTGATCAAAGTGCTCCGGTTCTTATAAATAAAGATAAAAGAAAAATCAATTATAAACTGCTCCTCAAAGAAAACAGAATCTATCCTAAAAAAATATCTGCAAGCATACTGACTCCATAAGTACTTCTGTGCCTCGCGTGGCGAGTAGGTCATCATATCAACATGAATCACCATGTACTCCCCATTATCCAGTAGCCTCTGATTCTGCATGGAGTGCATCATATCGATGAGAGACATGGCAGTACCCAGGAAAATATAAACTAAAAATAAAAATCCAAATAAAATACCACCATCCCCAAACAACGCCCCTACACAACCACAGGAAACTTGTAATAAAGGCACAGTGTTCAAATACAAAAAAACTGTCTACACAGTCAACAAAAGTCTAAGAACAAGCAGAGCCCAATAACAAATATCATGCAGAGTGACGATTATCACGTATGAACAAAAGGTAGTTAGCGCTAAATGAAAAAAGAAAAAAACTTCACTGACTCCGTGTCATATTTTTGGTGTCCTGTATAAGCTGAAACCATACGCTGCCCTGGCAGCAGGGCAGATTGTCCTCGCAGCAAGTGTGACGATCCTCAATGGTCTTGTAATGATTAACAGTAAGATTATGTTTGCCAGCCTGATCCTCAAGTGAGCGAGCAACGGTGGACCAGGCGCTCTCGGTAATGATGGTGAACTTGTTCCATCCATAGTGAAGAAGAAGAGCGATGACAGACTTGGTGACCTGGGTGTCGGGTGGTTCTGTGCGTGCGAAGGTGCTCACCTTGGAAGCCTTGTAGTCCGAGCATTTCTGCGATAATGAAAATTCAAGCGTTACGGTCGTTCGCACCATGAATACAGAGAGAAAGAGAGAGACGGACGTTAAGAGATGCAGAGAAGGGTGGGATAGGTGGGACAAGTGGTGGATGGAAGAAAGAGGGGAATAAATCGCGCCGGTTAAATATAACCTGGAGAACGTAGAGACTCTCAGCCTGAGAGCTGCTGGAATGTGACATGCGCTCATTAACATATAAATTAAATGTGACAACTGGGAGAGAGGGAGGGGGGTGGTCAGATCTTCTTTAACGAACGGCTCTCAACTGGCCAGACACAGAAGAAGACCAAGCGTGCCGCAATAGGCAAACCAATAAAGACCATGTGAAAGAAACAGTCGAGTACGACGTAACCACGGCTACTCCTGAAGAACATGGCTGGATTAGGGACTTTAAGAGTCCATGCCTCGAGGAAGACGTCTGTCATAAAATTGAGACCTGGGTAATATCCTGCATTGACCCATTTAGTCCTGTTCTGGTCATTGTCGGCCGTTATTCTCGGTCCCGGTTTGCTATATTTAGACGAGACCACCTTGAGAGGAGAATTCGTTGTGCAACCGGCATTGTTCAGGACTGGTTCCCTGCATTACCGACCGGGAAGAACGTCGACGTCTCTGGCGGTCCCAGGAGCGACCGAAACGTAAAATAAGTATTATTAACAAGGAGCATCGACATTATTGGTACTGGGTAAACATGGCATGTGTGGGAACAATGGTGGATGGTGGGGATCTCTGGTATACGCTCTCTAGCGAGTATCCCGTGAGCAACTTCCCAACACGTACGCACGCTTTCATTTATTCATAAATCAACAGGGTCTATTTATAGCACGGCAGACAAATAGCGATAGTCGCGCGTGCTCCTACGTATCTCCTTGGAATGGTAAAACGCGGAATGGGAATACGCCCTGAAAGATTCGATGGGTTTCAGCAGGTGGTTTCAACCCGGAGCGAAATGCCCACTGTACACAGAAACAATGAAGGGGAGCTGGTGGCTCGGTAAGAAACCGAAGGAATTTACGATGGCGACACTTTTCTATACAGAAGCAATAACGAGGAGAAGAAGGCCTTCATTGTTTTAGCGTGTACCATTATAAAGAGACGAGCGTGGAAAGTGGTTAAAGCCTATATAAATGTATAATTATAGTGTTAAAGATATACCAATAATCGAAGCTTACTTTTGCGGGGGTTCGAAAAATATTTGACACCTTCTATAAAATCTCTTTGTTATATTTACTCGTTTTACAGAGAGATAACAGTTGGGCCGCATATGGATATAGGG
This sequence comes from Trachelus troglodyta, assembly GCA_030142635.1. Taxonomy (NCBI): domain Eukaryota; kingdom Metazoa; phylum Arthropoda; class Insecta; order Hymenoptera; family Cephidae; genus Trachelus; species Trachelus troglodyta. Next base: position 157,709 of record JARQTJ010000636.1, on the reverse strand, counting down.
ATGATCTGATAAATGTACGGGGTGTATCGTTTATCGCGTGAAAATTCACGAGTGAAACAGGTGGCCACGTGGGGTCGTGCTATTTTGTGTATTCGAAAGGGGGAAAGCGAAGCCACGATGTAAATAGGACAAGTGCATCGCGTCGGCGTACGGTTCAGAGGAGCCGGTCGGGGCCTAAAATAATCCAGGAGCGATTTATAAATAGGCCAGAGTGGAATGTACGAAAATACATTGGATCGAGGGGTCGACGGGGCGACCGTGGAGGGTACGGCCCTGCGTTCATGTATATACATATCGTGTATTGTCAATGCGCGTATAGATATGCATACACAAGACACCGGGGTAAATATTGGAACAGATGCCGTCGAGCGGCATTGTGCGATCGGTAGCTTGAATCGATTTCTCTAGCTCGGGCAAAAAGCTTCGAGGTACGAATGAAAGAAAAGAAAAAAGTAATTGCGTATGAGGCACAAGATAACAGAGGGAAGAAGGACGAAGGAAAACGTTACCCCGCAGACAGTAGCGGAGTGCGATACTCGCGTAGTGAGAATGGCTGAAAGACCGAAGAGAGTAAGGAGGAGAGGAAGAAATAAAGGGTGTATGAAAAAGAACGGAAAAAAAATAGTGCAAGGGAGACAAAGAAGGGAGGGGGGCCAAAGAATAAACAAGAGCAAAAGGCGAAGTGAGGATGGTGCCGAGGTGAAAGAAGAGAAGAAGAAGAGAAAAGGGAGAAGGCAGTCGTGCGTTTGTGTCGCGTGGTGCGAACCAGCTTTTCGTCCGTCCGTCGGGTTGGCAAGCAATAGCCGTCTAAATATAGCCGCGATAAACACAGCGAGTTAGTAAGCTGTACTACAGCACAGTCGTATCCTTGAATGCTTAAATAATGACGCGAGACGACTGACTTCGTACGACTCGAAATCGACGGAAAGATAACGGTGCTGCGAGAGACTGAGATCCCATGAAATGTTTGTTCAAATGTAAATCAAAGCAGCGAAGATCGTCATTGCACGTTACGGGAAGACGATTCCCCCCCCCCCCCCGCCAATTTAAGTTCCTGGACAGGTACGATTGAGAACCAGCTAGTTATTAGGTGTAAAATAGGTATTCGGAAGACTCTACGTCGACGGAGTCGGGTACGACGTTGTCGTCTGAAGAAAAAAAAAAGTTGTTCAATAAACTTCATAGGGGTGTCGCTAGTTGTGAACGGGACGTTATAAAATATGGCCTTGCTCCTCTCAGTTGCTTCATGGTCTTGCGTCATCGCGACCTGATGGCCAAACGATTTTTTTCACTTCTTCGACTGCCTCTGTGCCTCCCCCTCTGCCGTTTACGTCTTACCGCCAACGACGACGATAACGCCAATTGAATAAAATACATACGAAATAACGAGAATTGAAAATGTGGGCCGCGGAGCAAGGAACCGCCGGCAACACAATTCCGAGAAGTAAATGCGGGGCGAAAGACCTGCCGCCGGTTTTGTAAGCGCGCCCAGACGTCGCCGAAGCTGCTTTAAAAGTGTTTGAAGTGCGTGAATGTCGCTTCTAGAGTGGTCGTGGCGATGATAACGACCGGAAACCAGAGCGCCGATTTTCGTTCAACGTCCAAATGGATTATACGAATTGATGATTATCGTAAAATAATTCTGTGACAAAGCGTCATACGCGTTAACGGTACTACGGATAAATAGAGTCCAACGAAATTGAACATTAGCCGAATATGGCTTAGCTGAATATACTCGGCAAGACGGAATGAGGTTTTCGCGTGACGTGGTACTGTCAACTCGAGAAGACGCGTCGAAGTGAATTCTGGAAGTTAAATGGCGTCGGGAAAGGCGTAGAAATAATTTCAGAGTTACGCGTTTCGTTTGAACTCGTTGAGTACGCGTAGTCCGGTCACTTGCGTCGGGCATAATACCAATTAAGGTTTAATTGACTGAGTTTCGCCCCAAAGGAGAGCGAAACGTTCGTCGTCCTTATGACACTGACGTAAGAATGCAGGGAGGATTCGAAGAGACGACGAGAAACAAGATAAAACGATATAATTAAGTATTCACCATGTTAGGCATTGTAATTTCTTTCTTTTGTTCTTTTTAAGAAAATTTCATAAAACTTGCACTGGCACTCTGCACCCGTTGGCCCTGCGTAGACGAACGGTTGAAAAGTTATTCAATTGCCCGAGCGCAGTCTACGTAGTGAAAAGTAATAAAGCTCTGAAGCGCCCTCTGATAAAACGAAGCTCGCCGTCTGAGAGGCTCCAATAGAAACAAGAGAAATACGTGTTCAACGGCCCGTCAGGATACATAGAGGCACGTCGACCACAATATACACTCACGAGAGGACACAACCGGACGGGCACACAACTATCAACCGTAACAATGGAGCAATAGAGCCCGGAGTGTGCATTCACTCGGTTGGGAATAGGATCCGAGTCCATTGATACATATTAAGGTTTTGACGTGGGTCGAAGAGCTGGAAAGTGAAAATCAAAGGAGAGGATGTGGAAAAAAAAAAGGTATGAATAACCTTGTCATCGAGATGATACAAAAGAAACTGGTCCACTAGGTGTCTGATGAAAATCACGTATCAGGTGGAGATCGAAGTATGGAAGAGAAGACTGGTATCTGTTGTGATAGTGAATATCTCAAATAAAACGATATCGACAGCTGGTTCGAATCGGTGATCCAAATGATCGAGATCAAACATAAGAAGACTAAGGATAGGATATATAGTGATAGGACTCGGCGAACGTCGGGTACTGGGCCAGCCAAGCCGGACCAGGTAAGCGTCCGGTCGACTGCGTGGGGCATCAACAGGCTCGGCTATAAATAGACCGCGAAGGTCAGGGGAATCAGCAGTTTTCATGCAAATGCGTCGCCGATAAAATAATATCGGATCCGTCGTCCCTTTCTCCCTGTATTTCCAGTTGGCGTCGCGACGACGACGACCACAGCCTTCCTGGTCCGTCGTTAGACTTTCTCATGGCGCGGAACGTAAGCCAAGGTAGCCGAGCTTGTTGCTGCCATCGGGGATTAAGGGTGTTACACGTTGGTCTACGTGGAGAGCTACGGGCGTTCCTGACTGAACGGATTAGCATGTACTCACGTAGCTGATCATGGGTATGTTGCGAGACTGGGCTACTATAGCCTCCACGTAACAAGAACCTTCTGGCCCGAAGAAGGCTGCTACCCCATCGCAGATCATGTCGATCATCGCCCTGGTTGCCTCCACGGTCTCACCCCGGGTATCGCTCCAACGCATCACCAGCCTCACATTTGGTAATATATTCGGGTCGCTGTTTATCTGAAAGATAAGAGGAGCCTGGAATTATTTAAAGGGAATAAGTGTTGAAGGCTAACTACAGAGCTAAATTGGGGTTGCCCAGCGCGCCTGATAGTATCAAATAGCCATGGCTCGATCCGAGTAAATTTCTAAAACGGTCAGCCGTTGCGCTAGGAGTTGCATTTACATCGAGTAATTTGCATTAGGAATGCAGCCAGGCAATGGCATACAGCGGCTTACCGATATTGATATCGGTAACGTCGTACAGGGTTACTTGTCGTTCTAGAGCGCTCTAGAGAGCAGAGAAATCTCTGGTGTTACTACACGCGCTGGAATTTACGACGAGCCAATTCGCCGCGAGAAAGAGGGATCAGAAGAGAATGATCATAGAGGATCATTATGAAAATTAATGACGCCGTTTACAGAATTACACCTCGGACTATATTTATGTGTGCTACATGTTACCTTGGCGTGTCCGACTTTGGCAACTGTTCCAGGAAGGAAATGAGAAGATGATCCCGCACGCATTATAAGATCATTAGAGAGGATTAGTCATACGCCGTTAATGCACAAAAGAGCTGTGTGTTTCCACAGCTACATTTACGTAACACCCTTAGATACGTGCACCGGGCATTGCGGACGACGCAAAAGCAACGATGATCCATAGTGTAGAAACGGAACAACAAAAGTACAGACCCAAGATCTATCAGTCCCCAATGCCAAGACCCATATAATACAGACGCGATCGGACTCTCGTCCTCTTAAAAGTATCCATAAGCCTAAGAAGATCACCTCGTCCAGTGCCATGGAGAGTGCTCCAGAGATAGCGAGTCCCTGCCGATCCTTGAGGCCACCCTTGAGAGCAGTGAGATAGCCAATGGTGAGATTTTGGGACTTGTGAGGTGGACCCTCGAGGGTCCCGGGCAGTGAAGATGAATCAGCGACGGTGAGAGGGGGCCCGACGACTGTGGCCAGAATCAGGAGGAAGATGATCGCCTGCAGGCCGGGTAGTAAGAGGAGCAGCAGCTGGGCCGGGGGCTGGCGACGGGGAGGCCTGCGTCGGCTCGAATCTGGCGGGCCGGGGCGCATGGCCGCCGCCCCCACCGGTCAGCGCCTCCCTCCTGCTTCACCTGTAATCAAAGTCATCATTCAAATTAATCTTGACAATCATCATCCATATGCAAAGGAATATCATCGCAAAACACATTATATATATCACAGCATTGCCACCCATCATCCGTAATAAAAATATCATCCTATTTCAACCTGACCCAAGTGCGCGATAGCCTATATCGCATTAACGATCAGTACACACTGTCGAAAGTGTCTCTTGAGTCTAACGCCACATTATATCTAAAGCGCTTATAGTTTAATTGATTTATAAATGACACCGATTCGATCCTCTTATCAAACGATGCTCGTGACATTGGTTAACAGCCTGTATTGCATGTCTTTCAACAATCCGACACAATTATACAATATATTAAATGCTTGCGCGTACGTTTACCAGACGTCGTATTCGTCGCCATATCAATTCACCTGGATCTATACGCGGAAAGACACCGAGCAAACAAGCGCTGGGTCTGCTCAAATTCATTACAAAGTACATACATATATGCATATCCAGCGTGTAAACTACGGGGAGTCCCTTAACGTTGCCCAGAAAAGCCGCACATGGCGTCACTGGTCTCTTCGTCTATTCCAGTTACAACACAATAGTCATCCATCACGGAGTTACGTCACACGAAGTGGCGATTCGTCATCGGGAACCATCCGTTCGATTACTCACTAGCCATCATCGATGATGTTTCATGACGGCTTCCAACAGACTTCCTGGACTCTTCGTTTCTTTGAGGTTAGAAACTGAAATCCGCTACACCTAAAGTCACCGAGCAACGGGTAGACTGCGAAAGCTAATACCCCGGGACTCGCCCAAGGACGTCCGCGTGCACTGAAAATATTCAACCCCATCATCCCCCGGGGCATCAGCGCGCGAATTATGACCAAAAAGAGAATATAACTCACGGATGTCATTAGCCCAATTCGCCGGGATCGAGAAACGCATTAGTTTCTCCACTCGATCTCGTTAATTTAGTCGCAGGGATGATTAATAAGCTACGTACACACAACTGGTTCCATCCCCTTGTTTTTCTACACCCTCCTAGAAATGCTTGGTTTAATATACAGACGAGGGATTTAGAGCCCGGCCGTTAACGTTACACGCCCATTGTCTCGCCATTAGATTCAACGTTAATACTTCCCATTATCATGATTAATTAATCTCACACGAAGAATCGCAAAATTACATAAAGTATAGCCGCCTAACAGTACGTCATATATCCCCGTATACACAAGGTTTACTCGAGTACCGTGTAAGAAGTCACTGGCTTCTTGTTGCCTATTGAATTAAACGAAATCGCAATTAAATGCACGTGATTCCGATCCCTACCCAAGCGAGCGTAAACGTCGTGATAATTAGGAAAAATTAATAGCATCTTGCCGTACTTGAAAGTCTGACAGCTCGGCGACGAGTAGTGTATTAATAGTATATGGGAATAGTAATAGACGAAGATACGCGGTACCAGTGAGAAGGTAGAAGAGAAGTATATAAACGGCTGCCAGTAGCTGAACGTTTACGCAATCCAGGGTCAACACTCGCGGTGCATATCATTTAGATAAACATTCATAACTCACATCTCGCTTACTCTGTCCTGTGTATGTCGCCCGAACCAAATATGTTATCCGCTCCGTGAGAAGGAGAGAGAGAGAGAGAAGAAAAATTAGGACTATCCGAGAGAAGTAGATAGACGTACGAGAGAGCCAAAGATACTGTAACCGGAACAATAAAAAATATTCCGCGGTTACGCCTGGCATTCGCGTATCACGCGTTTGCCATTTACAGTAGAGGCGAGCTACGGCTTCGTTTAAAACCACCTCAACGTCCTATTACTATGGTCCAAGGCGAATAAAATTTCGCTTATGACTTTAACTTTGACTCGAGGATACGCTACGTTGAAAGTGACAAAAAAAAAGAGTAGTACGAGTTTTGTGTATTTTTGTAAATTATAAAAAAAAGTTTTTTCACTGTACACCACGAATCTATCGGTTGCCGTTAATGTACTGGAATTCTGAGTCGTTGGAATATTCCGTGAGTTTTGTAGAGCGACCGCTCGACCATTCACCAAATTAAGCAGTCAGTGGCCAATTGGTGGTTTAATAATGGTACGGGTGGAACTTGCTGCCAAGTCACTGTAATTAGTAACGAGCGAGTAGACAAAAAATAATAGAGAATTTAACGCTCTTAATAAAAAGATATGCGTGGATTGAATCCTTGAATACGTGATAGTATATGGGAAAAAAAAAATTTGTTTTTCATCTGGCACTTAATGCACTTAGAGACGCTCTTCTCCTGTGACTTATCTAAACTCGTTGATTAGCCCCTGGATAACTGGGAGGATAAACTCCGCGAAGAAATTCACCTTTTATCTAATTCCTTGTACAAGCCAGATAACTTATGAAATTCATTCAATTTCATTCCCAGGAGCGCAATACCTAGTGCTAGTGGTAAATCATTTTGTTAATAAAAAAATTAATAAAAAATATAACTAAGATGAAAACCAGGACCAAAACAATCTTTGATAGCCACAGAAGGTGCCTGATGTAGATTTTATAAACGCATGCAAGATATTCCAGCTAATGGCAAAGGTCACATACGACAAAAGGATATTGGATTCGGGTGTGCCTGAATGCAAACGAAGAAAACCCAGAAGCTGGTCTCAAAAGTTATTTTCAAATATAGTAGTAAAACAATAACCTGAGACTGCCCGGTTGTAAGTACCATCTGGGATGAGTCGTTGGAATCGAGTTACAGACGAGTAAATGAATGGGAATTGTTATCAGCCTTCTATGTGTATATTTAGACTAGCATATTTTAGGTCAATCGGATTTTTGGCGGTTGAATGCGAACAGGAAGGAAAAAAATGTTAGAACCATCCATATTAGGCTTGTTTCCGTGAATATTTACATAAATTTGTGAAAACGACAGAGATAAAACGAGTGTGGCTATGTCTGAAAAAATGAAAGAAAAATCCGTATAATAAGTTCGTGGCTTTATGACAGAAGTGTACCGAGATAACGCTAATTTCCTCGCCACTAAATACTTCGATAAGAGCTTAAAGTAGTAGCGTAACGATAAAGGCTCACTTGCAATGGAACCAAGGTGGAAATTTATCCCGAGGACGCCGTTGCTTAAAACCCACCTAAACAACATGGCAAGCTGTCCTCAGCAGGAAGATCGTCGATGGTCGTTTGCTATTTCGCAAGCATTATGACGCCAGAGAGGACTTTTCTCCGTTTCGGCCTGAGCGTCAAACAGCCACCTGAAAAACAAAAAATTATCAATTATTAAAAAACACAATCTAAAAAATGTAATCAAACATCGCAGTATCATATCTACGCAAGGATTTCGTTCGTTACCCAGTTTTTCGTTTGAGACTGACAGAACTTATTTCTACTGATGATTCCCACTTAATGAAAGCTATTCAAAGAATGAGTTTCAGAACCTATTTCGATGAGTAATATGCTCGTAAACAAGTCGTAGAAAAAGTTTGGACACATTTCTGCCACTGAATAGCTTAAGCCACAAGAGATACATACGTGGGTGTTACGTTGGGACATACAGTGTATAGTATACCAAAAAGGCGTGAGACTGAACATTCGATTTCTAATAAAAAATTTCGAAATCCATCCGAGTACACAAATGAAATACTGAGTAACGTCGTTTAGAAAGAAAAACTTGGCCGTGGCCATTTTTCAAAATCCCTAATGGATATTTTAGGGCCGACCGAGTGACTTCCCTGTGATGTGCTACTGATAAGGTCATTAATGATTTAGTTTATCAGCGCCAGATTACAGAATTCATTTGGCTATCACAGATCGATACTGGTACGATAATCGCAGGTTAATGCCTGACAAGTGACTCTCAAGCGTTGGTCAACGTATGACGTTACGATTCATCGACTGAAATAGATCCTTATCATCCGCCAGAGCATGTAAACTGATATAACTAATATCGATCACTATGAGAAATAACAAGATCACACGAAGAGAGTTTGGCTAGGAGTGGAATTAGGTAAATAATTGCCTATGACGAGTTACCTCTGGAAAACAAGAAGAAGAAAGAGTAAGTTACTTGAAAGGTTAGAAAAATTAATAAGACCAGAAACTGATTTCAGCATTAAAAAACCGCAATCGCAAGAGTTACAACAACGTTACGTTTGCTAATCCGTATCGGGTCGAGACGGTGAGCATTATAACACGTGGTCGTAGAGTCAGCCGCTTTTCTTTTGCGTGGCTCCCACTCCGTGTATAACGTTACTCCGGTGTTCTATAAATAAGCCGGTAGCCGGCAGGCACGAGGAGCGCAGCGATAGAATCGGCTGAATCGTCTGGGATCGAAGGTATCGTTATAGGATAGATTCCACTTACTCCAGGTAGGATAGCTGGATATTCTCAGTGGATACATCTGAGAAGTAGACTGTGAATAGTTTGTGGAAGCAACGATGGTACATATACACATATATATAACCAGCATAAGAAGAAGACAGTCAAGCAGGCAAGCAGACAGGCAGATCAGCCAGCCCAGTAGGACCGGTAGGTTTGGTTTACTTCGAGTCGTTTGTGTGTGGCCAGTCGGCCGGCTACTTCTCGGCCGAGTCGATCGGGTTCGTGTATACTCGGGAATCCTCGGTACCGTTCGCGCCTCTGGCCGATCTCGTGTGCATGCCCAAGCACAGGACAGCACGACGTAGCACAGCACGGAGCAGAATTCACTACAATACTGTATAGTACAGTGCCTTAGCCATGGTATAACATGAAATAGCATAGAGCAGCACCGGCAGACATGCTGGCAGCGGCTGAACAGCATCCGTATACGTTATAGCGGTTAGAACTGTCGTGCGCATGCGCGACTGTGTAGATTCAGTATGCATTCACCCGTGCATCGATGCATACGGGCGTATACGAGTGAAGATAGCAGGAGCCCTAACCGGCCTTTCGAACCTCCGAAGAGACACAATGATCACTTGGACTTGTCGATGCCACCTAAAACACCACAAGGTTCAATTCTCGGGTGCTGTAATATTTTAAGGCTATTTTTATAACCGTGGCGCCTACTCGCAAGCCCCACGCACTCCTATTGCATTGTTTCGCGCACGACCCAAAGTCCTCCGTTATCTCTGGCTTCTCTCGAGCGTCCATCGTGTCGTACATAAATTGTGTCCCGACTATCCACGCCGTATTTCTCGCTACTTATTTTCTTCCTACTGTACTTTTCCATGCAGGACACTCCACGGACTAATTATTAAACGCCTGAAAAATTCATTGGGACTAGGCTTAACGTCTTTTTCTATACTATGTATTTGTTAGGATAATTGACAATCGAGTCCGGCACTGTATATCCCGAGTACTACATTTTATTCGCTACTTAATACGTACTTAAAAGTCGCCAGTCTCTACTTGCTCCTCGTTACTCAACCAGTGTCGCTCTATTCCCGCCAGAAATCTACTCAGAGCATTCTTTTCTGGCCGGTATCCCGACAATAATAATTGCACACGTACATTTCTTCGCACTTCATTTACCGTAACCACGACGTCCACGTCAACCGGGAGGTATGAAGATCGCTATGTAACCTAGGTAACTAAAATTGAAAATAGCACGGGGTCCTTGAAAACTGGTGAACACCTGTTTCTCGATTCGTTTGGCTTAAGCAAACGCACGATTCTCATTATATTTTTTCTGTACAATAGTAATTATTTAATTACACGAAGTCTTGAACTTGTCCTACGAAGTTATAACCAAGAAAGCCATACGTATATACATACGTGTACTAGCGATCGTCTCTCTCTCTCTCACTGTAAAATTATCCTCTAGGTAATTCATTTAAGATACGATGGAATCTCGTTTCACTTTTTTACGACATTGAAAATGCTAATTAAGTAACGTCCTGTGTTGAGGACTTGTTGAGTTTCGCATGAACGGTAATCAAATCTATTAACGAATACGCGTGAAATCAGCACAACAGAGAACACATTCGATTGACTATATTTCATGGATATAAATACGAAAATTATGGAATCGAGCGATACATAAATTTGCATATATTTAGTCTTGGTGGCTTTATCCATCGAAATTCATTGGCGCCATGTGTGGTGTAACGGGGAAAATCACACAGAATCGTGAGAGAGGCCAATCAGCCTCCAGAAATATAACTAGAATTTATTTAACCTTTCGCGCGCGTCTAACTCGAAATAAAAAGTAAAGAAAAAAAATATCCATTCACCACATGGACTTCCGAATGTTGTTTTCTTGTCAATCTACGACTGTATGATTTATTCGCTTAGCACAAAAGTACAACGTAAAACGCTGAGACCTTATTCGTGCCGCAGTTTTCACTATTCTAAATATTCCTAAGCGTCTCATTGCTGTGGTCATACTTGTTTTTCTAACCTTCCATGGTGTTCAGTAGCCGTGGTAGTTTTCATATAAAATAACAAGCATACGTAGTCTCCCTGTTATCGTAACATCTTAATAACCCTATTTATCAGTAATCCTATCACGTAACGTCATTTCCTTTTTATTAAGGGATATAAGCGCATCCTGAAGCACTACGACGTCTTCGACTTGACTCAGCAACATAGTATCGTCCGTGGTATACAAATTTTTAAAAAAGACCCAAGGAGTGTTCTTCTGAGTATTAAAAATGCATAGGAAATTAATGAAATGGAGATTGAAGAGAAAGAAGGTCAGATGAACCACCAGAGGATGTTCCCGGCGACAGGGAAGGCACGAGCGACGGACGCGCCTCCACTACGCGCATGATCGCGAACTTTCAAACCCTTGACGGCTTTGTTTACCGCCTTATCAAAGTCGATGAGCTTAACGTAAACCAACGAGAAACAAAAGGATCTACCTAGTTCCGGATTCCTTCTCTTCAAAGAGACAACCTAACTACCACCTAGTCTCGATATTCTTTATATACGTTAGCATTACCTGTTACACGCGGCTGTATCCAGCATGGTAATCCAATGAGCGCAGGTTAGCTCATTCTCGTAACGAAGCCACCGTCTTAGGCACAAACTACACTCCTTTATTTATTTATATGTTTATTATTCCTCTTTCGTTTTCTCTTCAGGATCTTCCGCTCTTTGCCCAGTCCCGTCTCTTTCTCACTCTCGCTCTCTCTCCGTCCCTCTCCTCAATCTTCTACTTCTGCTCTCCTTCCGCGTAGCTTCTCTTCCTCCCTGTTTCTCTTGCGCCTTCCCTTTCTCCTACTACCGTGTATCACTTCCCCTCTTGCTGTATAATCGTATCTTCTCTTAGTCTCGGCCGATCTCTCTCGCTCTCTTTTTTTTCTCGCACAGAACAAGAAGTAATCGTGAATGCAACGAAAACGCGGAAGGTACGCGACGCCTTGTTTGATCTCTTTCGCGCGACGCACTTGTACGCGCACGGAGGTCTTTTCGCACTGTACGTACGATTTCTCTTTGCGTTCTACCAACGGGATACACGACGCTCGCTTAACCGCACGACGATTATCCGGTGTGTACCATTGGACACTCTCCGCTCCCACGGTGAGAAAACTCAAGGGATACTTTTACGAAGCACACAACCACCCGTTGCCAGAGGCCGCAACATACTGAGGGAACACATGATTTCGAGAGCTTAGTGCGAGATCGCGCCGCCCAGGGGGCACCACTGGGCCCGCCCGGTTACCATTACGACTTTGTTTTTCTACGATCTATTCTTCCGTGATTTATATTATGCTACTCGTCTATCTATCTTTTCTTTCATTCTCCTCTCACTTTTCTACCTGGATCTTCCACATTGCAGGTAGACTACAAGTACAGGATTTCTCCCAGTGTCCCTCCATACTGTCGCTCTAAGGTTCTTTACTACGCAGAATCGAATTCTCATTATTTCTTTCAGAGACAACAAGTCTAATCTAATCCATTCCTGAACTATAAATATGTAGTGCGTGTGTATATATATGTATATATATACATCAATTTCTTAACCCGATTGTTTAACGTTCTTTTTACAATACGCACTTGCTTCCCAATTAACCTACCAAACGATCGTTCCAGCCTTATGAGTTTCCCACGCGCACCCATTAAATTGCTACGATATTCTCACCTATGAAACGAAGGGCCCCGAATGACTTCGTGTAGTGAAAAGCGATCGCTATCCATTACATAGCCATATTGTACATAACCGCTTATTGACTCAAGAACATTGGTACCGCGTTATTTGCTACTAGGAGATTAACCATCCGCGGCTGATAGTTTTAGTTATATCCTCTGTGTATCCACCCTGAGACTCTAATGGAGGCAGATCTTATTCTCAATGGAGCTAAAAACAAGTAAGAAAAATCTCTCTTATGCATCGGAAGACACGAGAAAGGATCACATACAATCCGTCCAGATAATTATTACAGGAATTCAATGGTCTTGTCGAATTCGTTACGTCTGTCTTCGTAGGCGGCCATCATGGAAAAATTCGTTTTGTCTCTTATCTACACAGGAGATGAACCTCTGGTGGATCATGGATACCTATAGATTTGCTGCATCGTACATAGGACACTTGTTTTTTTGCTAAAAGTTTAAAAATATAACATACCAGCATTTCTGTAATATTTCATGTACTTCTTGCGTGACATTCACGTGCGTTTCTCGTGCGCGCGATGGAAGCAGACAGTGAACTTGTACGAGAGTCACTCTTACCGAACGATTGTGACGCGTCGAATGTTTTGCTGCATTGAAATCCATTCATCCTCAGCATCGTAGCGATATCAATTCTGTTAATAAATCTTGAATTTCTTCCAGCCGACATTTTTTCACGGACGTTTTGCGTTTGAGAAATTTATCACAACTTACGATGCCTCTCAAATATTAAACGGGTTACTCGCAGTATGCCATGTCGACTCGACGAATTATACGGAGCTCAGGGCATTCGCGTTGAAATTAAAACTTTCCACATAACCTCAAAACGACGCTAATTTCGTAGAATTGTTCGATACCGCGAAAGCTAATATTTCTGTTACACAGACGGGCGGACGGAAATATACACCAAAGGAATTGATTGAGCATATATTTATTATGTTGTTATGGCATTCAGCCAACCTTGAGCAGCTATTCAACATTTTTTTTAATACAAACAATTAATAAATCAGAGAAGCATCCTACTTCGTCATGACTTTTATTTAGAGACATACGTCATTATGATTAGATTAGTACATTTTGAAAAGGTAAATAAGAAACGAGACTAATGCAACGGAGAATCCTCGCTAATCTCGTACTAAAATATGTTTTTACCCTTGTTAATATATTTTTAGGAATACTTAACAATGCCTCAATCAGTACCAAGCCTCGAATTAAATTACGATTAGCAGACGACTGTTGTCTGAAATTAATACTACGTCAGTCAGTTACTCGACGCGAGGGTCCGCGCGTGTGATCGGCACTCTTCTGGTTCAGCCAGTGTATAATTCGATAGAGAAGGATTGATAATCAAGAAAGAGACGGAGAAAATATAAGAAAGAAGAAAGACCGCGCCAGCGTCTGCTAGAAAAGCTGAGAAGATAAAATAAATGTGCTTCGAATTCTCCCGCTACGGCATAACGTACGTACATATTTCTTCTCTTATTTACACAGGGCGTCACTTACTCGCTAACTGTTTGCAAATCCATAGTCTAGAGCATATAATCTTGTTTGCCCGACACGCCACGGACCAAGTTAAACGCTCTAACGGTATTTACTTTGAATTCTGGCACAAGGGGACGGCTTTAGTTTCCCCATTACTTTTCCTAGGACTGGCTTCTCTCCGTTTTCCTATTCTTTCCTGTCTCTTGCTCTCTACACCGTCTGCTGTCCTTTCCCGTTTCCACAGATATATCTTGAAGGCTTGCTATTTATTTTGCTTAATAATTTCTTAAAATTTTTCCAGAATATTCCGAGGCTGCGTATCACGATGCACTGGAAGTCCTACAAAAAATCTTGTATCTCTGTCAAATTCATTATCGAAAAAGGAGACACGACCGTTTACAGTGCTCACAGTACTTGAAGTAGATGCCTAAAGCACAACTTGAGTAATGTTTTAATCTACGTAGTACGAATTAATTCTAATACTTAATTTTCATACCGTTTGTCTTATAACTGTCTAATGTATTAAGTATAACGAAGAGAATCCGTCAAATTTGAAATTATCCAACAGGAGAGTGTTTTAAAGAAATTATTATCAATACGCAGTGCATTGATGTATCCATACGAAATATTAGAAACGCCGAGAATGCCAGGAATTCGAAAACAGTTAATGGAATCTTAATGACGGGGGTTCCCCGCCTTATCAGTGAAAAACATTAGGTTTCCAAGATCTAACATAAGGATTTCATAATTAAAACTCAGTAGCGTTATCCCAATGTATATCAGCACTTAGAAACCTTCCAGGAACAGGACAAAGATTACGTATGAATGTTAGCTGAAAGAGAACGAGGCTCTTGCACTGTTTAGCTTACAAAGTCACACGCGTCATGTCATAGAGTTTCATATGAAAATACCGATAAGGAACATATCCACGTCATACCTTTGTATAATACTGCTCAAACAGGCATTTCAATCCTCAAAACCTCATTCAGTCTCACCAGTACGAATTAATGATACGGATAAATATTTCTACTGCTTATAAAGTCATCAACAATGTACAATGATACAAGAGAACAAATAAATAAGATGTCTGATCGTTAACGAACATAAAATTTCAAACCATCACCCACAAGATAACTGAATTATGTTCATTTAATTTACTCAAGACTGTCGCACTTATTTCTTAAACTTCTTTTCAACGTCTAAATTATCAATATACATAGTAACAAGTGGCCCGTACGTTCCATTTCAATATAAAAATTATTTCTATCCAATTGGCTACAGTAAATTACCATCTCCTCTTATTAAACATCCATTAAATTTAACATAACTCCCAAGGCGGCATCGCGTAACTATATTTGTCAAACAAGTTGACACTATTGAATTCTTCTTCACACGTTTGTAAGAAAACTTAATAAAATCCATTGCGTGTGTTCTTCGTCGGCCAGTTACGAAGTTGTGGTGTAAGAAATTATCACGTGAATTTATATACCATATTATGTATACATATATGTATATGCAGGGTGACAAGGAATTATTTAAAAAAAACTTCCAGAAGAGGAGAACGACCCAGGATCAGAACGAAGCATTGGTTGCAGAGGAAGAGGAAAGACCATGTAAGCTACGAAGGTCCAATCTGAAAAAAATAGTTGATGTTTATTGTATTATCAATAATAATTTCTATAAAACTAATTATAATTGTTCTTAGATTAGAAAGAAGTTATTTTTAATCAGAAATCACTGTACCAGGCACTATACGTATATGGACGTATATCATACTGCGTGGTTGCTACCAGAGGATATGAGTATGCTGCAAAAGAATTTCTAGACTCATTAAAGAAACTGCGTGATCCCAGATTGACGCCAGGTGACAAAACTATTGTAAGACGAGTCTAATTCAATTTTTCTTCTGTGTACACAGCGACAGTTAGCAACAGTGACGTGCGTAACGATGTTGGTACGAGAGCCGATTGGTCGGTTACAGCTGCTATCTTATCTGCTCTCCTAGTGTCAACACTCGGCTTTCCGTCCTCCTTGTACTCTCAGTTTATGTACCAGTAGAAAGGAAATGGAGCAGCTATTTTTTTCTATGAAGCCCAGGACAATCCTAAGGACATATATATCCAATTAGAAACACATACCCAGCAGTGTTACGAAAGAGGAGATAAAATTGAAAGACTAAAATTCTTGTAGTATGACTGAAGGAAGTCAAAGGTAAAAGAGATTTCACGTAATACGTGATTATAATTCGATTATAAAAATATATAATTTACATTGAGGCATTCGACTCGTATAGAAAGTTGCTGTAATGGCGGCCATGTTTTTTTTGGGATATTAATAATAATTGATCAGAGGGGAAACGCTGTATTATTTTTCTTTGTATGAATTATGCTCACTTCTTTTATAAAATTTTTTAAGCGCTCATAGGTCTTTCTCTGGCTTATATGTGTATTTATGTTTTCGTTACTTGTATCGCGTAGGTAGTGTCTGATAGTACGGCGCCGGGCTGCAACCTGTATAAACAATCGGCCATTACCCACTGTTACACGGTAATCAAGCTTGACGTCAAATATTAAATGATTTCGCTGCGTGAATCAGGCTGCTTAAATTGTCCTACTAGATTGGATGATGGCTGCATGCTAAGTTGGCCGACAACCACTTCAGCGTAAATAAGACATGTTGCTCTCTGCCTGTTCTCTAGAGGCCCTCGACGACGTTGCAAATTCGATCTAACCAACTTCAGGTATAAAAGTTCATATATGTGTATATATTTTAGGCTATTTTATACAGATAGGTTGTTACGTAAGTATTCCAAAGTTCATTATGCTTCATGATTATTTTACCTTTATGAATATTAAAATGGGCGGATCTTTGGCAGGAAATCCTCTGGAAAAACGTCTTAGAAGAACACTTTCCCACCGGACTACGTTCCTGGATGAATAAATTGCGAGGAGGTTGGAAAAATAAAATACTTATATAAATTTACATTGCCCGTTTGTATAATTTGTTTAAGTCTTTGGCAAACAGATAAAGAAGATCAAATATGATTTAACGATTGTTTTAATTGGATACGCTTGTGTACGATGGCTTTGTTTTAATTAATTAAGCGTATTACGACAATTTTTTATTGAATTATATGATTTGCAGTGCCCAACGACGATTTGCAATTACGCATATGTCTCGATTTGGATTATATTTAGCGCGTAAGATAAGAATGCACGCATTTCTGATATGTAACCTGTTGCCTCTGTAGGAGTTTCTTTGCCATATGTCCTACTCTGTAACATTACGCATAATGTCAGATATATATATATATTCAAAACAGTGTTAATTCTAGTCGCCACTGTTGCCATCTAACATTACTGTCTCGTACTAAGGGCCTAGATTTCACGGGCACTTTAGAAATTTAGACCCCTAAAAATCGAGTTTTAGTATCAGGAGAATACGACATGCATGGAGGTGGCAGGATTTCTGTTAGAACAGAACCAACGGAACTTCAGAAGGAACATGATTGGCCGCTAGAGATACTGAGAAATTCGAATTCTTGCCGGGACACGGCGAAAATTTTACGGCCGAAAATCGCACGGAGTATTGGGAAAATAGAAGTGCTTAGAAGGTGGCACGATTCTTGTTCAGATTCTCTAATGGAATTGAGATATAACAGAATCAACCAATGAACGGATAGTATTGAATCGAATGAAAGTTCTCTTTGAATTTTCAATATGTTGTATCCGATGGTCAAAAATTGGACATGGTATTAGGCGAATATAATAACGTAAGAGGTCAGGTTAAATAGGTCAAATATTTTGGATTCTATTGTAATAAAGGGATGAAGAGGATGTGTTTATTTCTTGAGTTATATATATTAGATACTGTAAAGGGAAAGTTTTACAGGTGATCTTTAGGTCCTTAGGTGCCAGGTATAAATTCCTAGAGACTCGCACAATTATGTAGCTAATAGACGGCAGGTAGAAGAAGTGCAGGTGAAACGAAAACAGAGGAAACAAGTTGATGGAATATTTAATGTGTTTCTATTTTATATATATGTAATTGAGGATACGAACTCGTTGGAATGGAAAGGTGTAATTTAACAAATATTCTAAAATAAATCCAGCACCTGACGACGCTGCAAGATTGATTTGGAAGGGGCCCCGATATGTGCAGCGACGCGTATCGACTTACTTCTCTTCAATTATTGCGTTGATTTAATTTAAAAGCGATAATTAATTGGGTAATAGGTATACCAGTGTACTGAAAAAGACGTGCTTTGTATATACATGCATGGGTACGCGTCAGAGATTCATGTCATCATTTTGACTTCAAGTACTGATGGTGAGAATGACAAGAAATGAGAAAAGGATGGGGCCGAGAAAACGTGGATTTTCTTGGTGATGCAGAAACTTGATGCGAAAAATGCCAATTGCTGATGGTTTAATTCGATGTCATGTAAGTTTTAAATAATGTGAACATTCTAACCTGGATGAAACGTCACTGGCTGGTTATTCATTTGATTTCATATTGTTATGATTGATTGATTGATTTGATTTACAGGCCGTTTATGATGATGCGTATTAATTTCAAGCTCATTCTTCTTATACTAATTGTTGCGGTAATTAGTTCAATATTCACATCCTGGAATAACTGTGGCAATCACTTCTTCTTTAGATCAGACTGGAAGACACGATTTCAACACAAGGTATTTTTTTTAGACGAATCATATTGGCTCTGGAGTTTATTGTGATGATTCCGTTATCTTTTAAGCAGACTAGTTTACAAGATCGGTTGGCTAATGAGCCTGGATATCAAGAGATAGATTGTTATATAAATGGAGGGTACTCAATTGGATGTCGAAAGGAAGGAGATGAAGTCTATGTTCCATTTTCCTTCATACACAAATATTTTGAAGTATGTATTACAATGTATTTTATTCTTTAAATTTGTGAAATCGCCATTGTATAATATTGGACAATTAGAAGATTCAACTCTGTTACAGATTTATGGTAAGCTAGCGATATATGATGGACTGGAGAGATTTGAATGGTTACATAGTTATTCAAAAATCGTGAGCCCTAAGGGCAAGTATGATTCTCGTGGTGTGTTCATGACTTTTGAAAATTACAATGTGGAAGTGCGCGAAAGAGTAAAATGCGTTAGTGGTAGTGATGGAGTGCCAATATCTACTCAGTGGGAAAGCCAGGGTTATTATTACCCAACACAAATTGCACAGTTTGGCCTTTCGCACTACAGTAAGAATCTCACCGAGCCAGAACCTCATAGAAAGTTAATCGAAGATTCAGACAGAGTAAAACAAGACTGGTCCGTACCGCAAGGTTGTGTAGTGATAAGGATGTATGATAAACGCGTTGGTAGTTATGTGTTGAAATATGCAACACCTGAGACAAGCACATCTGGAATATCTTTAAGAATGGATCATGTACTGGACTTTGTACTAAAGTTGGATTTATGTATAAGGGACAATAGTAGCATTGCTATTGAATTACAGTCAAGGGAAAAAAAAGATACTTACTATTTACATTACACTACTGGGAACCTAGTTTTGAGTACCGTCAACAATCACATCTACTATGGAATAGGCCTGATGAACAATCGCTGGAAACGATTGACAAGGGATCTCGTAGTGGATTTACAAAAAGGACTCAACTTGAACGACAAGAACAAGAAAAAACTCTCTAGGTCTAAGCTCAAGGTACAATTTCCCACAATCAATTCAAATTTTCGAAATATCACTACGTACCAATACAAATATTAATCCTATCTATCGTATAGGTTGTTAAAATGGTTCTCTATGGTTCTGGTATGATTGACAACGTGACTCTGTCAACCAGCGAACACATGGAGCAATTCTACGATGCTGCCCGCTGGTTCGTGGCAAATCAAAATGTAACTTCGGGTGGTTGGCCCAATCCTGTTAGACGAAAAGTCGCCAGTGGAATGGCCACTCTAGAGCCAGGATGGTGAATAATATAGTCAATGTTAATAAAAATAATTCTCTAAATCGTATCCGACAATCTACAAGTCGTTACTTCGTTACAGGTATTCCAGTATGGGTCAGGGTCACGCAATTTCTGTATTATCAAGAGCCTATTATCATTCAGGCGACGAACGATATTTACAAGCATCGGTAAGAGGCCTCCGACCTTTCAGAGTATCATCCAGCAAGGGCGGCGTGGCAGCTACGTTCCTAGGCAAATACGTCTGGTACGAGGAGTATCCAACAACACCCTCGTCCTTCATCCTAAATGGATTCATCTACTCCCTCTTGGGTCTGTACGACCTCAAAAGTATAGCCACTGGTAAAGACGCAGACGAGGCTGCTATACTTTTCGACCAGGGTATGGCCTCGCTGAAGAATATGATCATGCTCTATGACACAGGCTCAGGAACGACCTATGACCTAAGACACTTCACACTTAAAACGGCTCCTAATCTCGCCAGATGGGATTACCACTCGACTCATGTCAATCAACTTTTACTTCTGAATACCATTGATAACGATCCGATCTTTACCACCACTGCCGAACGATGGATCGGATACATGAATGGGAAAAAGGCGGCCCATAATTAGCGCACTTAACTTGAAACTCTCTGCTGTACTTTAGTACTTCCTTTTTTTTTCACGCTACGATATTAAAATTTGAGAGATTTATTTTGTATACTACATGAGACAAAGATGAGGATGATCTTTTTCGTTTAGCATTCGTACGTGAAAGTCGTGTGATATTTGTGATAATGTTGGTTCTAGAGTACTCGAACGATTGGGAATTTGTTTTATATAATATTCATTAATCAAATTGTTCAGCTTATTAGAGAATATAGAATCAACATTATTCGTAATTTATTAGTACTCTCGGTACAGCGCTCTACTGTACTTACTATCAATACATAGATGAGACAGGGTAGTGGTCAATATAAACTATATTATAGGTGAGAAATGAATAGTTACTAATGCATCAGTTGACGTATCTTAATGATGGCACTTGTACGTGAATCCTTACGCTTGCTTGGCGTGGCACAACTTTTGCACTGCTGGCAACTTATTGTGAGTACTTTGTAAAAGTGAGAGAAATTGTTATATATTAAGGAAACAATGATTGTAAATGATGCTGATAATTATACGAGTGAATTCTTAGGTAGAGCCGTCTACTCGCGTGAATTAAAATAATACATTCCATATACGATACGAGATAATAGGATGCTCGTCGTCGCGACCATTAAGATTAGAAGCCCTGTAGAAGACGAGCTAATTTTTATTTTTAAATTCGCGTTAATCCTGTTAAGGAACACAATGAAAAAGAGAAATCTTGTAGATTAACTTGAGCATGAAGTAGGATTATGAAATAAATTTACGTTAATTTATTATACGCTATGCTATTATTATTTACCATGATATCCACTGTGTTATAGGCAATAATTAATCAAGGGACGGATAATAGAATGTGGACAGAGGATTTTGAAATTTCATCAAGTCGATTAATGCTTTCCTTTTCTTTTTGTACAAATTAATTAGCGCACCTATACAGACACTTATATTCACCGTCCATACTATGCTAGTACATTTATTATATTTCTTTAATAATTTGGCTCTACGTTTTATAATACAAATACGATCTAGATTCGTGGAGGCTCGATTGGGCAATAATAGAATTAAAAATGCACCGAGTAGAAGTGATCATGGGGATTGGTAACTAGTACTAAGAGATATTTAAGAGGGAAGATTGTTTACATAATTACCCTTAAATATTATGAAAATATCCAAAGTAGCTGTCCGTTTCGTGGTCTGCAGTGTCCGAAGAGAGATCCCCAGTGTTGCAGGGGATGGTTGGTATGGTGGAACCCTGGAGAGTAAATCCGTGATAATCTTCCTGGGCAGAGGCGAGTGGTTCTAAGGGCGAGGGTAGATTGGCGTCGGAGCTATGAGAATCGTCAAGGAGACTGTCAGGAGTATCCTTGTCGAAAAGGTGATTATCATGGGTAGTAAGATCGCACTGGGTATCCAGACTGATGAGACTCGTATCATCCTCTGCTTTGCCATCCCCGTCGAATGGAGCAAAGTCGAAGGTCGGTGACGGGGTGACGCAGTCTTCCATCAAGGACTTTGAATCTCCAGGTTGTGTCAGTAAACAATCCGAGTATACCTGGAACGAGAGATTATGTCCAAGGGATTGTGACGGGTCACTAATAAAGGCTCATGAAGGAAAGAAGATGTAAAAGGAAAAAAGGACGTGATAAAAATAATAACAGGAAGCCGAAGATGCTCTTGTTAGTCTTGTTAGAAGTGCACGTTGCGTCACTCTCACCTGAGAAAATCGATTATATCGTACTAGCGTGTACAAAAGCCATGGAACCAAATTTAAAAAAAAGAAACCTAAAAAGACGTAACTCTCCTTTAGTAGTGAAGGGATGCGGGTTAAGGACAAATCTCACCTGAGGAATTATCGGCGGAGGCAACTGGTAAGACTCTACGTCTTCGCTGTCCAAATTAGTCGGTACCCTCTGACATCGTGTTATCAGCAAGGGTGTCTTCTGTATAGTTTCATTCACCTTAATTTCAACATTCTCGTGGAATTGGATCATCTCGTTCTTCAGCAATTCGGCTTCTCGAACAATCTCGCTGTTCTTCGTCTTGAGCTCGTCCAGCAGAGTAATGTGCTCACACATTAGGTGTATATTCTGAGAACAATTCAATGACCAAAAGGATGTAATTACTTACAATTAATCAATGATCAATAGTTTATATCATTACCTCACATATGGTGAGCGCTGAGTCCCAGGTATTGGCTGGAACTCGTTCACCTGACATATAGGCATCGAAATCCTTTTCAGTCATGTTCAGGGATTCTGCAGTGAGGTTCTCGATGAAGGATACGGCACAGCAGAGATTTGTGAAGTAATAACCACCCTCACCAGTCATTAGACGACTGGCGTTGCAGAATCTTGTTATGAAGTTTATGTTACTCTTGAGTCTGGCTGGATTTGCCTTGAGGACAATGAATATCAGGGCTGGTAAGAATTCATCAGCTGATGCTGGACCACCTACGGACTGCTGTAGAAGCAGAAAGATATTTCTGCAGCAGTGAACGACGCAGGCGAGCTTCTCCTGTGGAGCTTTTACTGAGTCCATGTTTAGCAGGTCTGTGATAGATGTGTAGACTAGCTCACGAACCTCTGAACTGGTTTCATGTATTCGACATTCTAAATTTTTTCCACTGACCCAGTTCAGTTGACGTATTCTATAAGAGTAATATTATTTTAGATGATTTCCTTAGGATGTAGTTCTTTTTCTTGAGCTCGAATGTTACGCAGACCTATTCTGAATGGCAAGATCCTTCTCCTCATCGGTAGTGGATGGTGGACAGAAGAGGATCCTGTACAGAAGGGTCATAGCAGACCTCTCTACGTAGTCTAGGAGCCTTTCCCGGATTTCAAGAGCAACATCTGAAAATGTAGTTCCCGTTAGACTCATTTGATATTGTTGTGACAAAATAATTGAGAACAATACTATACCTGTGTAGTTGGGACTATTTTCCATGCGTTTAGCAAATTTCTGATAAAATGTTTGAGTGATTTCAGATAATTCATCGACTTTCTTAATATCTTTACTCTGAAGGATACTTTTGACAAAGGACAGGATGCACTTGCGCACATCCTTCTCTGCTGGAGTTTCTGCAATAAGTGCTATCAGATCTTTATTCTCAGCCTTAACCTTATCCAAGTCTGGGTTGTCTTTCGTTAATTCCTGCAGAAGCTCCTCATAACCCTGAGCTATAGATAACATATTATATAAATTACACTGATAAACAAGCAACAGAAAATGGTCGCTATAACAGTTCTCTTTGTGAACTTTACCTCTCATCGTAGGTTTTCTGAAGACTGACAACAACTTGTTTTTCTTATCTTGTTGACGTCTTTTCTCTTCAAACTTGTAAAATCCTGATACAGCTGTACGGCCTGCACCCTCACTGAGCAA
This sequence comes from Trachelus troglodyta, assembly GCA_030142635.1. Classification (NCBI taxonomy): domain Eukaryota; kingdom Metazoa; phylum Arthropoda; class Insecta; order Hymenoptera; family Cephidae; genus Trachelus; species Trachelus troglodyta. The sequence goes on along the minus strand of JARQTJ010000636.1, from coordinate 133,745 downwards.
CAATTATCAATAAAAATGATTGAAATTCGAATTATCTGTTCTAAATATAAAACATTACCTATCATGGCTCTGAGCCCTAGTGGCACCTTCCTGTTGTGCTCGTTGCTTCTGAAGATGTTCTCGGTGACACTTACTGCAATATCCTTGCCACTCGGCGTTTCCATAAAATCCGCAACCATTCTTACATTTGAGATCGGCCTCTCCGATACGAAGTGTTGGCGTTTTCGTGGTGTACATTATACTATTTAGGAATTACGTTAAGCTTTTCCACGACACGGGAGAACGTGTCACTTTTTAAATCATCGCAAAATACAAGCTGAATACATTTCGGTCTACGTTGATATAACCTCGTTTTCATCTGACATTTCAGGATGAGGCGTATTATAACACAGTAGTTCTCAAACGTCTGAAAGAACGTTACAGCAGTCTTGTTATAACGATAAAGGTGGATAAAGGCGAACGCGTATAGATCATAAACGCCCTGAGCAGATATGTATAGTCATATTACATAATTACCAATGCTGATACACAGTGAATGGTTAATATTTCTTTAGGTTAACATAATTCCTTGTAATCTTAAATTTTGTACCTTTTGGAGATTATCTAGTCAAGGATGCCCTTCCGCCGATGCTGAGGACTTATCATCTTGAGATTGCAGTGATTTTTTCATGTAGGAATGGATTGGAAGATTTACCAACTGATACTGCTATATCTAGGTTATCTAAGCCTTTCCATTGAATCTCAATGTTTAGAGAATAATGATACTTATAAATGTAAATTAGGGACGAAGACTCCTTACAGATTCATAGCTAATCTCAATGATTCTCTGATCAATTATCCAGGTATGTTGAGTATTAGTGTTCCTTATTATTATTAGTTGAATTGTTTATTATATTATAATGGATATTCATATATTTAGGATGTATCGAGAAAAAAATTTGGCTCTTGGTACGACATGGTACACGATTCCCAGGAAAAAAATATGTTCCAATCATGATGTCCAAGCTTCCTCATCTACAGGAATTGATATTGTCAAGCTATGTGGCAAATAAATCAAGACTTATGTCCGATCAGATTTCTCAAATTGCCAAATGGAAACTTAATTTTGCTGAGGATGCTATTATGAAACTTGCTGAAGAAGGTGAAAGGGAATTGATCGATCTAGCTGAAAGATTTCAGTCGAGATTTCCTACACTATTCCCAGAAAAGTACAGCAATCTTACATATAAAGTAATTGTCACTTGTTTCTGATAGCTTTAATGTAAAGTTGATGACTAATATATTTTGTTACAGTTTAAATACACTGCAACTCAAAGAACAGAGGAAAGTGCAAAACACTTTGCTCTTGGGTTATTTGGACTCCAAGGAAGCAAAGGCGTTTGGTTTCCTCAACCAGAATATAGAGACCCTATACTACGAGTAATTAACAAATTTCTATGATAGTATAATCTTAAAGCAGTATATTAACTCATTTTTTTTAGTTTTATAAAAGGTGCCAGCGATGGCGCAAGGAAGTAGATAAGAATCCAAAGGCATATGAGGAAGAAAAAAAATTCATACAGAGTTCTGTAGTTTCCGATACATTGAAAGACATTTCCAGTCTTCTAGGTTTCCAAGTAGATTACGGTGTGTTTATAATATAAAATACAAATTTAAGACTCTTGTGCTCTTCCCACCAATAAACGTCTTCAGATATGTTTTTCAGATGCTGCCAATTTAATGTATACAATATGTGCTTTCGAAACAGCTTGGTACAGTAATTCAGAATCTGCTTGGTGTAATGTTTTTCAGCCAAAACATTTCAAAGTTCTAGAATTTGCAGAGGATCTAAAATATTATTGGATTGATGGCTATGGGTATCCTTTAACATATGAGCAAGCATGTCCTGCACTGCGTGACATGTTTAATTTTTTCCAGTAAGTAAATAAATCAAGTATCTTCCAACAGTCTTACTAAAGCACATTCATTCCAGATCCAAAGAAGATGCTAACGTTACTGCCTACTTTACACATTCTGGTACAATTTTAAAATTACTTTCTCTGATAAGAGTTGCGAAAGACATAGAACCATTAAAGCATGACTCGTATACTTTACACGAAGACCGTCGTGTATGGAGAGTCAGTATGATCGATGCTTTTGCATCGAACCTGGCATTTGTTCTTTACGAGTAAGATAAAATCTGTCCAAGAAACCATCAAATTATTTTTGATCACTAATTCTTTCTTTAACTTTTTTTTAACATTGATGTTATTTCAGCTGCAAATCTAAGAATCCAGCTATTTTGGTAATGCATCAAGAACGAATCGTGCATCTTCCAGGATGCCCAAAGAACATGCCTTGTCCACTTTCTATCATGAAAAATCTTTACCCGGACAATGAGGAGGAGTGTCAATTCGATACCATGTGCGGTCTAGACAGCAATGTTTAAGAGCCCATGACTTTTATTTGGAGCAGTCTCTATCTGAAATATTTAGTTGCCTTTCAGTCGTTCATCATTACGCAGACTGTTAGTTTACATTGGAGGGTCAGCATCTGAAGCCGAAGCATAAAAATAGTCTGTACGTTATAAATCATGGCTCAGCTTAATTGCTTGAACTCGATTCTACAAACGTTCTTAAACATTTTTTACATATAAGACATCATTTTATACATTGACGCTATTATTGTGATAATTCAATAACACGTAGAAATATATATATAGAAGGAAATACTCCAACATGGTATAAGAACAAATATTAACATTACACCTCGTAATCTGTAATAAAGCTTCTTACGGTTTCTATAGCGCACTGCATGGACCATCTACAAGGTATCTAAGAAGAAAAGAGTTTTAAAGCCATATAAAACTTTTGCTGCTAGTAGTAGGGTGCTGAAAGAAATTCTCTAGAAATCTTTATAGTGAAGTCCAAGAGTAGCTTGCCGGGTTCGTACTCAGGAAATATTAACTTCTAGAGCACAGTCAAGATATTCGTGCAGCAGAAAGTCACGAAGCGAGTTTCACAAGAAATTGAAGGAGAAAGAAACTATAAGGGTTTGATAATGAAAAGGTACCTCGTCGAAACTGTAAAAGATCAAAGAGCAACCATAGGCCACTGCACCCATTACGACCTGATGAAAATTACAGATACTTCTTTTTTTTCTTTCACTCCCTTTATCTTTCTTTTCGCCATTATAACTCACCCTTCGCATCATAACAACTACAGGCAGTAGATCATACATATATGTATATAGATACAATTGTTCAGTGTTCCAGATATCATTATTCGGATTCATAATTATCCGAATACTCTTCCGCCCTTGTTGTGCCCCATATTCGCTAAACTCCGGACACAAAGAGCAGGTCTTTAGGCGCCTCTTTGACAAGAAAACAGAGAGAGAGAGAGAGAAAAAGAAAAAAAGAAGGTATCCTCTATTACAAGAGTCTTCAAGAGAAGGAGTACAGTTTCGGCTAGAAAACGATCAGCTGTAGTTCTACTGGAAGAAAAGGGCGAATACGTGATCAACCATGTGCACATAATGTAGCCCTGGTAAAGCGAACTCAGGCTAACACATAGGACGGTTCCAGAAAATCGTCCCTATCACCTCTATTGACTCCAATCACGAACACCAAAAAATCAACGCCTTCACTCTCCACTTTCCTTCCATTATGAAAAGCTGAGATCGATCTATCTTGCTTGTCTGCCCGGATATTATTATGGGGATGATACTCTATATGTATACTACAGGGACTGTATTTAAGAGTACACAAAGGAAAAATAAACACGTGGAACGTGTAGGATTAATCAGGAACATATGACGCGCACTAGGCAAGGTAGATAAGTATACCTAGATGCGATATAGACTTGGTATACACTATATCCTATATATCCAGACTGTATAGAAATTATGTGCAAAGGGATAGCGCGTTTCAGGCAGACTTCTTGCGGCACTTCATCTCCCGTATCCGGCTTACATAATCCATAGCAACATCATAACTGCTCCACTTTATGATCTGGTGACTGATATTGAACACGAGCCACTAATTATATGGAATCCAGTTGGTTAAACTTCTGACTGATTCAAATAGTATTTTTTTTCTATTAATTTTTGTAAGTCAAAGAATTATTGGGTAGCTGATTAGTGCTAGAAGTGAATACTTTCAGTGTATGAATGTTAAATGTATAATTATATTGATAATAAGTCAGGGTTGCTGACGGGGATTTAATAAAAGTAATTAGGAGTCATTATTATTGGAGCGAACCGTACTATTAATATAGCGACCTGCTTTGAGGTTTATTTAGGGCGCTGGCACCTGACGGCCCTTATTTCAATTAGGCCTTTGACTGCAAGTAGATTGTTTAGTACCTGCGCTTCTGGATCGATATGTTTCTGCGTGTCCGTGGTCATGTTCCGAGACAGTGGCGCTCAATGAAAAATAATATGTATTGGGTGTTGAGTGTGTAGATCGGAATTAATTTAAATTGAATTAAATGGGGTTGCGTTCTGGAGCACAATGGTACCTGGCTAAAAATAGTTCATTCGGAATAAACGGCACGTCACGGACGCCACAACACTCTTTGTTACCGTCGAATACGAAAAATTGTTCCATTCGCATCCGTCTTACATATTTAACTTTCAAGCCAATTACACGATTGGTTTGGATTTGACTGAAAATTCTTTAAGCGAAATTCCTGCTGCTTCATCTGGGTAATACAATACGCGAGGCGTTAAATTGAAAAATATTTCCGATAATAAAGTTACCTAATGGAATACAGCAGCTATGATACCAGTATGCGTTTGGAGTAGTAAGTGAATCGTTGAATTGGATTTGGAAATATTTTTTGCTCTGTAAATGATATAATTCAAGTTTGATATTTTTTAAAAAATAAAATATTACCTTACCGGGTATGCCTGTTGTATAAATACAACGTTTACGTTCGACAATCTAACTTTTCCTCGTAGTTTTTTTTTCTCATGCAATTGAACTGAATAGATTGAGGCGTAAAACATCCTCAGGGACGATCACTTCCCAGCGGAAGGATCCGAGAGAATATCGGCTCCACGTCTCTGTTTATTATGCCAGGCCGGTTTATACGGTAGTCCCGGGGGCTGCGCCATAAGAGCCACACTGTGTTTTCTTTAGTCGTAGCCAGGATAGTTCCGGAGGAGGTTTCACTACGACGCTTCTGGTATCCTGACTTCTTTACTTCCTTCCTTCAATTTTCGTCTACTTACCACCCGTGGTTACGCAGTACAAGAGGGATGCCCAAGTCCTTGACTTCCTCATCGCAGGATACGCTTCGACCGTTAACTGTATCGGTCATAAGCACGACATCTACGAAAGTAATAAAATTATAAACAATGTCAATAATAACTTTTCTATCGGCATTCATAACCAAGTGAACCGTGTTAAAGAAGGATATAAAAATTTTAACGACAGTTAATTTCTAATTATCAAAAAGTAATATCTGTGCTCCAACGAGAGTCTACATTACACTTATAAAATATGTGTTTTATAAAATTATTTTTAAAAAATCTCTAAAGACAATAATATAAAGTTTTACTCTTCTTTTTTTCCAAGGAGGAACGAAGAAAAACCGGACGCTTCGTTGCTGGTGGTACTGCACTAACTCTTACATTGCTTGCACTGCACCATGGACTTTTACGCAGTGCATCCACCATTGCAGGTATCTTCATACCAGTAATAATAATGCTGGTGTACGTCCTTTGGGTCCTGTATTCTGCACGACGGGACAGACTAAAGGTAACAAAGAATAATAATAGCCCAATGAAAAAGTATTGACCGATAAATCTAATAAAACGAAAAAAATTTCATTGTTCCATTCACAGTTTATACAAAGAGCTAACATTTACATTGCCATGTGAGAAGTATATTGCATTTCAAAAATACAAGAAATTTAAGGGTTTCGTTAGGACCACCGTGTAGAAGGGAAACAGAAATTTAAAAGGCATACTCGGCGTTATCTCGGTGCATGTACTGAACGAATAAAACTTTCATGCGCAAGCACATTTACGAGGTATTCTGCATATTCTCTTCGGCCGGTAGTAAAAAAAATTTTTTTCCTTTTCTTCCTCCTATATACTACGTTGCCTGTAGTAGTAACAATTTTCTTGCCGGTCTACACAAGCTAAAACATGAGAAAATAGACTATCGATACATAGTTAGGTTAGGTTAGGTTACATTCGTTGAGTCAAGTAAATATTAAATTAATGAATATTATTTTATAGGCACTCAGACGTGCATCGGCTATGCAACTGATGAACGTTGTCTCGACTCAGCCCATCGAGGATAACGTTTCTAATCCAGCAGACATTAAAAATGAATCTAAGGACGTTACGTAAATTCAATATTTTATAACTAATTATTCATTCATTGTTACCTCATTATTATGAACCGGATGAAATTGTTTTTGCTTGGTCGTTAAAAATAAAAGGCAGGCTCAACGTTCTTTTTCCGTAAATAATGAATCGTATAATATGCCGTCAAATTATACTGTAATAAGGTAGACCTTTGCCCAGTGATATATTTTTCTTTTATTTTCATATTCTTAAAAAAAAGATTAAGAAAAAATCTTTCCCAACGTCTTCGCGTCAGTCGTACGTGTGGGATAACTCAGACAGCTGTCAAATATAAGTTTTCCGAGATTCCCTGACACGCTCAAGTTAACGTACAAAGCTGTGTAGATAATGTTAAGGAAACTCGTCTTTCCGCAAGAATGTTTTCCATACAATTTATACATTCAGAAACGCAAGCCAGCCATACTCCCGTTGGTGGTCGTCGTTAACCGGTAAGTGTTTTTGACGTAATATTATTCAACTTAGTGTCACGTTCACTCTGCTTTTCACGTAACATTACGCGTTGACGCAAACGTTCATTCGGTGCTTGTTTTTGACGTAATATTTCGGTTTGCATCATTTAAAAATTAACAAACCTATTTAGAAGTTCTAACGGCCACCGCAATTCATAGGCCCATATTCATAGTCAGTTATTCATTATAAGCACGATTTTAAGGGATCCTCTACCATGTGTTATTATTACTATATCTATGGTCCTAAGACTGTGCTTCGTTCCAAACACTGACTATGAATACGAACCTGAGAGCCAGAGGATGGGAAAGTAGTATTTTTAAAGGTAAGAGGTTACCAGAACTCGAGGAAAGTTCAAATTTAACAAAAGAAGCAAAGTACCTTTTTAGGTTGTATTGAAAAAATAAGAATGTAAATGATTTCCCAATTTTATGAATGTTTTTCTCTTAAGTATCCTTCGTTATAAACAATTCAACAGTGAGGAGCCACTTCGTCCATTACTTATTGTCATTATGAATGAATAGCTGAGAAAATTTTTTCCTGAAACGTTTTCAGTCTAAAGAAGCTTGCAGTCATATTCAGAGTAACGTTTCTCTTGTTTCTTTTCGTCTTTCTTTTTTCTCGTCCTCATAACCTACGCGTGTCCTATACACATATGATAAACACTGCAACGGGATTTACAATGTATAAAATTTTAAGTAAACCCAACACACTATGGCTGCCTGTCGAAACTGCATATTCTCCATAATTCAGACGATGAAAGCAGCAATATTGAGGTTTCGCGACCTTTTGCTTTACGACCTTGGGAAAGGTTCCCGACGTGGCTATCAACGCGGCGTGCACTTTTCCAACGCAATTTCTTATGCGAGCGTACCGAGTTACTATTATTGGGAAAGCTTCGAGAGCGAAGCCAGTTTCCACGCTAAAATTCCACGTTCCTGTTCCATCAATAAACTCAACACTGGACGTCAAAGTTACAGAAGATAATTTAAAGAAGAAGGTTACGCATTCACAGGTTGACATTTAGTGCTTGTGCGGTTATGTTAATTGTACAGATCCACGTGAAACGTTAAAATTCATTGAAAATTTATTCTATTGCTAAATTACGTCTATCACTGATTCATTAATTTTATCAAGCGCCATGGCCGTCATTCTAGAAACGTTAGACGGATTTGCGTGCATGATTAATAAATCCAGTACATTAGCAGGCTAGATTGAACGTTTGTAAATATCTCATTAACCGTATACGGATGCCTGTTTATAAATTGCGTATCTAATGTAACGTAATGCGTACGTGCAGAGCGAATAGCAAATGATGTACCTGTGTAACCATGCTTCTACGCTGCTAATTTATAAATACTGTGTTACGCATCTGCAACGGAACATTTCAAAATCTCATGTTACCGTACTGACTCCTCGACGTGACACAATAGGTAGCCTAGTGCATACAGTATACATAGGCTCCAGTCTGGTGGTACTATTTTCAGTTGATCCACTATACAGATTCTACCAGTGGATCTGATTTATCCAACATACGTTTAGACTTATTGAAATGAACATTTGGAACATTTTTTTCCCATTCGTAACAACATTTATCGCATTATAGGAACCGTATACGTTCTCGTCGAATCGAATGGCTGCTACTCTACATTTTGTACATACAATAACGTCTGACTAAACTAAAATCCAGTTCCGTTGATTTCACTTTGGACACCTAGTACGTAGTGTCACAGTACACCGGAGACGTTAAGGTCGTATCTCGAGCCCTGTTATTGTCGCAGCTTGCGGATTGCCACGAACCGCGGGTGGCACAGGAGCTTTCCGTTTTCCGTCACAGTAGGATAACTTGGAGCTGCGGGGTAGAGGTATCCTGGTGAGCAACGAGAACGGAGAGGATATAGTCGACAAAAGTGCCATATAGTACGAGGTGGCGTGTTAATATCGAAACAGTTTTTTACTCAGAGAAAGCCTGCGACCAAGGTCCATTTCCTTAATTAAGCAGTCACTGCAATTAATCGCTGGTATCGGGTGGCTGTAGGAAATCTGCAACGCAAATAAGAGAATGTTATTTTGACAAATTAGAGAATCAAATTGGCTCTTATAGTTAACTGAGCCAAATAAAATATAGTGAGTTGTGGTACAGAGGTTCTTAGTATAAATTCAAAATTTATGTAATTTTACATTCTTTACCTTTTATTCCTTGACTGTTCTATTGTAGATAGTAAACTGCCTATGAATTATGACTCTCATTCCAATAAGGCGGATACGAGCGATTACGTGGTTGTAGCTCACGGTGCAATATTTACTGCATCCGAATGGTATGTGCTTATTTCGTTAGCAGACGGCCGCAGGATGCAATTATTGACATTTGGCATAGTACGCGTGAAACCTCGATTCGCGATCGTGCCCCGGTTTATATATAATTCGATGACTCGGTGTGGATGCTAGATTGAATTCGTCAGATGTAAATACTAATTGACTTTGAAAGTATAATTTATGAAAAGCCTTTCCATGGCGAAAATTACCGCTGGAAAATTGTGATTGTTATTCCCTGAGTTGAAAGAAGGCACAACTGATATACTAATTTTAAAGTCAGCTTTGATTAAGCAAATGACCAGAAGTAAAAGTCCCTTGCTGTTTTACTATCCCGAGGACACACGGAATGAACGGAATGAAGCCTCATCGAAGTTCCATGCTGAAAAGTTGCTTGCAGCCACTCGAAAGTTAATTGACCGGTTATTCCCAGAGGAACTGCAGATACCGCAGAAACCAGACTCCCGTGTAATCCGCAGGAATTTCCAAAAGTATGGAGATGCGAGGTTTCGTCGCTAGAGTGCGTGATGGGTTTGCGAAACTACGTAGAAATTCCGGTTAAGTCGCAATAGCCTCCACGTGTCGAGCGTCGCTGTTGAATTTCATGAAAACTAATTCAATTCTTCGATACATCGCCTGAACTGTGAACTATGAACTCCACCGTAGCGATAAAGTATAAGCAATTCAATGTAGACCCAATTCAAGTATGTAATTTCCAACACGCAAGCTGGAATACACGTAGGACGTGCACATAAATCTGAAATAAAAAAGCGATTAACCATCTGGTGATGAATCCATTGAGCTTTTGGTGAAATCGCAAAATTTTCTCCGATACGTAATAACACGTACAATGGAGTAGGTGGAAGTATACTTGCAAATGCAGAAGGGTCGAATCACTTACAGGCCCGTTCACCAGGAGTCGGAAGGTAGGTTGGCCATCGTCGCTTGTAAAAGAGATACGTACATAATGTATATGTATGTGAAAAGAGAGAAAAGGCACAATAAGGGAAGGCAAAGAGAAAGACGAGGAATAGGGAAAATAGTACAATGTGAGCTATGGCACGTAAGGGTAAGACAGATACAGAAGACGTATAAGGGTAGCTAGAGGTAGGCAAGGTAGCTGCTGTATGTAACTCTAGGTGTAGGGAGGTAGGATCGTGCGAAGAAGGGCGCCTGATGAGGAAAAGCAGAACAGTCTGACAATCGGGAAGACAGAGAGGTGTAGCGAGAACAAGTGTGAGGGTGAAAGGTAGGAAAGGATAGAGAGGAATTGCAAGGGCGCAGTCGCCGTGGGTGGATATCGCCCGGCACGCAAGGAGTACCGGCCAGAGCTAGCTGGCCGTTTGCCGTTCTCAGATCGCTCGAGGACCTCAGGACGAGGCTGTACATACAACTTGCTCCCAGGAACACGATATTGCACTGCGGAAGTTCAACCGTTCACGAGAACAGGTTCGATTACACCTATGCACGTTCTTTCTAGTCTGTACTTTTGCACTCTGCTTATTTTCATAGTTTTTTTTTCTCTCTCCACCTTTCTCCTTGTTACAGTTTATTGCTACAGGTTGCACTTTACTAGGCAACCATAGGTATCCAATTGTCTTCGGTTCTTTTAATTGACAAGAGTTTGATTTCAAATCATTTATATATCATTGAAGATAATGGCTTGTCGAACGTCACCCTTGCGATTCATGGGGGCTATCATCTGTTTCCGGTTTAAGTTTTAATATTAACAGCGAGATCCCTCGATGATAAATGAATAATGGTATCGTAATTATCTATAGCAAGTCTATTTTTTTAACTTGGATATACGAACACCAACGTCAGGTGTATTATGGTTTCTGATCTTCTTCTTTGGTTTTATGTTTTCTCGTGGGTTTATTGTCAGCTTGGAAGTTTAAAGTTTATATACGTTGAATAAATGGTTGTGTGCAATAAATGGGAACTCCATTGAGAATACCGGGTTTACTTCCTTTTTTCTTCCTTATAGTGTGCAATTCGAGTGGCCCTTTTTCCTTTTATTTCTCCTCTCTTTAAACGCCCCCGTCTCTTCCCTTGGAATATGATTATCCTTGTGAAAACGACGGACGTACAGTTTCATTTATCATCCTCCCTCTCTCTTTTATCGTAGAGACGACAACCCGGTCTTAACTGTAATATGTGATAACGTGTAATATATTGAATAGTGAAAATCCCATCACTGTACTCACTGATCCACGGTATCCTTTGCTCCTTTAGATTAAATGATATTTATAGTAAATGGGAGGCCTTAATCTTCTCTCTCATCTTGGTCTTGCTTCGCGTTTCGCACGTTTCCTATTTTTTAAACTCTTATCCTTTCAAATGTTGCCCACAGCCGCCGTAAAGCCGACTCGATTAATTCACTTGAGCCAGAATTCACCTGATACTATTACAAACGTTATAAACACAGTGGGAGTAGCTCGTGCAAAATTGCATCATTTAGTAGTAAACACAGACACGGCCTTTGTTCTGTTTTATTACCTCGTCCATGTATGGATATTACCATACCGTAAACATTATAGAAAGACAATGGCCAATTAAGTTCAGGCAAGAGAAAAAAGTTTTGCCGTACTGCGCCAGTACAGTATTTCTCGGTGAATTTTTCAAGTTTTCTTTTAAACATCTCAGAAATCAATTCGACGTAATATCACAGAGTCATTGCTCATTCTGTAGAATCGTCCTGACATAACCGAACACATCCTGAAATAATAAAAAGTTATTACATCAATATCGTCACAAGAAGAAGCACAGAACGAATATTTATTGTGCTTAATAGATATGCAGAGGAATACCTTATACCGTAGTACAGAGAGCTCTGCGAAAAATTCCTCAGCCAACTGGCTGCTTGTATTCTTTTTTTTCCTTCTATACAATTTTTTTCACGTTTTCATACCCAGTCGTACATCCCACTGTCATTCAAGTCAGGTGTTCCTCCTAGCAGGAAAGAATTGCACGGCTGCTGGATGTTAATGTTGATCTTGCTCCGATTTCAGTTACAGGCAGAATAGTGGAGCTACTTTTTAAAAGTTTTCCTCTACGACAATGACCTTTGGGCTAGATTATTAATGTGCTCTTTTTTTTACTTGAGGGGGTTAAAAAGTTTTCGGGCCGAAACAGACTATACTTAAAACTGGAAAATTACACGGCGTCAGACAGGACCATAGGGCGTGTGTATTAAGGTGTTCATCAGCTCATATGTTTACGGGGTATCCGAGAGATGTAACGTACGCAAGGCAACATTTTACAGTTAATTACCCCTCAACCCTAAAGTCCAATCTTCCGTATGATAAACTTCAACGAATTGTCAGAAGCTTCTATTGAGACTGGTCGGTAATCCGTTTAGTGATACATTGTATTTATTTATTCCATTTCTCATTAAAACAATACATTACTCCACCCTACATCCCATTAGTAGTAAGTACCATTACACTCTAATGAATTGTACTAAAGAGATTTTCATTTTTTCAATTACCTATTCTGCATATGCTCGTTGGAGCAAAATTACACGTCTACAGAATGGACAGTCATTCGGGGTAATGAACCGCTATCGTACTTAATTGATTAATTTTAACAATAGTATACCGAACCTAATGAAACCGTATCCACTATATATTAGTGCCTAGCCCCGTATCACGATTACGGCTAACACACTTTAGTTTTAAATAGCTTATAATGTTACCCTACAATATAGTGCACGATAAACTAGTACGCATTGTTATTCGCATTGATAATCGAGAATTGTCGTTTGTTTAAGTAATCAGCTGTTTTCTTACTGTCTCGAGCCTTCCAGAAGAAGCGACAGTGTTCTTAGATACAGAAAGTTTTAGTAGCCAAACGTCGTAGAAGACATTGAAATTCGCCTTGTTACAGTAGTCACAATCTTGAGAGAGAATAGGAGCGTAGCACACCTAAAATAATTAAAATACCGCAAGGTAATATTCTGTTCACATTTGTTTCAAGGTTTTCTATAGTCTCACCTCTTAAACTGACATTCCTCCAAAATTCCTGTGAGATCTCTGCGACCTCCTTTTTTTCATCCTCTACCATCTTCTGGATGAAACTCGAACGTTCTGTCTCATGTTTTAATGCATACCTTGTAAGTAATTCATTACGTCCTTTTCTAAGACTTCAATGATCGTATGCAGCGCAGCCCTGTTAGTTATTGATTGCTCGATAGGTCAGCGTGCCTACACGCGTCTAATTACACGTCCTCCGGAAACAATTGGTTAATTAATCGTCGAGCTATTTAACGGCGTTAATGATTACGCCAATAAATAACTATCTTACTATAGGCGCTGTACACACTTTGTGGCAATGACAGTTATTTTATAAATATACAGTCTACAAAACTTCATCACGTGAAGCAGAGTCTTACCATAAGGACATTCGTTATACGTATTTTGAGGGCACGGAGATGCTTTATAGAAGCGCTAGAAGCAATTCTCTTTAGAGCCTGGCGTTAGTTGTCTAGTTATTAAGGGATTTAACTCGGGCCAGATTTGCCTTTTCCGGGAAAGCACGAACCCGTCTCCCTTATCATAACACTCGAGACCTCGATGATAAAGCAACATGGCCCTGGACGACGTGAAAAGGTTTTTTTTCTGATTAGATATGCAGAATTATCGTGGCACTCCAAGTGGCCCCTTCCTGCCAATCGCAAAAACCTTCATGCTCAAGCCTAACCTAGGAAACTTCAATGGCAGGATATCCCTCCCTGTAGAAGAAATCAACATATCAATGCAGTCGTACATGTTTTTCATGAGAATAGAAATATATATTGAATGCTGTGTGACTCACGTTTTTCATGAAAAGTGAAGATGGAGTGAAAATGTCATTGACAAGATTTTAGTACGGTGGCCATTACTTTTTTTTTTGTACAGCTGCAATCAAAAAATTGTTATTAACGTTCTTACCAACGCCTGTATATATATTAGGGTGGTCATTAAATAGTGTCTGATCGAATTTCGACCGTGCCACCCCCAAATCGTTTCCAAATAAATAAAAAATAATCCCTGAATTTTTTCAGATTTTTTGTTGTACATTTACCTTCCCCCCACGAAGATTGAAGTTTTCCATTTAAAATACGTGGAGTTTTCAGGTCCTTAGAGTCAATATTTTATTGTGGGACTAATTAACGGTATAAAAATTTGAAACTTAGACAAATTACTTTACGAATGTATTGTAACAAGCAAAAACATCACCAAGACCCTACCCTAAATTTTTTTTATGAATTGACTCTTATAAATATGATGTTATTTTTTTAAATTATCTAGTGATGCTCAACAGCATCGAAAATATATTTATCAATGTTTTTTGTCTTTTTTTTTAACATTGCATATGTGAATATCATCATTAGACGTTAAGGGAATTGTATATCTAAAGTAAAAATGACCTTGGAAGGGGGTAGCGCTGACGATTTTAAGCCAGTCATATTTTTTTATGGTAAAAAATCGGCGTTCTGATAATGTAAAGACATCCCAGCTCCGAATATATAAACTAGGAGTTCAATTTTTTTCATAATTTCTATTTAGATAAATGGAACTCCTATTATTATTTTATGTTCGGATTTAGAGATCTTTTAAATATGATCAAAATATCTTTACGCACGTTCAATCATTGTGGAATTGTGTGTGAATGTAAGAAAGCTGAAGAATTTTTTTTCTTTCGTACGATAAAGTAGTATTTTCAAAAGACATTAATTATCGAAAAAATGTAGAAAAATATTGTAAACGAGTTATAAATTTTTAAGTAGTGTTTCTTTTTTCGCATCTGGGTGATTTCTCCGATATTCACTGAGGATTTGCAGAATGAACTGCTTCTGTTGTTCGTCCCGTGTGAGAATTTCATTGTAATCAGTGAATAAACGAACGCCTCGTTCCGCGACATCGTTAATCACTTTGAGATGTCTTACAATTTTCAAACCGTGTGCGAAACTTTCATTTTGACTCCAAACAGACGGATCGAGCTTTAGAAATTCATCATCAATTCCAAACCTTCGGACGATCAGCTTTGCGCTTTCACGTGTACTTAATTTTACAACACGAATGTTGAAAAACAGAACTTTAAGCGCTTGCTCCTTTGATGGCGACTTATTGCCGTAGATTTGAGTATCATAATCCCCAAGTAAATAAATACATTCTCGTAAATTTCGTCTTAGCGCCATTGTGGAATGATGGATTAGGATAACATTACTTGTTTGTAAAACCAATTGAAAAACGTAGCGACCAATCAGAGCAAATCAAAACTTGAAACAAAAATCGGAATTGAGTCCATACGACGAAATAGATGTTTTTTCCCCAAACGGATTCAAGTCAATTTGAAAAACATTGTTGGTTACTGGGATAAAGAAATAGATCATTTCGTATCTCCGCAAACGCTGAACTTTTTCCGAAGGTTTGGAATTGATGAAGAATTTCTAAAGCTCGATCCGTCTGTTTGGAGTCAAAATGAAAGTTACGCACACGGTTTGAAAATTGTAAGACATCTCAAAGTGATTAACGATGTCGCGGAACGAGGCATTCGTTTATTCACTGATTAAAATGAAATTCTCACACGGGACGAACAACAGAAGCAGTTCATTCTGCAAATCGTCAGTGAATATCGGAGATATCACCCAGATGTGAAAAAAGAAACACTACTTAAAAATTTATAACTCGTTTACAACATTTTTCTACATTTTTTCGATAATTAATGTCTTTTGAAAATATCTCTTTATCGTACGACAGAACAAAAATTCTTCAGCTTTTTTTATTGGGAATGGGTGTATTAAAAGAATGTGAAATATGCAGTGGATATATATTCTAACTTTATTAATATAGCAGCAAGGAAGACTCTGTACTCTTACACTCTCTTCAGGAGACTAAACTCTAGTTACAAAGACCAAAAGATCCTTGTCCCTTAAAGATAAAGAGCAGCCTTATGTTATACCTATGAAATCTATGTTTATGTTAGCACTCAACGTCGATTTGTTTTTGAACTCCTAATAACTATGGAGTAGTTCTTGGTATAAGAGAGAGACTAAATAATCCAACATTTTTACATACATACACAATTCCACAATGATTGAACGTGCGTAAAGATATTTTGATCATATTTAAAAGATCTCTAAATCCGAACATAAAATAATAATAGGAGTTCCATTTATCTAAATCGAAATTATGAAAAAAATTGAACTCCTTCTAGTTTATATATTTGAAGCTGGGATGTCTTTACATTATCAGAACCCCGATTTTTTACCATAAAAAAATATGACTGGCCTAAAATCGTCAGCCCTACCCCCTTCCGAGGTCATTTTTACTTTAGATATACAATTCCCTTAACGTCTAATGATGATATTTACACATGCAATGTTAAAAAAAAGACAAAAAAACATTGATAAATATATTTTCGATGCTGTTGAGCATCACTAGATAATTTTAAAAAATAACATCATATTTATAAGAGTCAATTCATACAAAAAATTTAGGGTAGGGGCTTGGTGATGTTTTTGCTTGTTACAATACATTCGTAAAGTAATTTGTCTAAATTTCAAATTTTTATACCGTTAATTAGTCCCACAATAAAATATTCACTCTAAGGACCTGAAAACTCCACGTATTTTAAATGGAAATCTTCAACCTTCGTGGGGGGAAGGTAAATGTACAACAAACAATCTGAAAACATGCAGGGATTATTCTTTATTTATTTGGAAATGATTTGGGGGGCGGCGCGGTCGAAATTCGATCAGACACTATTTAACGACCACCCTAATATATATATATATGTATATTTTTTATTACTGTGTACAAACTCGTTATACGTCTTCTGATAACATTACCAAACAAAATATTCTCACGACTACACTTGTTAGTCTTATGTTCTTCAAGTGCTAATGATACCTATCTCGTTTGGAAAATTTCCTTCGGGCATTTTGAAAAAGTAGTTATAATACGCCTTGCGAATCATTATTCAAACTGACAATTTGCGGAGTCAAATCCCAAGAATTTTCGCCAAGTTTCCCTCGGAGGTAGTCAAGTAGGAATAAATGCGTTAAGAGTATTAACGACTGAGGGGCTCCCTAAAGCGAATATGGCGTTCTGAATTCTACCGATTTATTTCCCGCACCTGTTACGCGATCTGTTATATTTTTTTCTTTTCTCTCTTTACACTTTTCCTTTTCCCTCGTATTTTACCTTTCTCTCTCCCTCTCTATAACTCTTACCTTCGTTTCATTTGAAATATTACGGCACCGGATATTAAGATGTCTAAATTTGATTAGGCACTTGAAAATTACTTTCAGTCCAATATGGGAAATACGCTGCTGGGCGAAAGTTTATATACTAAATTAATTACGGTTACTTATGTATTATGAGAGTAAATATGCAAATGATACATTAATCTATCATATCGAGATACATGAACTTTCATTTTAGATCTTTTAGTAATGATTGTAGTATACAAATATTAATTCCTCGTCGTAAAGTAAATACATATATACTATATAGTATGTGCATGTATATATTTGACTGCCATATTTTTGTGATCGAAAATTTTTTTTACACAGTTAATAGATATCTCTTAATTACGTAGATATCAGTCCCGCTTAACTGCTTTGCAAGATAGGATTATTATGTTTGTTTACTTACGTGTAATCTGTGTTTACCAGCTTTGTTTCACTGCGCATATTTCAATGGCGTCAGTTTCAATGGCTTGTACAGGTGTGAAAAAGTCTAGTCATTTTTTTTCATTCCATTTCTTTAGGATTCGACCCTTCGTGTCAGAACAGCTGACAATGTTCCAATATTTTTTTTCGTTGGTCCAGCAAGGATTCATATAGAAACGCTTGCGCGGAAAGATGAAAACCATATATTTTTCCGAATCACATATATATCCAATGTTGCTTCTCTGGGACCTAGAAATATTTTTCTATTGACCGTGTTATTTTTCTTTCACCGTGTCATGTAACATTGAAGCCTTCATATACTATCGCTTACATAGTGTCCATTGGAGACATTGTGTACCTACTCAGTATCTATACCGTAACATGCGTAAGGACGTGGCTAGGTAAAGGTCAATCTTCATTGAACCTTAATCACGATTGCAATCTCATTTGCATTTCTCAGCTCGACCTCGCTTTCGGCCTATTAGGAAATAGCCATGGAAATGAAGTTGTCGGCCTCGAGGAAAGTAATATTTCAATTACTAAAGAGAAAAGTGTGGAAAAGAGTAATAGAAAATACGTTTCGACAAATTACATTAAAGAAATTCATTTTAGATTCCATCAACATGCCACTCTTCGTTATTTATTTAAAGTTAATTTTATCACAAATATAAATTCTTCCCGCGGAATTCCCACGAGAATCTAACGATGTCATTTTTAAATTTTTCCAGGGACATTCAGGTTTAAAAAAAAAACATATACAAAAAGACGCGTCGACAAGTAAAACATGAGTAATAAAAAAAGACAAGCAATAATTATAGAAAAATGTATGACAAAATTATTCCGAAAAGTTTGTACGAACAGTGTAAAATCAATGGAGTCCTCTTAACACGGAGATTCTGATTATATATTCGATAACGAATTCTTAGGCGACAACCCTTAAGATCATTCACATGGAAATGATGCGTCGCCTCCAATGAATTAATGCGAGTCAACCTAAATTCTCCAATGCTAATGTCCTGACAAAGATCGCGGAGGCACAAACAAAAATACATGGCAGTCAGTGCTTGGGGCGGCCATACAACGCAACATAATCCCTATAGCTTTATATTTATTTAATGAACATATGCACGTATGCAACAAAGAACAAAAGTATAAGAGACTTCAACATACATGAATTGGATGCTACTTACGATTAGCTTAATAGCACCAATTTATTACGACAGGATTGTCTGGTGTATATACACACGTTACTACCTTGGCGATATCCAACGCTCTGTGTAATCCCGGAAATCCGCTTACTTCACGCAAAAGGTGATAATTGCTTGTTCTCTGGTTAACTAGTCTCTCCTCTCTTTCTCTCTATCTCTCTTACACATATTCTCTCCTTTTCTCACTCCTTGCTTCCGTGAGAACAGGGCAATTTCAAACCCACAGACTGAAGGTGAATTGTTACCTCTGCACTACGCGCTGGGTCAAACTTCCACAATGAATCCGGTAGTTGCGTTACCTCAACTGTTTGGTTCTCGTACGGCGGAGTCTGTTTTCCCTTGAGAATACGAGGAAACAATTGGTGAATCAACGTGTACAGATAAAATCACAAAATGCATTGAATTCAACGTGACAGGTACAACTGAGTTTGCTATGAATAATAGATAGAATATTGTCCTACGAACCTTCTATGCGTACCTAACCTCTATTTGTGTAATTGGTTAAAGTTGAATAGAGCTAATGAATCAACGTGAATTTTCTTATATTGTGTTAACGTTGTTAAGGGAAGTAAAGTGTAAACGAGACACGTGTCGGTTAATTTTCGTGATTCTATTTGGTTGTTGGTAAAGCAGAGTCGTACTTGCATGTATTTAAGCAGCTGGTATGTGCATACATATAGCTGAGTGCCGTAAGAATGCAGAAGTTCAGGACTGTAAGAAATTTACGAAGAAAACTGGACAGCAGCTTCCGGTGATGGTAAAACAGCAAAGTATCAGGGCATGAATTTCGCATGGGAATTGACCGAGTTTTCTGAGGGCATTGATTTGAAAAAAATTGCTCGCCTTCGAGAAGAGTTACGAGGACGTGTCCCGGGTGCGTTGTCCGTGTCAAGAAAAATTCCAAAGTGCATATACCGCATCCGTGCTTTCGGGGTTCGCCGACAACGTGGAGCCGGCCAAGTTCCACTGACTCTCCAGGTCATTGCTCTAGTTTACATGCATCGATAGAGTCTGAGCACGCACATTCACACATAGGATGGGTATACTGTGTATGGTTCCGCAAGTATGGCAAGCTCTATATACACATATATATATGTAACGTTCACGACTAGTCTCTCCAGCCAGGAACTCCTGCAAGCTGTCTATCGCACAAGAAATTTACTATTATCGCAGTGCCGTTGCTCCAGTTCTCCTGGAACGACTTCCAGTTCGACGTACATAGGAGTCAGTCACCTAAACTGTGTCAGTGTGAGAGAAGCCTTAAAATATTTTTCCAAAGACTTCATTGGCTATTAAGCACAATTTAGCCTTCTATATATTTATAGAACTCTAGTGCTATCAGAATGATAATACTATCAACGAGAATCGGAATAATTGAAAGGTGCAATGAAATTTATGAGACAAAGGGTTTACTTTTCTTCTTTTTAGTCAATACTAGACTATCTTTGTCTTACGTATCGAGGTGTCCATGAGCCTGTCTCTCTCGCTCTCCCGGTAGGTATAGCAGACGGCAAAACTCTTTTCCCCTGTCTTACTGGTCGATCCAATTGGACATTTGCCATTTGATATTTAAGAGTCTTACTTTCTTTTTGTTATAAAATTTATTTAAGGCATTGGACCAGATACAAGAATTGAGGGTAACTGCGTGGGTCTGTGAGAATCTTTTGAATTTTTGTATATGGGAATTACGTGGACTCGGTAAATATCCGTGACACCATTCGATTCCTATTATTGACTTAATGAAGTAAACGTTCACGAGGTAGTGTGTTATTTAAAGGTGGAGATGAACGATAATCTTATCGATTGTACTCACTCACTATAGTAACACCCTGATCGATTTTACAGTTTGTCTTTTTCCAGGAAAGCATTTTACCCCGGAATTTCCTGAAGAGACAAATTTACCATCGACCCTGGGAAAACTGCT
The DNA here is from genome assembly GCA_030142635.1 of Trachelus troglodyta. Classification (NCBI taxonomy): domain Eukaryota; kingdom Metazoa; phylum Arthropoda; class Insecta; order Hymenoptera; family Cephidae; genus Trachelus; species Trachelus troglodyta. The sequence continues at coordinate 112,834 of JARQTJ010000636.1, read as the reverse complement.
TTTCCTGATAATTCTCATAATTTCTATATTTCTCTTGCTTAACGTCAACGAAAATGGCAAGACTTGCTTCTCCTTAATGATATAATTAACTTCATTAGCTCACTCGTTAATGCGATTTTGCAGATACCTTTAATTGAATATTATCGTTAAGCCCACTGTGAATCGGATAGATATTTTCTGTGATAAATTTATATACTATACTACTATATTATACACAGAGTATAGGAAACAAACTCGAAACACGATGAATTATTTAATCCAACAATCGTTATACATATAGCTATACTATTATAGTATACATGATATATAACTGTATTTATATGATACACGGCGCAATAACAAATGGCTCAATGTATTATCTACCAAAATATCCGTTAAATTATTTCCACGCTGATATATATAGTTCTCAATCAAACTTTGTACTATACGGTTTGCTAACTAAAATCCACTACCTATCTCTTAGTTCCAACTAGTATCGCGTAGATGCACGTAGAGTATAGTTAAAGGAATTTCTCTATGGGATTAAAAGTTTTGTCATGAGTGTAATCTCTTTATCCAATTACAGTGCAGAATTACACTTCAGTATCAGTGCATGCTGCAGTTATTGATTATAAGAAAAATTTTACAATATTACTCTATAACATAGTATTACGTTACCATCTGGAATTGCACGCTTACAATGGCTTTGTTATATCAATATGATATCTAACTTAAATGATTGTCCCTATAAAACGATAAAGTCGACGCATCCTCGATTCTTCAAGTCGAACATTCTTCGATTTCCATTTTCGATTAATCACCCGCATTCTGGCCACTCTGCGAATAACGATCGCCGTAAATAACCCGCTTCCTCTTAATGTTAGAGCTTTCGTTTCCAGTTTTATTCAGAGAACCGAATCGTAGCGGGAATTTTATTTTAGTCTTAGTTGCTTTGTTACGGAATCAGCGTTGCTAAATGCGAACAGTGTAATTACGCGAGCAAACAGCGCATATTGTGCTTATAGGATAACATTACATGTAAAAGTAAAATGAGGTTTTATCGAGATAAATATTATGTATAATAATCCATTTTACATTGGAGTTCCAATAGCAAATTGGTAGACCGTGCAATCTTAGTTTTAGTACTTGAACTGGGAGTAACATTAATGCTCGTGGGATCTTATGTGTCTGTAGTAATTTGCATTGAGATTGGATTGAAACGACTGTGGAATTGCTGAAACGAATTTTGTTATTGTAATTAAAATGGTTATTAATTGAGTTAATTACTGTTGGCTGTAGTAGTTAATAAGAGGTTTATAGGCTTGGAAATAATTATTATTGCCATATGTTATTAACTTAATGTATCAGATGGAATTTTTAGATTGACCTGGATCAATCCTAATCCTAATTGTAAGCTTTTGTTGAGATATCCTTATAAGTGGCATATGTTACTTATCAGGGAATTGTTATTAATCAGTTTGATTAGAATGCATTAGTCTGGTAAAGTATGATTGCAAATAGGATTGCTCATTATCATATTGCAAGGTGCCTATGGATCCTTTTAGCAATTACAAAGCTTCGTACCGCAATTTAGCCTAATCTTAACCCTCGAAATCACCTGTATTCGACACTAGCAAATATTGTTCCTCGGTAGAGCATAGCTTAAGTGTGTAATAACGTGGAGTAATCTGGCAGAGAGTAACCTGGACGACCGATAATAAGTCCCGATCACTCACCAGGGTTCATGCAATAAGGGCAACACTGGCAATTCCCTGAATATGATTCTTTGCCCTCACAACTGTGTCTGGAATTGCCTGGTCCGTTTTCATAACTGTTCGGAATTGCTTTTAGTTAGACTTGGCTGGGCATTCTTAGGTGAAAGAAATGACCATTACTTTCACCTCCCTTCGTCCAGGGTATACATTGGGTTTGTCTGAAATTGTTAGAGATTTTTTAGTGCAATATCGCAGTTGCGCTCTAGAGATAATCTTGCAATCAAATTAAGAAGGATTCACTACTGTGAACAATATCTGGAAAACAATGGTCAATTTATATTTCTATTTCGCTCTTCTCTTTTCATGCTTTTGAATGGAAGTTCGTTTTGTGGATGAATGGATTCTGGATTTAACTTATAAAATTTTTAATAACTTTTCTTCTCTTGTAGAGATGATGAAGAATCGACGGCAATTCAGTAGGCGTTTCAGTCTCCAGCCATCGTCCCTTAAGGAAGGACAGGAGGAGGGTGCGAACGCGAAGAATACTAGGTAATTGACAGAAAAAGATTTTAATTTTATATAACACTAAGTAATATTTCAGTATTTTGCCTGAAATAATTTTTTTTTTAATGCCCTGTAGGTCAGAAAGATTGTCGGAGTCGGATGGCGCCAGGAAACAGGCGACAGAGAGTTCAGTCCGTCATAAGATTGTAGTAATGGGTGCTGCTAAGGTTGGTAAATCCGCCATAATCAATCAATTCCTCTATGGGACCTTCTCGCCAAAATACAAGCGGACCATTGAGGAGATGCATCATGGCGACTTCAATGTCTCCGGAATTCAGCTAACCCTTGATATCCTCGACACCTCGGGATCCTATGAATTCCCGGCTATGCGGGATCTATCAATTCAATCAGCAGACGCCTTCATCTTGGTGTATGACGTAAACGATAGCAGTACCTTTTTGGAGGTTAAGACCCTAAAGGATAAGATTCTTGCCACAAAGGGCGTTGTACCCATCGTCGTCGTAGGTAACAAGGTGGACCTGGTGGAGGAATGTCAGGAGGTAAATTTTATATATAGAGAATTATATCGTTGGGAATATATTAATTAAAATTAATTATTCATTCAATAGGTCGATTCTGAGAATACCAGGACGTTAGTGACAAAGGATTGGGAAAATGGATACGTGGAGGTCTCCGCCAAGGAAAACCTTAACATAGCACAAGTTTTCAAGGAGTTACTAGTCCAGGCAAAGGTAAAATATAACCTGAGTCCAGCTCTTCGTCGCCGTAGGAAATCCTTACCGCCACCACAGTATATGAGTTCACGTAGCAGTAATGCCCACGTACCATCTCCGGCGCAGCTGCAGCATCTTCAGCAGATTCGCGAACGCTCCGAGTCCAAGCGAAATTCCTGCATTCTCTCGTAAAATTCCCAAGGGCTCAAAGCGTTCCTAGGAAATTCCATAATCCCGTAGCATACGCTCCGCGCAGGTAATACTTAGATTCTGTCTGCGGTCTAGAAAAGTATTTCCATTTCAAGCATCAGATACGTTTATGCAAACTCGGATTTTTCTATACCGAAAATAATCATCGGATGAGAATTAGTCGAGCGAATTACATCTGCGACATTATATTAATATTTCAATTGAATAATCATTTAATACGGTTCCTGAAAGTGCATCGAATTACACGTGTCACGTGTGATGGATTGATCCAATTCGTTCTGTGGAATGAAAAAACTTTACACTTTATGTAACAATTAGTATGGATACTATGACGATGAAGATTTTCAATAATTAAATACATTCTTGTCCGAGCTAATCATTTTGAATGATTCAAATTGACGATAAACGTTCTGAGATTTCAGATACATTTTCTTCGAGTTGTTATCTCTCTATTCATATTCCAGGGCTAATTCGCACTGCCCGAAAAATCTTTCTCTCATCTTCTCTGCCGTCCTTTTGTACGCTCCTGTTTCTCCGTGCAATTTTACTTTTGCGAGAGGATCTTTTTTCCTATTGCGAAAGCGGAGTGACCATAGGACATTCGAACTCGTGTGTAGCCAAGGATTAGTGATACGTAATATCTATGTAACGATATTTTTGTAGAATTTAAAGTCATTAGGCAATTACGAAATTTATTTCTTCTATTTCTTTTACGTTCGTATTTTATTTAACATTATTTGAAGGTGCGCACGCGTCCGGGAGATGATAGTGGATCAAAAGAAAGAGAATGAAGCACGTGCATAATATTCGAAAACTCAATACGATGAGGGAATACGACCAATTCAATAGGTAAATCTTCAATAATAATTTATACATTCAATCTATACACGAATATTCCCAGGAGGGATTTGCATTTACCATAAGAAATTTTTTACGCATAATATATGTTCGATTTCGCAAGCCAAGAAAAATTCGCGAATATTTAAATCAATTTAGCGCATTTAGTCAATTGTGCGTCTGAGCGATTTCTTTTATTCATATATGCATTACATGCATATCTTGTTAAACTTATAATAATAATTTCACTTGATTTTTGGTATAAACTATTAAGAAAATGAAAGCAATCGAGTACAGTGTGCACTCTTATCTCATCATCGATTCCGAATGATCGGGGCGAGATGCCCAATCATCCCGGAAGTGCGTGTTTAAATAAAGAATTTTTAAATAAGATAAATGTAAAGTTGCTATTCCTTTAAGTCCGTATTGGGCTACGTTTTACATGGATTATAATTAGGGTAATTAAACGATACGCGGCTGAAATTTTACACGGCATTCGATTGCGCTTTTTAAATAAATTGTACAAGAGATAATCGAAATGAGAGTGTAACAAAAGTTTTCCAAAACTTTGATCCTGTAAGTTAAGCATTTTCATAAAAGTTTTGTGAATGACCGTGTAAAAATAACACCAAATGCTGGCAACACGTTTCTTTCTATATTAGATGTAAGTAGAGTACAGAGAGTAGTGAGTCATTGTAAATTCTTCAAATTTGTATTATCGCGTTACGAGGAATTATAACAAGTGTATGTGATAATAAATCTGGGTAGCATTGTTCATGTTTTTGACCTTTTACTCTTATTTTTTTAAAATTATTTAGTATAGCGCCTGTCTATAGGCAACCCATTATACTCCATTGTCATTCGCGTTATTCTCGGCTTGTATAAGACCGAAAACAGAAATATAATGAATTACTAGAGCACTTGGTTGTTCCTTGGGTATCAATTAAGATTTTTGAGAATAATGACAGCTAAAATCTATTTTAGCTTTTCTAATTTATAAGATAAATCGTGGGAATGATTTTTGGGAAATTTGAATCTGATATCGTTCGATTATCGAAATGCGATGCAAGCGCCATTATGAATTCGTACTAGTAACGGCGCGATTTTCTAGAAGTTCATACCGGTTTTTTCAGGTTACATGGTGTACTGTCTTTCTTGATTATAAAACGTAATTTGATAAAATGAATCGCTCCAGCTTCACCATTGTGGTAGATTTAACAAAGTATTTTACCGATGCGAGAGCTTGCAGTCGAGTGTTTGTTGACGACACGAAAATATGGTATATTAACCATTTGAAACAGCACATTATTCATCTTTTTGGCATCGAGGAACCGTTTCATTTATTGATAAATAAGATGGAATATCTGCCGCCTACTGAGGATGTTCGAATTATTAATGGAAACGATGTTGTCATGTAAGTACAATGATCATTTATAGCATTGGTAGTCTATTGTTTTCGAGAAATTTTTTGTGCACCTGCATGACTTTGTTTTAATAGTATTCATTGTTACAATTCTAATTTCTAATTTCTATATTTCTATTGGTAGTGTTGTACCTGGAAGTGGATTGTGCAGTGGTACTGTGACTGTAACAAATCCAGTATCAATAATTCTATCAGAACGAAAAGCATTGAAGGATGTTAATGCATCGAACAAGATTCTTGAAAATGGAAACTTTCAAACAAGAAGAATTAGTGATGTTGATCTCTTCAAGAGTGTACAAGAGTCTGACACTTCTTCTGCGACAAGAAAATTTTCTTTGAGTGCATATAAAAGTTTTAATACTTCTACTCCTGCTGCTCCTGATACAGATACTACAAAGTTCCATACTATAATTGATGATACAGAACTTGAGAGTGCAACAGAGTCTAAAGCAACCGATAGCAATGGAGATTTTATTGTCTCAGAGGGTACACCAATGGTTAATAAGCGAAAGAGAATACGACATCGTCGCACTAAACGACAGACGCCAATGCCTCTGCAACCTTTTGAACCTAAAGAAAATGGGATAAAGAAACCAAGAACAAATAATTCTACGATTATTTCTTCAGGGAAGCATATTCGCTTTGATATCCATGAATTGCAACCCGATCATACTGTGACTGCAGTAATTGATTTAATCTCTCCAAACCCTTCCAAAGATGTACCCTCACAATCGTCAAATACCAAAGATCTTTCTACACTCCTAGCACTTGGAAAAAGTTCTACGCCTGTGACATTTTCCTCTAAGAAAGTCATATCAGAGCCAAAAAAGGAGACTATGTCCAAAGAGATTGAAAAGAGTAACAATACCCCAGATAAGACTAATGATGCAAAGCATAATACAACAAATGGTAAAACTACCATGACTGAAGAAAATTCTGAGCTGGATCCTCAGAAATATGCTATTATAACAGACAAACCACAGAAGAATGACATCATAGCCTTCAAAGTAATTTTTCGCATTCAGAGTATAAGAGGTAAAACAAAAATTGTTACACTTATTATTCAAAATATAATTTATTCATAGGTTTTAAAGATGGGTGTCGATTATACTCCACAAGTATCAGAGTTCATTATTGCTAAGATTGTGGAATATGTGGAAGAAACATCTTCGTATACCTTCAAAGTCATACGCAAGTTACTCTTTTATAGAACTTACGTTTAGGTTATAACGATAAGGTTTTGTAATTTAAATATTTATATGCAGGGGGAAAGGAGCACTTGGAATTACCTGATGGGAAATTCACCTTACCTGAAGAAGAAAATAAGATTTTGGAGGATACGGTGACACTGGCCTACGATCAGCTTATTGAACCTCGCCTCATAACCAGCAAGTAATTTATTTAATAACATGCAAAACATTCTCTACCGTCTACTAAATATAACACTCTGTGATTGAAATAATATATTTAATATCTTTGAGTAGCAACAAGAGTATTTCATGTACTTTAGTTGAAAAGTACAAAATCCAGTCCTTCCCGTAAATTCAAAGAGCCTAAATTACTTTCGAATTCACCATTTGACATGTCCTATAAGTATAGTTTATTATTCGTTGCAGAATCATTAATTAATTAATTACTCACCAGTTTAATGCATATAACAAATGGTGGCTTTGCCTCAGTATAATGTAGTATCGGTATGGCCCTACCCACTTTTCTCAAAGTAGGATCATATGGCTCGTACTTGGAACCAATTTTATTTTTGTCAACATCACATAGAGCAAAGACTTTTTTCTGTAAATAATATCTTGCATTCATACTTACATAAGAAATTACAAAGTAAATATCTGACGCTCTAATTAGTTAAAAAAATTTACTTGAAATTCGGGTTTCAAACAATGAAAAAATCGTCGTCCTTGTTTTCCAGCATTCCAAATCGTAAAAGTCTTCCAATTGGATAAAACCTTATTTTGCAACCTGTTGATTCTCAAATCCCATATCGTTTTCCTATATAAAAATAATCCATCAGATAAACATATTTACACGCTACACCACTACAAACTATTTACTCCTCTATAGAGAATGTTGTCGCTCCCGTATGATAAACATAAATAACAACAGGCTCTTCGGTCCTCAATATAATTCCATCAGCATCAAGATGCGCATAAAAGAATATCAAGTCTTCAGGCGTTCCGTGACCTGCCTCAGAAAATCCTCCAATTCTAAAAGGAATATATTTCCTCAAATTCAGCAGTTTGTAATTTTAGTAATAATTAAAACTCACCTATCAAAAACATTTCTGTGTAAAAACCATGTAGGCATTACAACAGTCGGTCCGTGCGACGTATAAATCTGTTCAGTGAGTTTTTCTTGCTGTAAATGATTCGCCCAGCGTGTAAATCGTAATGTTGAATTTTCTGGTTCCCTTATAAATCGTCCGCCAACGATCTATAACCAAAATAAATAATTGAATAAGATTCAACGCGCGGTAACTGAAAAATATTCATAAAATACTAACAGCATTCTTATGTTGCTTTGCAATAGCATACTGCGCCTCTATTCTTATGGGTAGCATACGATCATCCTAGAAAAAAATACATAAGTAATATAAAACTTGGAAAAATATTTAATCTTAATTAAAAATTCAAATTTTACAATACCACATCCTGAAAGCAAAGAAATTCCCCAGTAGAATTTTTTACGGCTCTATTCTTGGCGTAGCCCACTAGAAGTAAGATGAATTTTGTTTGTACAAAAATAATTAGGACTTTAATTAATTAGCTTACCTCCTTGCGGTTTGCCTGATTCATTTCTATAAATTTTCAGTATAACTTCTCGTTCTTTGAATTTATTCCGCCATGTTTCAAGAATATCCGGTGTTTCGTCGTCGCTGGCGTCATCGCATACTGAAATCTCGAGGTTTATCCGAGAAAAACACGTTTGTTGGAGTATTGACTGGAAACAATGATCGATCCATTGCCTTCCATTGTATATAGGAATTATTACAGACTGAAACAGGAAGATTATTTATTCGATATACGTTATTCAGGTTAGTGGAGTAAAGTCACGTACGATCAGCGGTATATCAATCTTTATTATATTCATAACAAATATATCAATCAGTAGGAACGTATCGCGTGAAAGAATACTTTATGTGTCCCACTATTATATCTCGTGGGAATTCTCACACATATCTGTTTAGCGCAACAATAATATTCAATTTTAATTATTCGCCATTGTTATACAGCTTCGCTGTATCCCCTTACGGTTGCAACTACATGTCGCCAGATGTCGCCATCGGCCAATTCTCATTATCCGTTAACTGCAACACGCAGCGTTAACCATAGCGAGTAACTTTGAAATTCATCGAAACTCCGGCAGTAAATAGTGCCGAATGTCGTAAAGGTCTCCCCCGTGGTATACGAGGTAAAGGAATAATATAAAAAAAAAAGAAAATAAACCATCTGCCACCGCATCAATTCAGCCAATTCCATGGGAACATCCTCGTTCTGCCAAGAGTACAGCAATAAAGTATTTCCTCATTCTGCACAAAACCAGTTATACGATATATTACAGTTTGGTATGGTTTGTACAAAACCAGTACGTATATACATACGCCGGAAATATCTTTTGTTCTCACACAAATATGACACTAGCCTTAGATCTAGATATCTGTTAGCATAGGTAATGCTTTCTCGTATTAAGTGTCAAGCAGAGTCCAATACAGGTCTCTGGCAAATACACCACGACCGGATATTGTCCCTTTTTCCGCTCATCGTCACACACCGGATGCCTAGTAAACAACCGAGTTCCAATATCACAGGGGACGTGCTCGACCACTATTGCACACTTGGAAGAGAGTGAGGTAGTGGCTGCGCGTGGGTGGCTGGATGTCAAGGGTTAAGAAGAATTGAGAGAAGATGAAGTGGAGTCAAGAGCGAAGTAGAGTTTCTGTCCTGTGTAGCTTCGGTGACTTTACTTCCTCTGTGACTTGACACGACGATACTGAGAACGAGAAAGAAAGAGAAGGAGATAGAAGGGTAGATAGAGAAAGAATGGAGCTTAGCTTTCGGTAAAATCTAATCGACAGCCGTCCGATCGATTCTACACAGGCCAATTAATATGGTGCCGTCGTGTACCTCTGCGTAGTCCTCTTCCGTGGGCAATCCCGATGAATTATTCAGCCATGAAGTATGTAACACGGGAAGCGAAACCCGTCAGCAACTGGCCGCTTCGCTACTCTTGCACTACCACTATGAATTATTCAGAATCGCTATGCTTCGCAACATTGTTAAGAAGGCTTGGCTTGCGGTTTTCTCATGAGACACGTCCAGTCGATACTATAGGCGTTCTATAGGTACTACAGTTCCTGATTACAATCCACTTATCCTGAGGTAATAGCAACCATGACACATGTAGATATACCTTTGAGAGATCATTTTTTTCTTTTTATTCTTTAACTTCTTTATTTTCAGCATTCGCTTTATTGGTGAGATTATTTGAGACTGTTTGTGGTGTATCGATTGACCTGCCGCCTTACTACATTAAGTTCGTTGACGGAGACTGATGAATGTCTCTTCAAATTTCAAATGTCTACCCGCATGCTGCGAATCTTCACTTAATCTACTTCGACTGGGATGAGTGGATGAGATACCTATTGGTAGGACAGTAGATATAGGAAATGAGATTTTTCCTGGCTTTGTCTTAGGCGGAATGAAGGCTATCAAAGAATAAAACTAGTTAATTTGTCAAATGATGGTAGACTGGGGTATATACCCGACCTGGTTATAAAGTAGACTCTTGTTATTAGAAATGGCTAGAGAAATGTTCTTCATTGGTATTATCATCGTCCCTTTAATTTTGTACATAGGGGAATTCCTGGACAATTAAAGTATCCTAGAAGAATTATTAAATAGACGCCAGAACGTGTATATATCTGTATTTATCTTTGCAGTGTGTGGCTCAATGGAAAATTTGAAGAGAATCATTGATCGATTTCTTTCAAGCTACTCTTCCAGCCAATTTTATGTTCCCCAAACATCCGAGAAGCGTGGAACGTCCAAAGTCATACGATCCTGGAGATAATGCATGTTTTCATCCTGCAGGTAAAGTCTTTCTCTTCCTTTTTCTCGTAGAGTACTCAGATGCTTTATCAAACAGAAAAATAAAAGAGGAGGACGAGAAGAGAAGCGTGAATCTTCTTATCATCCAGATAAGCACAAAGCACTTTGGTGGATGCACTAGTGTTTTCACGGCGGAAGGAATTGCTGATCATGAGATAAGTCACGAGATCGGCCGAGAAGAGCCGACTCCTGGTGGGAATGGCGAGAGAGAAAAGTAAGGACCCATCCAAGTGAATTGAAGTGAATAGAAGTGAACGAGGAGAAGGAAAACAAGGATGAGCTTCATGATAAAGACAAAGAAACGAGAAGGGGGGCGCGAGGTGAGAAAATGATATCGATGGGGACAAGCAAAGATGGCGAAAAGCTGACGTTTAATTTAATCGGCGTCGCTTCTTTAATGCGTACCTACGCCTGGCAATAGCAAGGTACCGTATACGTTATAGTTAGGTAGATAGATAGTTGGGTAGAAAGGATAGGCGCTCTAAGGGGTTGTGGGGCAAAGGGTAGATTGGATAAGAACGGGGATGAGAATGTATTTGGGATGGGAGGGTTTAAGGGCGCAGGCGTCGCGACGCCCCGTAGGGAAGCAACGCGCTGCCGTCGCGACGCTCACTGACGCCCAGTCCCCAGTCACTCAGTCCCGATTTCATCTCCGATCAGTGTAGGTACCCTTATCATCCCGTGTAACACGAGCCGCGACACATTTGGAAATGCGTGCCCTGCGCAACCAATTCACACGCGTTAAAACCACTCGGCCAGACTTCCAGCGATTCTAAAAGGTAAATCACACGCGAATCGCGCGACACCCTCGACACGAGAAATTCCCATTACGGGCACTATCTCGATTACTATGGAACGTTAAGGATTAAATAAATATGCATCAGGTTGTTGGGATTGATTGGACATCTGTATGTATACGTGCGTATATATATATCACTTTTTATATTTATCTCTGAAATTATCTCTACAAACACACACTCTTTTGTGAATATATTAGTGATCTACCGGTCAATAATTTAGACGTCTAACGTACACATGAGGCACATCTAATGGTATCTATGAATTTTTAAACTGCACTCGGAATTAAATTAATTATTAATCAAAGCACTAGCCGAATCTTATAGGATCCTTTGATAAGATTTAAGATCAGTGTAAAAGCCGGAACCCTTTGTACGGACACAGATGTTTCTCCTGTATACACTGTTGTCATATGTGGAACGTGTCCTCGTGCGCCCTGCGTTACCTGGTGAGAATTTGCCGGCGCCATCACGACCTAAGATCTCTTTAACAATTTATAATATCCCGTCACGTGAATCGCTCGTTCGCCAGACACGAGATTTTCTCGCGGTAGTCACGTTAGTCTCGCGATACTCTTCCTCGAAATGGTATTTTCTTTTTACGAGGGTTCGATCGCCAACCAAAAGGATCCGCCCTGCTCGTTTTGCCGGCTGCCGCACCCTCGCAGCTTGACATGCGCCATGACCTGCATATATCCCTAGCTAACGTTCCACCCTCTGTTCAACCCAACCAACCCCACTGACTGTCCATCCGCTAACACACCAAATACGTTACACGTAGCACCTTAACTGTCGACTGTCTCAACCTTGTCTACGTACATCCTGTAGAGGTACGAGGTGGAGGCAAAGGTAGACTAGGTAGACACCGGTACCAAAAACAGATATATCTAGCAACCGTATAAATAAAAAAAGATACATATATACAGTCCAATTGTTTTTTTTATTTCTTAGTAAACCAAGTAACAGGGAAAATACAAAGAGACAACCGTACAGTTATGTGCGCAGTGATAATTTATTTCTTTTATTATCAAAACTCATTTACTCTCTTGTACAGTTTACATATTCCTTGCTATTGCCATTATCTGTTTCAAACACAAAGCAATTGTCGGCTTCTTCGTGTGTCCATTGTTTATCAAACAAAACAGCATTTTTCAATGCTTCTGGTTTACAGCAGTACTGAATTCTGGATTGCAAAGAGAGTTCCAGGCTTTACACGTGGATTTATTCAGTCGGTTTTTATCGCTGGCTCGTGACGCACGCATGTACATATGTATTCAGGTATACCAGGTTGCACTGAATATTTTTTTCTTTTTATATTGAATACTTTTTTTTAACAAGTATACCTTCTGTCAGAGACACATTACGTATTTCATATTTATTCCAGGTACCACTTGTTGTCCCAATGCTTCTCAAGATGTGCAATATAATTGTATTCTTCTTTATTATTGCCTCTTTGTTAATGCTGCTGTGATAAGGACCTATGAAATTAAATGGGATATAAGATTTATAAGAGTTCCCATGATATAGAGTCTCTGATGGTGCCAATGGAGATTCCTCGTGTGGGAAGTGAAATCTTTGTTTTTTTCCTGCCAAGGATTTTACGACTTCTGACTTACGTCTAACCTTATCCTCGTGAAGACTTCTATATTCGTATCCAATGGTCGTTTAACTAGTCTCTACATAAACCCGTTCACGATCAAGAAGATTCGGAGGACTTTAACGAGTCCATTTTTTAAAGGAACTTCACCCCTGTCTTAATCTCGCTTAAAAGCTCTGTATACGTTTTCGTTTGTTCTTAGATATATGCTGGTTTGCTTATATATACATGTCCTTATGTATGTATATATGTATAATGTACGTGTACCAATCTGAAATGGCACGCTGTACCTATTTGCCTGTTTATTGCGCATTGCTCGGAAATATACGACCCTTTTAATTTATTCCGCTTGAAAGTTTAATGCGTTATCGTAAAGCGAAATTGCGCCTTCGCAGAGGAAGACACGTTCGTCGAATTCTACGGGAGGTTACAGTGGAAGCCCTGATTTGTCTTTCTTTATTGAATTATAATATAGAGCGTAATTTTTATCTGTAAGATAGGTAGCGCTCTTTGTATCTATTATATAAATTCTTGGGCGTACGTTATACGTATAAAATAGATAGCATATGGCTGCGTGTAATGTTATTGCAAAATTATAGAGGTCACCACTGTACGTATAGTCCTGTAATACTTTTATGCATCATAAAAGCGTTATGAAACTGAATTTCTGCTGGCACAAGGATATATATATACGTTATTTATCAGGTCGTTATTTACGATTCTTGTTAAGCTTTCAATTAATTCGGATTACACAACGATTATTGACTATTGGAATTATTCGAGCAATGCTGTGATATTGTTTTGCATATAACGTGTGGCCGAGTGCGAATTTAATACGGCACGAAAGAATCTCATCAGAGAAGAATACATAAATTATAAATATATACGCGTATATAGAGTTACGTGTATGTGCAATAATATATAAGGGTATATATAAGAGCCAGAGGTGTGTGTGTATATATTTGTGATAGCGCGAGGATCGTATCTGCGTCATGGTATAAAATTTTAATTAATCAGCATATTAAATGGGGACGTGTATTATCGATCGAAAAAGAAAAAAAAGGGTAGGTTGATCTCGTCCGCCGACGACTATCCCGAGACAATTCGATTATGAAAATTATTCTATAAACGAAAGGTTCGAGTCGATTTATCCCTTTGTCGTTTTCTTTCTTTTTTTCTCCCTTTGCTTTATTCCATAAACTCAAGGGACCCGCTTCACCGACGCGAGTAAAAGATCGTCCATTAAGACGAGAGTTTTCTCTCTTAACGAGGGCCAACCCTTAATTCGCCAAGCCTAATTAGTTTCTGTGATACATTGTTGCTGATCCCTCGTAAAAAAAAGAGTGAGTAAGGGATAGAAAAACAGCAGGGAAATAAAAGCATATAAAAAGAAAAGGGGAAAGAAACAAAGGATGAGAGTAGAAGACCAAGCGATTCGCGGCCATTTTACAGCCTTCTTCCCTCGCAATCAGCCGAAATTCGTACTCTTGCTCGTGACGTTGTCGTGTCCTCGTCATCGATTTCCCTCCGTTAACTGTGGGCAACCGATCATTATAAATAAAATGCGGGAAAAAGGAAATACGAATAACGACGTCAAATTTAGTGTCGTTAACGTTTTTATCCGTTGTCGAGGGATGTCGACCAATGTATTAGATGGAAAGAAGTAAGGTTCGAAGATTTAAGCTTTAAACTGGTATTTGAGGTTAAGGTTGAAGTAAAAGAAATCGGTTGGGCATACGCCATTTCTTCTTCGCTCCTCGTTTTCCTTTCGTTTCAACAGTCGTAAAGCGTTTGATTACCCACGGCAGTTTCACGCCTGTTAAAATTGGCGGCGGCGGCGGTGCTCATTTTTTTTTATTCCTTTTTCCCACCAGCTGATCCCCTAACGGTTTTTGCAATTGATTTCTTTCCCTACGTTTATTTTATTTACCCGAAATCGCCCAGACGCTCGTTATTAACGATCGCGATCGTTAATCGCTTAATGCGTGATGGCTGTCAAATAAATTTGGATTTCACGTGAAATCGGAAATCTGTCTTGTACTACCAATCTACGTTTTTAGGTTAGACCAATCGATTGGTAAACAATATCGCGGTCGTTTCTGCTATTCTAACTTACTGTTTTATCATGCGCACGTAGAATTTTCTTTTCAAAAACTTTTCGCAGATGTCTCTCTTGAACGTCTCGCATTATTTTTTTCGGTAAAGCTACAGATTAACAATGTAACAATGTACTGACTTTCTTTACTTGCACGTCAATGTACATGGAAATCGACTAACCGGCAATTGTGCTTAGTCAATACTTAGTTAATAGACCTCGTCTATCTGAACACAATCATCGCCACGTATCCCACATAATTCCATTCACGTTGGGACTCCGGTACTTTTACTCGATTACCATAATTGTTTCATAGAACAGCGGACGATTACTGTCACGCTATCTAGGGAATATTGCGATCATGCATAAGAGGGTGCAAGCACGGTACAAGAATAGTGATGTCAATATGTACCACGTGTATAGATTGTCAATGCGTTATACCTAGTAGACACAGAACAAACTCTACCTTTTAAGACTAGTGGATAATATATATATATATATATATATATATATATATATATGCATAGATAGATTTTCATCCGTTATACAATTTACTGGCCGCGTTAATTACGTAGCGTAAGGTTAATTACGATTAGCACGATCACACTGAGTAATTGCAAGTACTTCCGCTTGAAGGTTAACCGCGAGCGAGCGTGTTAATTCGAGAATGTCCTTTAAACCCGTTTAACACGAGCCAATACTCTCTGCACACTGCAGCACAGGCTTACTCGGGAACATCCCTTTTATTTGATGTTTGACCCAGTGCGGTTCCAATATAGCGAGATTAAAACAGCCAGGGAATCTTCAGGAGAAATCGAGTATGACCTAACCTACGTAACCTGTCGCCTACGGAGATATACATATTTATTGGATATTGACCAGTGTATTTGCAATCGAATCCTCATTGATCGGACGTCATGTGTAATGCTTTATGGTCTTCCTATTTACGGTTTTAATAGAATATTGATAGGACTGGACCGGGGATACCTTGTTCAGGATAACTAGAGTATTGCGGTTATGTGGAGTTTCGTGGATTTATTGGTTTTATTTTATTTCAGGAGCTTCCTCTGTGGGATCGTTGTGCGTTAATCAAGGATGCCCATTAGATGGTTCTGTAGTCTACTTTCAAAATCAGAAACCCTGTGTTCTCGATAAAAGGACACTTTGAAGAGTGAACGAGTTTCAGGCTGTTTTTCATGGAACTCTCTCATCCGCGAAATTTTCACGTCATTAGTTCTTAATCTGTGTGTTGAGGGGGAAAACAATATATATATATATATAGAGAGAGAGAGGGGGGGGGTATCGCACGTGGCTGCGGTGACGTTATAGCTGGGATGGTGTTCTACGGCTTTCTAAACCCTTCAAGACCCTATAGGTACTATAACGTGCAACTGTTCTCTGGAATGGAATCTACCTACTTATCTACCTGAACGACATTGCCCCTGGGAACTCTAGGTAATTCATGAGACACGTCCTGGATTCAGACTGAGAAAGATCCTGAGGACGGTTTCCCGATAGGACAAGGATAAATGAATGCTGCAGAGAGATGTAGAATATTCTTAGACGCTTCCAGAGTACCCACTGAGTAGATAAAGAGAATTGTCTCAGTGAGAGAGAGAGAAAAAGAGGGAGGGAGGAAGGGAGAGAGATAGAGTGGGATAACAATGTCAAAGAAAATCAGTTCATCAGCAAATCGATGCATTGGTTATCCTCTGATAGTGGATCGACCACGCAAACGACGTATGTTAAGATTTTATTTATCCTGAGCTACTATAGGTCTTCGATACATTATTACTGAAATTTCTTTTTTCTTTTTTCCCACAGAACCCTCTCCTTCCATCATCCGACTACAGGAAAACTTCTGACGCCACCGACTCATGGAATTTTTGCGCGTCTGTTTACGTTACGGTTAACGCGTTAACGCTAACGTTATCTCCACTTTGTTCCTCTCTCTCTCTCTCTCTCTCTCTCTCTCTCTCCCCCCCCCTCTCTCTCTCTCTCTTTCTCTCTATCTCTATCTCTCGTTTTTGTACCCCGGCGCGTTCCATCAATATTTAACGGTGGCCCTGATGAACATTTAATAGATTTAGATAACAAACAGGGCTACAACTATTCGCGTTCCCCTTTGGCTCGACATAGCCTCGTTTACCTGACACTCGGTTCTTATCTGTCACACTCACCATTTTCTCATTTAGATACACGTAATGGACATATTAGATATTATCACTGGGACGTGATCATTTTTTTTATGAATCTTCCGCTTGTTTCACATGTATCCCACTTATCCCAGCAAACACAGTAATATTTACTCATCGGCAATGCTAAAATATCCTACTCAGGGATGTAACAGTTACATATATGAGATGCTTCATTACTGTTTCGTACTTCAGTAGCAATTTTTAACATTGTCAATAAGTTAATGTTACTTCGTGTTTACTGGGATCAATATCGTACTATACATTGAGTTAACAGTCAGTTCCTTTGATGCTTTCCTTTTTATTACCGTATACATAAGTTTCTTCACTGTATTATGTACATATACCTATTGTATATTATATTGCGTGTACACATGGGCGTGACGTACGAACAAAGACAGACACTGAGAATAATCCCAATTGCTTTTAGCAATCATCGCTTTCCGCTCTTTCTTTCATAATATTAGCGTTCCTTACTGTTAAACAATCAACGCTGCTTACACTGGCTAATTTATTAGTATTACTTCATCATCTGCCAACGTGTTTAGTTACACGAGCAAAAATAGAGCCCACTTGATTTATCATTTGATTTCAACTTTATTTATTTACCGACGTCCCTCCCGACGTTCCTCACCATTCTGGAATTTTGTACTTGGAAATTTACGAGCTCACCCAAAATGATGTCCATGACGATGATCTTTGGCCTGAGGTATAACTTTCTTCTTTCTATTCACGGTCTGAGGATCGTTCGCATAAAAAATTTCTTCTTTTTACCACTTACTTTTTTTACAACTGTTTCTAACCCTCAACTTTTTCCAGACTCTGCCCACCTTACTTTTTGACACAAGGATATGCCTCATGATAACCAGAAGAGTCTTCTTTAGAATTGACGAATTCTCACTTGACTTATTTCTTCTCACTCTCCTTAGAATCATCGTTATCATTCTTCATCTGGTCACCTCATTCGTCGATTATCTTCTTGGGAAACTCATAGTCGTCAATGCTCTTCCACTTTAAAACTGTCGTCATACTTGGAAGTTATCTCGTATACTCTTCTCAATTGCTTCTGGTAGAACTAAGTCTTCCTGTCAGATTTTTCACAAATCTCATATACATTCTGATATGCTTCAGTGTTTATTCTAATGTTATAACAATACCCTGGTATACAGAGCTATTTGCTTCGAACGTCTGACAGCTGTCATGGGATTACTATAATGTATATTAAGCATTGTTGGGTAACTGGTAGCATTGTAGCTGTCAAAACTGATTGGTGTATTTGAAATTGATAATTAATCAGATTTCTCAGTACGTGTGCCAAATTATTTGAAGGCTGTTTTTTTAATGCTTGACTCAGCATTTGTGTATCGATCCTTGACGTATGGTAACGCACGGGCATCCATCACACTTGTCGCTCGAACGGTTTGCACATTAGTGCACTAATTGAAGCTGCCGTTAAACAATCACGTTAAACAATGCCGTTCACGTTGGCCGATGATTATGAAGGATCGTCAAGTGATACCACTAATAGATAGATATACGCTTCAGGTACCTACGTCACGTTCATTATTGAAAGCAGTTTTATCAATGGGTTCTTCGGTTGATTATTGATTGGAAATTTCGATTGAATGAATTTGATCTTGGATTTTGTATCGTGTCCTAAGCTAAGCTAATACGTATAGGTTTATACAATATGTCACTTATAATAATATCCCTTGTATTTCTGTGTTTCAGGTGCTATTGAAATCCGGACGACTGATTTTCTGGACTGAAGTTATTGTAACTGCTGGCTTCCAATCACCGATGAATATCCAATACGCCTGTTGGATGGGCGGCGGCACGTCCTCATTGTTTTCAACGTCTTCTTCGTCGTCTTCAGCGTATTCGAAGATATTCATTGGCTGGATTACATCGATACTTTAACCAAGCGTGTATTTGAGGGAGGAAAGTTAACGGCTTAACAAGTACCGAGAAGAGGAAAAGAAGAAGCTGAAGATTAATGGAGATTGAGATCGATGAGGGTAAATGGTTAAAGAAAAATCTGAGAAAAGTGCTACCAAGGAGGAGAATAACTGCGGGTTATTGCCAATTGAAGAATAACTAGAGAAAGAGCATTGAGTGGATAATGTCTTTATAGTGTATGGGCTATTTGGGGTAGATAAGTTTTGAAAGGTCAAGAGGTGATGGATAAACAACTGTAAGAAGCAGGATACAGAATATAGAAGAGGGAGGGAGTCAGAAAGATAATCGAATTTTCAACCAGGGTAGTAAATTTGCAAAAAAAATGCTGATGAACTTCAGACAGATGAGCAGGGAATAGCGATATAATCAAGAGTTCCTCTAAAGCTCCAGAGTTTATCGAAAGTTCACAATGGACCTATCAGTAACGATGAACTCATCCTGGATCGACGGCGCTCAGAACATCAGTCAAAATGACTCGATGATTCCGAGTTGCGGACAGGACTTGCCGACAGTCTCATTAATCACCCAGGTTCTATACTCCCTGGTGTGCATCGTGGGATTATTGGGGAATACTCTTGTGATCTATGTGGTACTGCGCTTTTCAAAAATGCAAACTGTCACCAATATGTATATCGTTAATCTGGCCATAGCCGACGAGTGCTTCCTCATTGGGATTCCATTTCTGGTGACTACCATTAGCTTGCGTTCCTGGACGTTTGGTAAAATAATGTGCAAAGCCTATATGACTACTACGAGCGTAAATCAATTCACCAGCAGTATATTCCTCTTCATAATGAGTGCCGATCGTTACGTGGCAGTGTGTCATCCGATAAGTTCACCAAAGATGAGGACGCCGTTCATCTCGAGGGTGGTGAGTCTGATCGCGTGGGCCGCCAGTGCGGTGTTCATGACACCGGTGTTTCTCTATGCAAACGCAATGGAGAAGCCTGATGGTTCTGTGAGCTGCAATATATACTGGCCCGACGATCATGGCGGCCAGACAACATTTACTCTCTACACATTCGTCCTGGGCTTTGCGATTCCCCTCGTGCTGATCTTCATCTTCTACTTCTTGGTGATACGTAAACTGAAGACCGTGGGACCAAAGAACAAGTCTAAGGAGAAGAAGCGATCTCATCGCAAGGTGACCAGACTCGTCCTGACCGTGATCGCCGTTTATGTATTCTGCTGGCTGCCATATTGGCTCACCCAGGTGGCACTGATCTACACGCCACCTAAGGAATGTCAAACTGGGGTCAGCATCACCAGCTTCCTCCTAGCTGGATTCCTTAGCTATTCAAATAGCGCCATGAATCCTATACTGTACGCCTTCCTCAGCGACAACTTCAAGAAGAGCTTCCTCAAGGCGTGCACTTGTGCAGCTGGTAAGGATATCAACGCTACACTTCACATCGAGAACAGTGTCTTCCCCAGGAGGAACAAGGCTGCCGCTGAAAAGAGTCAACCTGGTAAGATGCCCAGTGGACACTCCAGGGCTGATCTCGAGGATGAGGATGGGGAACGTGGATTTCTGATTAGCAAGACTTCGACTACGGCTGTAACTATGACTTCTAGGTCTAACATCACCGTCTCGAGTGACTCTAGGGACCAGAATAAGGATCCTCTGAGAAACGGGACCCAGCTCACGCTTCTTACCCAGGTCTGAATCCTTGCTCCATACAAGGATAAGGATTAGGACAGGCACCAAGAATCGTGAGCGTCAGGATTCTTTCTTTTTTTTTTTTTTTTTTAATGACATTAGCGTGTATATACTTTTGTATTATGTTAATGGCGAAAGAAAAAATAGCCAGCTGGCTGGTCAGGAATGTCTTTGACATTACTTTAAAGTAATCTTTATTGGATAGTCGCACCTTGTGGGTAATTATTTTCATTGTGCTGTTAAATCCACGTTGCCTCTACGTAGACCATTTTTCTAAATTGAGTCATGAAATTTCGTATCTCGATTTTGCATCCACTAACGTTTAAAATAAGCCATATAAATTCGTATTGCATTGTGCCTTATGTTCGCAATGGCATAGTACTTGTTGGCAAGTAATATTGTGACAAATTCGTTATTCTTACAAATAAAGTAAATTCTTTCATCTTCACAATGGCACAATGAATACCGATCAAGGTCGATTTGTCAATAATACAAGCCAATAGAATGCTTCCTTAATTGTTCACTCTAATAAGAGGACATTTCGAAAGGGACGTACTTTAATGCGACGTAAGGTTTAACTAAGATAAGATAAATTAAGGTATGCTAAGATGAACGAAAAATAATGTCAAAGACGTTCCATTAATAAGTACTCACAAGTACTTTGCGTAACTCACTTTTTGCTGTATTCGATTGATATTAGGTCGGGCAGCCACGTACGTAACGGGAGGAATTGTTTATGTGTCTCTCTCTTACAGTACTGTTGATGTACTTGTATGTCTGATGTCCGTACTTGTTATTGTCGTCAGTATAACAATGTACTACTAGTAAGTACCTTACCCAGTACTAAATACTTGGCCCAAGACGGACCATCGTACTAATCATATCCATCACAGGCTGCGACTAGTCCACATGGAGGAGAAATCCGACAAAGAGGAAATACGAAATCGAGGCGGCAAACTATGAAAACTAAAGATATATATATGTGTATATATATATATATGTAGCAAGAACAAAATTGCAACGAACGGTAACAATGTAGTAGATGCATTTTACCCTAATGAGTCCAAGTGGATTCGCTTAGAACGATTAGTGCTCGATTACTGAGTTAAAGTGATACACAGAAGCCTTTGTATATTTTTTGTTTACTTGCTCTCACAAGCTTCAAGTAATTGTAAACTTCTTCTTCTCTTTTATCCCTATTGGGCTTGTGCTCTTGTTAGGGTTCTAAGTGCCAGTATTTATTCTTCGCTGAATCCAATACTTTTATAATATCCGAGTAAAAATATTTTTTTAATCTGGTGCCAATCGTTCTATACGATTTCATTGTTATCTTAGGAAAGTCACGATTTTTATCGTGTTACCTCGTATTTCGTTATAGGCGCCTGAAAGTAGGTAGAGGTAAGGAATACGAGAGGTTGTCTATACCTAACCTATGCGCAGGTAAGAGACTCTTGAGAATTCGAAAAATGACAAAGGGAGGGAAAGAGAAAGAGAGAGATTAACAAAGAAAGGGGAAATTCAGGCCATGCCCATTCTCATACCTTGAAAACGGAAAGATGGAGAATGTTCTGAGCGTCGTAGTTTGTATGGTTTTCCGCGTTCTTTACGTGACTGGCCGGAGACGCGCGGAATTTAAATCGTTTGCATTAAAGCGCGCGTATCGTTATACGCAACAGTAGGCTGCCATTGTACAAGCCAATTCCCACGTGAAATCAATTTGCCGTTTTTTCGTCGTGTCGCGATTCAATCGTCTTTACTTGCCTGAAGTAAGTTGAAGATGGAATGGACGAGAAAAACCGCTTTTTGAGTTAACGTCGTGACGATTTCGATAAATTTAATTTCCATCGCGTCACCGTTTGACGTTGTATTAGCAGATAATGACAGTTCTCGCGTTTCTTATTGATTGAGAATGCGGCTTGAATATAGCGGAGGCCATTTTTCTTTCTCTTCCACCCTACGAAATTTTCGTCACATTATTCAAATTTATACGACAGGGAGATTCACGTCGATTATATATCTCGCATACCTGATACATTCACATGTCTACCTCGGGTTGGACCATTTTTTTATTTGTTCCTTTTTTACAGCAAACTCGATTCGTAGTGACAATCCGTTTGGCCTGAAGGAATCCTCATGTAACTACGGACGTCGGGGGATATTGCGACTACATTTTTTACGGTAACTAGGAATCAATTGGAATATTGGGATAGGGAAAAAGTAACTAGACCCTTTTTTGTCTTCTTTGACCCTTTTACTACTGGAATATCACTGTTTTCAAGTATTAATTATCTTTCTTTCTTCTTTCCCTTCAATTTTTTCCCTCTAAACACGTCCATTATCAATTTGAGAAATTGATGATTCCATATCCCCGTGGGAATGAATTCGTGGGGGGTATATCTAGTGAACAAAATAAAATAGAAACATTGAAAGCAGGTAAAAGGGAGTAGAAAAATTAAAATGTCGAAAGAAGCATTGTAATGGCGCTTCAAGTGAAATTGTCGCGAGGTCTAGATTGAAGTAAAAATGTTAATTAACCGCTGTGACTTTGTAGCGAGATGTAAGTTAAAAAATTAAAAAACAGAACAAGAAGAAGCTCTAGATGTGATTATCGAAATAATAGGATCTATACTTTTTTTTAGATATAGATATACATATTAGAATTAAGTCAATATCGATTGTAATACATATTTATCGACAAGCTCGTAAAAGCGACGGGCCTGTCGCTGCCACGTTAGCTATTCGTTCGAAAGGAAAGAAAAAAAAACTACTCATCAACCATTTTGCGTCTGTCGGATCGTTTCTCGTGACTGCTAGTTGCTAGAATGAAAAGCGTCGGTTGACCAGAGTTTGGGGGTTGGTGTGTAGCAAATAATAGGGGATGAAAAAAAAGTACAGCAAGAAAAACTGACTAGACAAGCATTTCTTGGAGACCTCAGCCGTAACGAGAATCGATCCGTTTGTTTTTGTGCGCACGGAAAATCGAGGGAGAAAAAGAGGTTAGAATGAATTTTCGAGGGTTGGTGAAGCAAATGAAAAAGAAAAAAAAACCAAATGGCACACTTTACAGTAGGACGATAGTATTTTAAAACCTGGAGCAATTCTAGAATCTGGCAAGTCGAATTGGTTGACGGTTAATCTTTCTTTTTTCTTTTCTCTAAATGTCCAAGATGTTTTCGTAAACCTTAACCTCTCACTAGTGCCACTAATAAGACACTTCCCAAATCCTGTGTGTATGTTGGATACATTTGTATAGTTGTCATTGTCGAGGATAAAGTGTGTTTAAAATTTTTCGTAACACTCCGGAGAAACAAAGTGGAGCCACAAGTATTCGATTTTTTCGCGGGAAGTTTGAATCTACCTGTACGAAAGGATCCATAAAATATTCTCCGAGTGTTTTTTATTGAATTTTCGCAATACCCTTGTGGTACTTGCACGGGCGGGATCTTTGAAAAAAAAGTACTTTTATAAGAAAGTCACATTGACAGCAGGTGCTACGGATCAGGGTACACCGTAACGAGTGAAATTCAATATTGGAAAGGGGGCAAAGAGAAAGAGCAGGAAAACACGTGGAATTTGAATTTTGACAGGATACAAATTGTCGTCAAAAGAATTGACGACACGTTATTGGATTTCGGTGATGCTCACAAACAGATAGGAATTCCACAATGATGGAAAACCCTGGTAAAACTAAATGAACAAATAACAACACTTCTAGTGGATGTAAGATATATATTATATAAATAAATATATACATAAAATTGCGTATATGTATACACGAGGAGGGGAAAGGAACTATCTCTCTCTCTCTCTCTCTACATATAATATATTATACATAATACATACAGGTATGATATACATATAAATATATATGTATAAATATATGAACGGTGCCTGCATTCTGAATGCACGGTTTTATTTTTGTTTTATCTCGTCGTACATTAGGATGAAGAAAGTGTATCAGGATTTTCTTTATTGGGAGGAGATATTAACGATATATGGACTATATATAAAATTATAATTTTCTATGTATATTTAAATGTTACTACCGGCTAAAAGAAGCACAGAAATAAATCGGTGACTATATACCTTTCCGCAAGTTTGAATATTTAAATCTAGCGTAATAATCTACTCTGGATCTAAGTATTATAATTATCTCACTTACTAAAACCTCGTCTGACTACGTATCTGCTTCCCTACCTGCTTAACAAATTCACTGACTTCATATTCTAACTCTACCTATCTTTTAAGTACATTGTCGACTCTATTACGTTACCGTGCGTGCAACATGTCGCGACCTGAATGAAAATCAGTCTCAATTTCCCGTACCACATTCTTCCAGTTCCCAGTCCTTATGCAGCTCTCCTTCTGTCCCCGTGGCGACATCACGGGCGCATCACCTTGTTGGGCGTGCAACCAAGTCGGTAACAAGTTTCATGGAACTTTCGAATAACACGAGGGAAGCGAACTTTTATTCTGACTCAAGTAAAGATTGTCATCATGATTATAATCTTCATCGTAGTCGTCCCAACTATTGCAAAAGAGTAGAAGACAGTTAATCGGGTGTTCCCTACTTTCCCGTAGAAGTTGCAAATGCATTTATTGCATTCGTACGGGGATACGTGAGTTGGGTTATGCTCGATCGTTATTTATGTGTTACATCTATGCTTACAATTTCACGTGTGCTTTCAAGATTTCCCTCATATGCAACTTTATACGGTCACAACGAACGTACATGCAATGTATACTGTGTAAGTAAACTGACAGCTGTCCCGATTTAAAGTTATTGGGTCAAATGGGAATGCAGAATTCTTTTTATACTTTTTTTTTTCGTCTTTTCTATTTTCTTTCTTTCGGTAGATTTATGGTTTACGTTCCACATCGATATCGGCTGTTTGCGATACTACTGGAGCTGGTGATTCTTACGTAACTCTTAATGTCGGATACATTTTTACACTGTGGCCCATTCCCATTGCACAGCGAGTACTGGCGATCGATCAGTCGTCAACGGTAAGTCCCCATTCTGTCACCTTTTTACGCGATCGTTCCCATCTCTTTCTCAAGTGCACACTTATCGTGGCTGCAGTTACGCGCAGCTGTGGGCAATTTCGTGCAGCCTTAAAGCAAGTTCCTACCTTAATCTATAATACTCGATTGTTACGTATCAACCCTGATCCAAGCGATGTCAGCGTATAATCTAGAATAAATTTGCCCTGCTACCCAAATCTCACGAAAATTTCACGAGCCTTGACGCAATAGAAAACAGAAATTCGGTATTCCCAGTTTCTAACGACTTTTTATCATTTTCAGAAATCGATCTCATCCTCGCGTGCATTGAAGTGCGTATATAAGCAATTCCATCAGTCCTCGCATACGCGGCTTAATTCCAAACGGAATTGCTCCTCTCGTAGTTGCATAACTGGGTTAAGTACAACGTGAAATGGTTATACCCGAATCTCGAAATTGCAATTTGTGAAACCGCATTTTCCCTGGTAACCTCTTAAGGGAGATCAAAAGTGCTCCAATTGCATACTCCATGATCTCCTTTGGTATTATTTGCAGACGCAATTAGCTTTCAGCTGATTATTGCCCCTGGACGCAATATCGTCACCGGCATTTTCAAAGGGCTGTCAGATACTGTTATACAGCATGGACTGAATATAGATATATTAACAGAAGAAGAATGTAACGAAGGATAGAAGATCGAAAGCGAGAGGGCTTTTAATTCCGTATCGAGAACCGCCAAGCAATATTCTTTGTGCAAAGGCCGTAAAGTGTAGCCCTATTGACCGAGCACACAGGCTTCTCTTTCCCTGGATTTCTATTAAAGCGCTGGATCGTTATTAACAGGCTCTATTAGAGTGGATGCCACAGGTCGCCGTGGGCGACACACTGCTGACCCGATTGAATTTTGCACCTGATGGATTTTAACCCGGATAGTTCAACAGGTGCTTTTACATTACTGATGCAATGGCTTTAAGCTCATTGATTTAATGCGAATTGTCACTCGTACATTTGTACGTATATACCTAATCTTCAAACGGTGGTAAATACGAGGTTATAAAAATCAATATTAACATAACCTACAAGAATTAAATATTTATCAAAACGAGATAATCTGTAATTACTCACAATTTATGTATACGTTGTTCAGAATTTCTTTACAATACGATACCATATATTTAATTCAGACAAGATAGTATACACCGTACTTATTGATAATACATAAAGTGTTCACAGTTTAATTACCAACGAAATGAACCTGCTGACGGATTTTTAATACGTCTCTACTAATGATAACTGGTTTCTGTCGTCAATCCTGATGAAACGACCGGACGGAGAGAATGTAAAGGAATGCAATGGAACGCCAGAAAATCCACGTTACACGAAAATTTTGCCCGAGGCTCCGACCAAACTCGACGTATAAGCATTTACTTACCTCACGCGTTGCCCAGGGTAATTACTATAATTACCGCACGTCGAAGGCTTCGCGTTAGACTATCGCTTAAGCGAACGTACCCTGGTTACCGCACACCGGCAATTACCCTCGCATTTCTTCTCGCGTCGATAGTTTCTCCACCCTGGTTACCAAGAGAGTATAATACCTACCTACCAAGCAAGCTACCAACCTAACTCATTGGTGTCTGCCTACTCAATGCGGTACTTCTGATTCATTATGCCAGTTCTGGTTGTAACGATAATGTATAATGCCAATGACAATGCGGTAATAACGATATAGATAGCAATCACTCTTCTGCGATGTCATCACATGTAAATTCGTCAGAATTCAATCGTGTGATGTATATTGATACCTTTGCTCAAGATACATACTTGTGTAAGATCACGTACGAATCCTCTTATAGAGTTGTCCGTTATTTTTGGCCATTAATCACTTTATTGTCCAGATATTACTACTATGCAGATAACAATAAAACGATAGCGCCATATTGTCTGTGTAACGAGCGCGGAGCTCGTAGAGGAAAAAAAAGGAAGCATAGAAAACGAGTGAGATCCGGTTTTAATCTATGATTCATTACCGTGGCCAGGATAGCAATCATTATCAGTCACTGGACCACCTAGTATAAGCTAAAGGTAATAATTTTCGAGGCTGGTGAACGCATGCTGCCAAGTTCTTTGTACTTTGGTTGCTCAGACAGATTACACACGCTTGACGTGAACCGATTTCTTTTATTTCAATCTCAGTTACAGCTTAGGTCCCTCACTTTCTGGTTGATCATAAGTGAGATAATCAGATTGACAACTCTTGCCACGGCTGACACTTCAGATCAGAGATCTTGAACGTTCCGGGGATTTACATACATCAAGAGAAACTTGGATGCTTCTTAGTCATCTTACCTAATGTTCTGAGGATTCGTCAACTAAATATATCATGTATCTTTATTTAACTACTGTGAAATATTTAGAGAGTACTTAGAGAAAGCATTTATTATTATTTTTATTCTCATTATACATATCTTATACAGGTATCTTATTATTGTGGATCGTGGTAAAAAGTGATGTCTAGCTGGATTTACTAGGTAAATAGCAATTGATTAATTGTTATGAAAAAAATTATTTTCAACCCCACTATTTGCAGTGAACATGCGCCTGGACTTAGAGCGCCATGAAAACTCTGATGATCTGTTCAACTGATGGCAGTCTGGCCGCGCACGCCGTTCACTACTGTTGAGTCTTCGTGTCGCTCTACACCTGACAACCCTCCGCATGCGATTTTCACTGTAATATATTTTACAGGTTGATTGTTATACTTTAATTGTGTTTTAATACTGTTAGTTAATTTATCATTTTGAATTTGATTGCTGAAGTTTTAATAGTAGTTACTATCTGTATAAATAACACCACGTGTTTGCTTCATAAGTGAAGTTTGTGAATGAATCGTTCTGGCGCCACCATTTACTACGAATTTGGCTTTCGGTACCATCCTTGGAATTTGCTGAATTTTACAGTTGCTCGTCATAAATATATTAAGTCGTTAGCGCGCGATTCGTTGAATTGACGAGGCAATTTGAAAATTTTATTTTCAGTGGCTGAGAGTCGTTGGCAGTTACTGGTAAAATATGGCAGTGTCAAAGAACTGTGGAGTAGAATGAAACGCTTTATACTAAATGGTGATTATTTACTGAAATTCAAACGTCATTCAATATCAGTGGTGAAGTGTTAATCAATACGAATGACAGATTGTTGACGAGGATAAAACGTAAACTGAATACTCGGTGAGTTTTTGACTGTGATAAATATCACGTAGAAAATAATGAATATATTTATTCGATCATGTTTCATTTAAGAATTCACATATGTGGAAACACCAGTCGTACAATTTAATAAAAAGTTACCGGATTGGTTTTTGGCAACCAAGTATAGGACAAGCCGGTCCAATTGGAACGTCATGAGAGCCTTAAAAGTTACATGGGACTACACGAAATCGGATCTTGTAAATTGCAACGATTCATCTTAATGAACTCTAATTAACAGAAATTAATGTCAGTCGCAAGCAGATCGTACTCTTGTACTGTAACTGCTGGTGAATTTATCCGACAGACATTATCCTATCACGTAATATCACCTTATTACTGTATTACCGTGTCGATGTTAGGCAATGAAATAGATTCTTATCCGATCAGTGAGTACTTTCACAATATCCATGAACTATACTTTTCTCTCTCTCTCTCTCTCTCTCTCTCTCTCTCTCTCTCTCTCTCTCTCCTCTCTGATACCAGCTTACGGATCCGTGGGAAAATACTCATCCCTTACTGACCCTATACAAAGTGACGTACCAGTGGAGAAAAATATGAGAATAGTAAGAAGGATTTGTCGATTTCATCGAGGAAAGTGCTTTCGTCATAAGTATAGTAAAATTTTTTACTTTTTCTTAAATCCTCTTTGAAAATTTCATCGGAACTCCCATCATACGTATCACACGCTCTCATGGTCGATTTACTCTTGATTCCCAATAACTTTTGTCCAGCATGTCTGTCTGTGGGTTTTTTTATAGTCCATCGCGTAAAACCTTGGAAAAGATTCTCACGCACTGGCAATATTTGTATACCCATGGCTACTGTGTGTACTAGTACTCGAGTATCGTCTAAATATAGGCCTCGTGTCCACGACACGCTGTACATATGTAATAGAGGGCATTTACTTGAGTGGGACCCATAATGCCATTATGGCCTTAAGGAATCAGAAACTTGAGCTTAGAAAGGCGCCCTAATAAATATTCTAATTTTACTCATCAGGATTTATATAGTAGATCACCCTATATATGCCGTGTGACTATTGGTTACTAATGTCAAAATATTTTCATCTGCATTGTCAGATGAAGATAACGTTCACAGTCTGCTTGACACTTGATCTTTCTCTACTGTACCACCTGTCTATAGTATTCATATTGATATATATCCGTTACACCATTTGCTTTTCAATTATAAATATAGACTCATTTATCGTTTTTTATTCTCAGGGATCTCACGCGGAGAAAACAAAAAATAGAAGAATGGAAATGAACTCGCCTACAAAGATTTATTTTATTGGAGCAGGAGGGACTTTTTTTTATTTTCGACAACTATCGCACAAACTCGTTTGTCTTTTTTAAGACTGACGTTAACTATCAATGATTCTTGATACGCTTTGATGATAGTAACTCTAGAGCCACGTGGACTCCATATAAGAAAGTAAAGTCATGCTGAGTCGCGTGCAAGTTAACGTTATTGCCCAAAAAGGAACTTTGACATTAGCAATTCCATGTGAATTAATGATTTGCCAACGAATCGTAGACTCTTATCGTTATAATTTGAATATCTCTAACGAGTGCGAGAGACAGAGAAGTTTAAAAAGTGTCGCACGAAAAGTTTGGCTAAGGCTGAACCTTATCAGGAAGCTTTACGGGTGCGTGAACTTGCGCTAATCTTGGACATAATTTAGCCTTAATTAAATTGGTTAATTACAAATCGATCTGCACCTCGAGGAATATATATCTCTCGTTCCATCAGACGATCATTTCCAGATCATAAATTTCACTGAAGACTAGGAAACGAAATGGAATGAAATGAGAATTGAAAACTGGCTCGGATAAAGTCGTCTATTTCTGCATCACTGGCTGCATAGTCAACTTCGATGAAAAGGATCCTGGTCGTTTTATGAGAATAAAAGAAGAATAATAATATGAAGGAAGTCATAATGAACCAGCCTGAAGTATCACGGATCCTTAATGATTTTTTATCGTCTTTAACACGTAATTTATATTCACGGTAGTTCGGCCCCCGCTTCAGCTAAATTCACGGATCGATGAGTGTTGGTTTTAAACTGACTCAGACAGGCCGTCGTGTTCAATGTAAATTGATCAGGTATTTGAATTCGTCTGTCAGCCTTTAGGCGATTCTTAATAAGCGACAACGTAGTCACGCTCTCATTTCTTATTGACGACGATTCCCTTTTGCGAGCCTTCCAAACTTAATACATTCTGCGAAATTCCTCAGGCAGGTTATCTCAAACGAATTATCGCTTTACGCGTCTGTCGTAACAACGCGCAACGTCCCACATTTTGCGAGACGCTCGTAGCGTCGCCTTCAAGTTCTTCGATATTTCTTTCTCTTCGAATGGATAGGGTTTACGTGTTATATGTACCTCTCTTTTTTTTCTCTTTCTTCAAATAACTCTTCACGAGGATAATTTTTTCTACAAACCGTTAGAACCCATCGAATGAAATCCTGTGAACGTATTCCTATTTGATACTGTTATGTAAATATTTCCTATACCGGAAATACATTGATTAAGAATTTATGAAATATAAATTCATTTGATTGTTTTTCTAACCTAATGACTCTTGATCAATCGATTCTATATTTGGATATTTTTATCTTTTTAAGATTTCTCTATACCCAACATACACCTTCTATACTGTTATCTTGCTTATGATAAGTCAGTGCTTGTATTTTAATGGACATCCGGTTAGAGTCACACATATTTTCTGGAACGCGTCCTCGGATTATCTGCAATGCAAAGCGAATTTCTTTTTACGTTACGTATATCTAAACAGTGTTAAATGAATCCATGGTCAGGTGTGATTCTGCATGCGATTTTGTCACTTTAGCTATTGAGACCGCGTTAAGTGATTTTGACGTATGGGAGAAAGCAATTATCAATAAGACTCTTAATTCATAGACATCTTTCTCTTACTACTGCTCAGTCGACAGAATTACGTAAGTTCTGGTCATATATTTAAAGTCTGTCTGACGACCTCGACGCTTTGACGTACCATGAAAATAGACCTAAGAGCGTATTATTAATAATACCAAGAGGAGACGAGAAATCGTTCACGTGTACGAGGGTCAAAAGACCAATGCAAGACAAAGGAGAAAAGACACGGAGATTTGAGAAATAAAGTAAGAAAACAAAAAAAAATGAATTCTCCACCGGCAGAAATGGCTTGGAAATTTCCACAGGAAAACTATTTCGCACATCGAGTTGCGGGGCTCTCTAGAATTTCTTTTGGCCTTAGTGCTACCCCGTGGCTTTTATCGGCTTTATCCATTACCGGAACCCGGAAGTCTTATTCGACGTTCCTGGGTACTCTTTTGCAACCAGCTGATTTCCATCGTCTCATTAATCAATTATTTAATGGATATACTTATTGAGTTTTTGTTCGTATATTTTTATCTGCTCTAATAGTTTT
Organism: Trachelus troglodyta; assembly: GCA_030142635.1. Lineage (NCBI taxonomy): Eukaryota > Metazoa > Arthropoda > Insecta > Hymenoptera > Cephidae > Trachelus > Trachelus troglodyta. Next base: position 80,323 of record JARQTJ010000636.1, on the reverse strand, counting down.
CAGTTTGGCACACGGTAATGCTTCTGGTACAACTGGAGAGGGTCTGTCTCCTACTGGTGGCTATTCCCATCTTGATGCCTGACAGCATCCTCTTAGCAATTGCTGAAACTTTCACACTAGGATACATTACCGGGTCGAAGAGACGACCTGGAGACTTTGAATATCAAAGACCAGGATATCGAATTTCTGGTGCTATCACACTCGCCGTTGAGGAGGTAACGTTAATACAGTCTTCTTGGGCACCTAGTGCAAAATTGTGTACTGAGAGAGATATTATCATAGGAGATAGTATGATAGATATATGTTAATGGAAATTTAAATAACACACTATATATCATATACTGTGTGAATTTAGCATTTATTAGTATTAGCAAACTATACAAACCGGTTTTAAGCTTTTTTATCTATATTGGACTTTGTGTATATGAACGAAATTGTTACTTGTCTTTTACTTTATTGTAAGAAGTATCATAAAAGGAATATATGCAGAAGAGGGAGTATCTATTGTACTTTGGGAAAAGTATACAACTCTCAAGATGATACACAGAACTTCCATTCATTCCTATAGAATGAAAGCGACAATCAAGTCAATCCCTTGTTACAAAGAAGAAGAATAATAATAAGAAGAAGAAGATGGTTGCTCTCTTGAAAACTGATACCTGGAACCATTAGGCTGATGATCGGAAGGCATACTGATATTCATGCTTGGCATATGGCTTTCGTGGAATAAAATTCCCATAAACGTCATGTGGGAAAGATGCAATAAAAAAAAATCACAAAGTCATTGGTACCAAATCTATTAAACAGAGTCCAATTATCCACATTTTTTTACAAATAAATATAATGACTTTTGATAATTATACAAGAAGTAAATAGCAGCCTGGAATCTTTATTATCGTGTTCCATATAGCAAGTAAATACCGCAGACCTTTCTTAGCCTGCATAAGAACATAACAGTCGGTAGAAACGTGATAACGGTCCAAGGGTCGTAAAATTCTTGGGCTTCCCTTGATTCCAGGTCAACGCCGGTGAACTTGCCAGACGTGGACACAAGCTGGACTTTCTCGTGGCTGAGACCTACGGCGAGGAGGATACCAGCATCCTGGTTACAGCTAACCTCTGGACCAGGAACATAAGTGCTTATATAGGACCCCAGGAGACTTGCGTTCACGAAGGTCGTATGGCTGCTGCTTTCAACATTCCCATGATCTCTTATGTGAGTCAGTGAAATTCCATATCCATCCTATTTCTTAATACAGTCATGAGTAACTACTTAGAAATTCACTAAGGATTTTTTAGATTCAAAATCATTAACGTACTTAACCTAGAACATGTAGCTGCTAAGTTCACAGTATTGCTCCTGGCTCGTGCCCAGTAGCCATTCCTTTACCCACAATTTCCTGGTCACGGCAGCGTGCTTGGTGAGATACAATCAGAGAACCAGACTTATCAGGATTTTTTGACCGGAAGAAGGAAATCGCCTTGATATTGTGCACACTGGTGTTTTATACAAGTTATATGCATATACAGTATACGGAATAAATTTAATTTAACTATGGCACGTAATTTCTGTTCGTTTATAAATCAACAAGGTTGTATATCTAGCATTTGTTTAAATGTCATTGCGTTATCTAGTTACTGTTTGCATTGTTTGATAACGTCTTGGTACACTCTTCCTAAAAATTTATCTGATAAACCAGTCTAGATATTTGGTCAGGATACACCCTTATGATATTCTCAACCATTTTAAAGAATACCCTTCAATTATCGTTTTTCTTTTCTTTTTATAGTTTTGTACCCATCATGAAACGTCGGACAAGAGAGAGTTCCCTACTTTCGCGAGAACACGGCCTCCGGACACGCAGATCTCGAAATCTGTCGTTTCCGTGCTATTAGCCTTCAACTGGACCAAAGTAATTACCCTTATTAATCACTCTATGGTATTACATAAAAAAAAGCCCAGGGCGAAATATTAACGAAAAGAGTGGTATTTAAGGATACAAGAATCTTTTCTTTCTAGGTAACGTTTATGTACATGAATTCCAGTCAGTTTGAATTCAACAGGATGCCTACGGTAGCCAAAACGATTTTGTCGTCTTTAGAAGCTGCTGGGATTGACGTAAATTTTTTACGTTGCTGGGACGAACCATATCATGTTAATTACATGAACAATCCGTTTCACAAGCACGTGCAGGAGACCTACCTGGAGACACGAAGTGGGTATACCTGGTTTTATAATGGAGACTAGAATTTGTTATTTGTTCAGGCTTAACGTAGGGATATATATAGTTTATAGGGATTATCGCGAATATCCCTCGTCTACGAGAAAGTCAATTAAACAGCCTGCATAGTTTTCGATTAGGTACACTTTCGTAATTGAGCCGAACAAACCCGCATTCCAGTCGATTCCTTGATGATGGTAACACTTGTTACTTCGCATTACGATCACCCGCATCAGCATCTATTCACTTTCTGTTGCAGTATACGTGATCCTTGGAAATTATTATGAGCACATGGGATTACTCATGGCTCTCGACGAGAAGCACCTCCTGGATAAGGGTAAGAAATATTGTGAAAGTTGTAATAATTTTAAAAGTTGATTGATATTATCTAGACTTTATCTTTTAATAATGTAACATTGTATTCTCTTATAGGAGAGTACTGGGTGGTCGGGGTGGACATTGAACAGTACGACGAAGATAAACCTCACAAGTATCTACGTGGTTTGTTGCGAAAAAATATGGATCACTGGGTACTGCGTGCCTTTCGCAGTTACTTCAGTATAGTCGCATCTGCTCCTAAGAATTTTCAAAATTTTACTAGACTGGTTAATCACTACAGGGAGATGCCACCTTTCAATTTTACTAATCCACTTGCCGATGCTGGAGGTGTTGTTCAGGTGACTAAAGAAATATTAGAAAATACGTTGATAAATTTTTTTAAGTATTACTTTATATTTAATTATGTTACACGGGTTTTTCTTTCGTTGAATTAATTTATTTATTTATCAATCTATTGGGTTATAAGGCAGATCGTGCCAGAGACTGCTTATCTACATGACGCGGTACATCTCTATGCGAGGACTCTGCTTCAAGCACTGGATGAAAATCGTGATCCAAGAAATGGACGTGAAATGGTTGCGGCTCTTCATGGTGTTCACTATTACAGCGCTATGGGGTAGGTTTTATGGGATTGATAAGGAAGAGTCGAGTTTTTGGTTTCAACCTGGCTCATATTCTGATTAATGGTACACTTCGTTTATTACGGATGTTTTATGGGATTCTTGTAGTTACATGGTGTACATGGACGAAAATGGAGATGCTGAAGGAAATTATACCGTTATTGCTCTGGACAATCATCCCCCAAAGGGCCATGGACTTTATCCCATAGGATACTTCGTGGGCAAGGAACGAAGCACGAGTCTGCCTGTAATGATCCATGTGACCAAAAGAACTTAATTTAAGAATATGACAAATAATTCTGAATCTTATACCATGTGCTTGCAGAAGCTTCGGTTCACTAAAAATATTTCCTGGATTGGAAGTGGTCCTCCCATTGCTGAACCTCACTGTGGTTACCATGGGGAAAAGTGTCGTAGTGAGTATTAGTACTATTTGTTATGAAGGTACAACCGATGGCCTGGTAATCGACTGAGAGCTTTCGAGCTTGGCAACATTCCAGTAGTCACGACCATAAATAAAACGAGCGAGAAAAATCATGAAATTCATGACTGCTACGTAACCGCAACTTGATGATATTTTGAAAAATCTTAAGGCTGCCCACCAAAATAAAAAAATCGGGTTGAACGAAGTTCAAGCTTTTGCATGACTCTTTAAGACTCGAAAAGATGTATAGCAATTTCATGCTGTACTTTTTAATCAATTGTCAGTACATTGCTGTTTCTATAAGTGTATATACAAACATATATATTTAGGTATACTTATTGCTAGACTATCTTCAGCTTTCCCGAAGTAATTCTAACCAGGCTAAGCTCTTCGTGGCTTCCCTTAGAATCCTGAGCTTACAATTTATACCACGATTAAGTCGCAAGCTTTCGATTCGCTAGCGCACACGGGAGAAATCGTCGGTGGAATTACTGGAGGACTGTTATTGGTCCTTACGGCCGTGGTCCTGGTGCTCTACAGGAACTGGAAATACGAACAGGAACTTGATTCACTTTTATGGAAAGTCAATTACAAGGATATCCAAATAAAGGAGCAAAAGGATCAACCTAGTCAAGAAAACGTCTCGAAGAATAATTCCAAGGTATAATTCTACTGAGCTTTTAATCCCAAGTAATGTATAATCATTATCCATCAATGATTCTTTATTTTTAAAGACAAATTCCCAGCCCATCGTTAGAACGAGTCAAGTATCATTGAGCTCAAATCCGGATGCTGACTTCAGATACTCAATGATTTATACTCAAGTAGGTGTTTACAAGGGTAGAATATTTGCCGTGAAGAAGATCCGAAAGAAGTCTATAGAGATCACCCGTGAGATGAAGAAGGAATTAAAAATTGTAAGCTCTTCATTTTAATCGTACTCCAACTGTATATACAATAGGATGCAAAATTTGGGAATTTTTTTTAAATTTCAGTTAAGGGATTTACGTCATGACAATCTGAATGCTTTTATCGGTGCCTGTACGGATCCTCCTAATATATGCATCGTCGTAGAGTACTGTGCGCGAGGAAGTCTCAAGGTATCATTTCAGATAGATACTTCCTGAATATATTCATTGTACCCATATTTCTCTACATATTGTACTTTCCGTTGTTATTGCTAATTTAAATTTTAACAGGACATTCTTGAGAACGAGGATATCAAACTGGACAATATGTTTATGGCTTCTCTGGTTGGCGATATCATAAGAGTATGTTTTCAACGACTCGCAGCATCTGTATCATTCTGTATTCATTTCCTGGTCGTATAAAGCAACATATTCATTAATTTCAGGGCATGATTTACCTTCACGAATCGGTCATCAAGTATCATGGCTCCCTGAGTACATCAAACTGCTTGGTAGATTCACGATGGGTCGTGAAACTCACGGATTTTGGTCTGCGCGAGTTTAAAAGAGACGCCGAATGCGATCCTGAGGATATAATGAAGAAATATCAAGGTAACGAAAACTAGTTTGTTATAAAAAGAAAAAGTAATGTCATTAATCTACCAAAAAAAAACTGGTCAATTCAATATCTTGATTTGAGTCCAAGGGAATTGTCAAAGTTTTTTCTCTAAAAAATGACAATGGTCTCTATGGAATCCATAAGAAAACTTTTTAACGTGATCGGTTCCAAGGACTTGTTTTCTTTTTTCTTTTTTGCTGTAGACAAAAACCATTGAACTCTCCCACGCGTCCATTCACGATAACTATTCGATTTCTACGGTTGGTACGGGTTTCCAGGATTGTTATACCGTGCACCAGAATTACTTCGTTCTCAACGTACCATCGAACCGTCTCCGAGAGACTATCAGAAAGGCGACGTGTACTCTTTCGCCATTGTACTTTACGAGCTCCAAGGACGTCATGGACCATTCGGTGTTACCCAATTGTCCGCTCCTGAAATTCTCCAGAGAGTGATCACACGGGAGATCATCACCGCGGAATCTCCGTACAGACCACCGTTGGATCAGCTGGAGAACTGTTTTGATTTTGTACGTGATTGCCTTATCGAATGCTGGTCTGAGGATCCTGAGGATAGGCCGGACTTCAAAGTCATTAGGAATAAATTGAGACCATTGAGGAAGGGAATGTAAGTTTATATTAATGATTGGTGAACATTGATCACAGTGTCAGGCTGTAATTGGATTGATTCAATAGGAAACCAAATATATTTGATAATATGATGGCTATGATGGAGAAGTATGCTAATAACTTGGAAGCTCTTGTGGATGAGAGAACTGATCAGTTAACCGAAGAGAAGAAGAAGACGGGTTATTAATATAATATTTATTTATTCAATTAATCAGTGATCTCTCTGTTAAATTATTTAATTGTATCTTATGATATTAATCGTTATAGATGCATTGCTGTACGAGATGCTACCGCGTTACGTTGCTGAACAATTGAAAAGAGGCCATAAGGTGGAAGCAGAAAGTTTTGATTGCGTTACTATCTACTTCAGTGATATCGTTGGGTTCACGTCCATGTCCGCAGAAAGTACTCCGCTGCAGGTTGTCGATTTCTTAAACGATTTGTATACGTGTTTCGATTCCACTGTTGAGAACAATGATGTGTATAAAGTGGAGACTATTGGCGATGCTTATATGGTTGTAAGTTTAATGTTTGGTGCTCATTCATCATTATTGATAATTTAATGTATCTTGCTTGATGATATACTTTTATTTTAGGTCAGTGGCTTACCTGTTCGAAATGGTATTCAACATGCTGGAGAAATAGCCAGTATGTCTTTGTGCCTTTTGAATGCTATTAAACAGTTTACTATTAGACACAGACCTTTGGAGAAGCTTCAATTAAGAATTGGCATTCATTCCGGTGAGATATTCAGTATAGTTAAATTTTATTGTATTATTATTACAGAATAATTATTATATCATGGTTTAAATAAAGGTCCTGTATGTGCTGGAGTCGTAGGATTAAAGATGCCACGTTATTGTTTATTCGGTGACACTGTAAACACAGCTAGTCGTATGGAATCCACAGGTCTGCGTAAGTATCTTTGATTTAAAAACAAAGAGTGTTTTTTTGTCATTATTTAATTTACAAAAATTCTAAACAGCCTTGAAGATCCATTGCAGTGCAGAGACCAAGAAGCTCTTGGACGAATTGGGTGGTTTCAGCTTGATCGAACGTGGTATAGTCTCAATGAAAGGAAAAGGCGATCGTATTACGTATTGGCTAATTGGCGAAGATCCAGTTCTTCGAGAGAAACGTACCCAGGATCGCATAGCACGACGTACAGATCCTCAAAACAAATTATCAGCGGCTGATCCTCTAGTGCCCAGGAGCTCCCTGAAGAATAAGTCTCTAACCAGGACGACGTTCTTGCGCTGTTCCAGCGAGTCTCCAAAGCGTCTGCGATTCGCCAGTTCTGATCACTTGGACCAGAAGAGTAGTCAAAGTGGAAGTCCGTTGGAATCCATAGCAGACAATAGTCCTTGTAAAGGAAAACTGACATCCTCTGGTAAAATAAATTCTATGGATGCCACCAGGACATCCAGCAATTCCTGTCCTTGCGTAGAGAAGCTCTGTGATCTTATACCAGGATCAAAATCGTCACATCTTCAAATAGATGTTCCCGATGACGATGAAAATCACCTAGCAGCAACTGCACCGATTCTCCAGGAATCTATGAAGATGAGGAACTTGAAATTGCGGCATTTTAATAGCCAAGTCATCTGTAGATCAGCACCTAGCAGTCCTAGACATAGTTCACTGATGCTAAATGCTACGCGACGCGGTGCACAGTCCACGGAGGATATCGACGGATGGGACGTCACTCCACTTATTTATTCTCCGAATCGTCCAATGGATTAGATATAAATCTAAGATCCTTAGATCGTCACTTAATATTAAGATAATACATACAAAATTGCTAGAACTTCTTGATATCTCAATTTTAAAGCTGAGAGCAGTATCTAATAGTCAGATTCAATTAATATCTGAGATTTGAATTAGAATTGCGTCAAATTAAATATCAATTATATAACGTTATTGTCTAACGTGACAACCAGCTTGTGGCCTTCATTAATAGTTACGTACACGAGACTTAGAAAATATTATTTTTCTTCTCTTACGAGAGAAAACAATAGCTTAAGCAAATGTGTTCGTATAAGTAAAATTGGAGGACACCTAGTAGATGTTGCGCGAATGCAATGTACGTATTTATATACGCTCAAGTGGCAGGAAGTATTTCTTTTAATTATGAACGAAAATACGCTATTATAAATCACGTTCATTATAGTTTAGACAATCAGAAAGGCTCGTGCTTACTGTTTTTCCACTGCGTCTAGTCAAATCAATTTAAGCAATTAAATCCCGCGTCATGTGGCTCACCGTCATATATAAAAGACACAGCGTTTAGTATAGATTGAATGTATTTTTATTTATTATGATAAAGTGTCTCGTAAACTGGACTTTCCACGATAACGCTTGCGGGCTGTTAGTACATGATAAAGGGCTATGTAGTTTATTAATTATAGTTATTAATATTATATTTATTTGACCATGCAATGTATAAGCAATTATAACTAGTCGATTGTCTTACCGTTTGCGAAGTGCCCGTCTTATTGATGTAAATATTCGTAGTACGCATAACAGAAATTGTATATGCGATTTTAGATATATAATTATTTCTTTGCTATGATTAAAATCTTCATCGGCATTCATTAGACTACAATATATGAATATTTTAGTGAGCTATTTATAATATCTCCTTACAGAAGATTGCAGTTGGAGACTTTCTGAAGTCTGAACCTGTACACCGCAATTCCTTCCTTCCTTTCCTTCTGGGTGCCTCTTCCAAGTCCGACCTCCGAATCCGCGCGCTGCCTTAAGCGCTTTCCTGATTTGCCGAGTCCTGCGCGACGAATTTGCGTGCACACTATTTTAGGCAACTTCCAGTACTTCTAAATATGCTTGGCCAAGATTTCTGGTTTCTAAGTGTTAATATTTTACTTTATTGATTTAATTCATTATTTTAATGTTCTAAACTCCTAATTTATTAATATTTCAATTTGAGCGTAATTTATTTTTGATATTCTACAATATCAATTCAATTTTTATCTACTCCGTATATTCTGCGAGATTTTGGTTTAGGCTTAATTTTATATTTTGAATAAATTTGAAAGTAAATCAAGATCCAATAATATTTTGTAAAAATTGAGGTGCTAGACGGGTATTCTGTTTGCACCGCATTTTCATAAAAATGTCTAAAATATTTCAACAGTAGGCTTTTTCAATAGTTCTTCAGAGAAGTTCTGTAGTTCCCAGTCTCTCGTTCTAAGGGTTGCTTTAAGAACCAGCGATGAGTAGCAGAGAACCTCTGCTCACAAAGCTACGCGTTCCTGTTCACGTTTAGGTCGGCCACGACGGAATTCGCATTATCGACAGAGGCGATGATCACAGAATTCTACTTCCGGACACGCCACTGCGATTCAGCGCCATGTTTTTGGTATCGCCTAAGACCGTAGCGTTGTGCATATCTTACTATTAGTTCCTGGTTATATGTGATAAGCGGAGAAACGTCAGTTGGGTAACCTCCAAACGTCAATTTAAGAAATATTAACATTTTCCTATGAAATTAGAGCAGTGCATTTAGTAGTTTTATTAGTGACGGACTTGAATAATTACGAAAAGATTCAACCTTCCTACACCAAAGCTGTCGGAGGACTAAGCTGAGTATGTCAAATATTTTGGAGTCTCTTGTTGAAAATCTTTTTTTATAATTATTACTGTGACAAAGAACAATTAAATTGTTTTAGCGTAATCATGATTGAATCCCCAACATGGAATTCGTCGCGGAACCAAGCATTCTACAAGGCAGCTGGGGAGATGCAACTGCGAAAGTATGGCAAGTTCTTTGACGAACTGTCATACCCATCACAAATAGATTCGTCTTCCTTGGAATTCATCCTAGAAGGTCCTGTACGCCTTCAATACAATGTGCAGGAAGATATTGGGATTCCTTCCTTAGTTGAGATGGAGAACAAGTCTTTATCGAAGCTATTAGCTGCTGCGGCAGGTACTTGTCGAGAGATAAGGTTTCTGGAATCTGAAGCTGGAAGGTTTTACAATAAATTGTTTAGCCACGGAGAACGGAGTGATGGATTTAATGCAAAAAGTATTGGAGTGCTTTTATCTGATTTACAGGACCTTTCTGTATATGTAAATCGAGTTTCTGTTGTTATAAATTTAACAATTCAACAGCTATCGAGCTTAGCTGGTGGTACTGGACCTGGTGAAATTTACCTACCTATTGTCATTGAACATTTAATGAAACTTTTTGTTATCCCTATCACATTAGATGAACTGATCGATGCTAATCCAGCAATTCTTGATCAATGGGAAGAGTATCGTTTAAGAGTACGTTCATTTGCACACAATCCTGAGCAATTTAATGTAACTGCTGGGCGGTTATCCACGTTTGAGAAAGTCCTTAAGGATCTAAAAGATCAGCTACTGAAAAAGAATCTCTTTATTCGAGCTCTCGATAGTGCCATGGAAATAAACAAAAGCTCAATAATGTGCAAACACATTCTAACTTACTTGAAAAATACAATGACAGACATTGAGGGTAAGTTTACAGATGTGTTAGCTGTAAAGAAGAAGTGGGTTCGCATAAGTGTTGGTGTAATGGTTGTGTCTAAACTCTTTGGCAATACTGACAAGAAGCTCATAAAAAGGATTTGGGAAATGAACAAGAAGTTCTATGGAGTGACGCTAGTGGGTAATATTTTCTGGGTACCGAGTAAATTCCTGTTTGAGGTTTTCCCAAAAGAATGTGGCAGCTTCATCGGTACCCAGGTTGGCGAAAAGATCTTATGGACAAGAACGACATTACTGCCAACGATAACTAATAATCTGGTGCAGAAAGCGATGTCCTGGTGCACAGAGATGTCTCATATTCTAAGAAGAACATCTACCAAATTTCGCATAGTGGACTTGGAACGTAAATGTAATCTACTTATAGAATTGGTATCGCTTATGGCTGAAATCCGTGAAAACGTCGAGTTCATAACGAATACTTATGCTGCCCTGGGTAAACCGATGAACCGTTTCACTGTGAATCTAGTATGTAGACTGGTCGAGGTACAAAAAACCTTAGAAACAACATTCCACATTTTGGGAGCATTGATAGTACAGTCTCAAATAGATATTGTGCAACACTTGAGTTATCAAATTCTGGCTCTACTAGAAACAGTGAAAAAGAGACTTATCCAGAAGGACAAAAGTTACAACAGACAGAGATTAGACGCTCTTTCCCTAATAGGACTCAGCATTCGCTTAATAAATGGACCAGCCACAGTAGACAGAAGATTGATAGCTCGCTGTGCCCTGGTATGTGCCAATCAGATAACAGAGAACTTCAGAGAAGATGAAGTGATTAAACTAAGAAATTATTTAGACCAATACGACACCATCGTCGACCTGGACGAGCAAGTTAACATTTTGTGTGACTACTCCATACTTCTTCATCACCAGAGTATGCTCCCAGCGTACCTAAATCTAGTTGCAGACAGTAATTTGAACATCAGCCACATAGTCCAATTATTATCAGCATTCAACAGTGCCCTGGAAACACAAGAACGGACAGATCTAACCACAGCGAAGATCAGTGAGCAGCGGAACATCCTTAAGAAAAATGTCCTGGAACCTGCTTGTCGTGAAATTGAGACTAGTTTACGATTGCACGTGCATGCACATTTAAAACTAGACGATGCAAACCCCTTCGAAATCGGTGCCAAGGATGGCACCAGGATAATACGATCCTCGCCATTACCCCTTGCCGAGAACATGATCTGTGCTAAACGCTTTGTGGAGCACTACCTGGACGACATGTTCTACAACCTCACTACAGTGGCTCCGCACGACTGGAAAACATACGATACCATGCACCAGCTGGCAAAGTACAAGCTAGGCCTGGATACGGTACAAAATCATCTACCTACGCAGACGCTGGATCAGGGTCTGGACGCTCTGGAGATAATGCGAAACATTCACGTGTTTGTATCTAAATATTCCTACAATCTAAATACGCAAACCTTCATCGAACGTACCAGTACCAATAAGCATTTGAATACCATAAGTATCCGGCATATTGAAAATTCCATAAGAACACATGGTACGGGCATAATGAGCACTACGGTAAACTTTGTCTATCAATTTCTGCGTATAAAATTGCATACCTTCTCGCAGTTTCTCTTCGACGAGCACATAAAGTCGCGTCTGATGCGTGACATCAGGTTTATCAAGACTCAACGAGAAAATAATGCCACGCCGTATACGTATGAACGCGCCGAAAAATTCCAGAGGGGAATAAGGAACCTAGGGATGACACCCGACGGCCTAAGTTACCTAGACCAATTTCGGCAGCTGATAACACAAATTGGCAACGCGTTAGGATACGTAAGACTGATACGTTCAGGTGGTCAGCAGGCTCGCTCTAACGCAATTTCATTCCTTCCCGACATAAACTCGTCCGTCCTCTTCGAAAACCTCTGCAAGAGTCTTGACTACTCGGAGACGACGCAAGCAGCAGCGAAGAGACTCGAGGAAGACATCTCCAATCTCGTTCGTAACTTCACCGAGGGTATCGAATACTTCAAACTCCTGGTGGACGTATTCGCCTCGTCATTCCGCGACGCGAAGTCAAGTCACTTGCAACAATTCTACGCTATAATACCGCCGCTCACCCTGAGCTTCGTCGACAACTTGGTATCGAGCAAGGAGAAGCTCTTCAAGAAAAATAAGACTGGTGCAGCCTTCACCGATGATGGCTTTGCTATGGGGATTGCGTATATTAATGCTCTGCTGGATCAAAGTGCCGAACTCGATGGTTTACAATGGTTCGATACTGTCGAACAGCAGATCAGCTCAGAAAAGATCCTGGCTAAGAATAAGGATGATCAGGACATTAAATTGCAGCAGACTAGAGCGTTAACCTTGAAACGATTAGCGGATCGAAATGCTGAGTATCAATTACTCTACTACAGTCTTTCAGGCGCCAGGGTCTTCTTCAAGCAATCAGATTCCTAACGTTACGTGTTCGCCCGTTGCCATAGCGTTAAGTTTTACGATTATTTTAATATTTTATTATATATATGTAATACGCTACCAAAAAGCTTCTCTGTAAGAGAAGAATGCAAAGGGACTAGTTATACGGTCTCGTTAAATGTGATGCCAACAGTCGACAATTAATAATAAATTACTATTATTACACCTCATGATACTTTTCGACATTCGACTCTTCTTGACTTTGGTTTCTTTTATTTTATACTATATACTTTATATACTTATATTCCTTGTACTATATAAATATCTATACACTAGAGTCATATAAATATACTTAGCAACAATGTTTATATGTATTATATGACAGACATCGTGTAATTACATTAATAGGTCCTGTGACTAGAAGTTTCCGACTAGGTCGAGCTGCTGATGGATACTCGGATGTTCCAAGATCATTAAACTCTTATGCACGATTATTCACTCACGGAATATTTTTAAGTTAACGTATTACAGTAGGGCTAAGGATTACGCGGTACTGATTACATTAGTGATTGGTAGTTATCTCGCGAATTAAAATGACCTAAAAGTACTAATGTTACTATTGCTCAACGTAGCGCGACTTTCACGTAATAGCGCAAAGCATTTATTTGATTAACATAGTCAATTAACGGTTTCGATTAACCCCTCATACTTAAGTGACTGAGATTCACACGAGATTTTTTAGAGATTTTAATACAGAGCGCTTCAACTTTTTTTAGATTTGTATCTCTTATCATTGCTATACGTTTTCTATTTTATATATTGTAAATTCGCGAGAGATTATACTAGTTTTTATTATGTCACTGAATAGTAGTAACGCTTTCACTAGGCTCTGAGAATGATTTTTTGAATATCGATATGTTATGTTATGTTATGTTATAAGTAATATGAGTTCGACGGTATCGCGCGAGGGGTTAATACGCGAGTAAAGATAAATTGCGACCTGGTTGCAAACGACACCGAAATTACGGGTTAAGCTGAATTCTTAAGTATTATTACCGTGAGTAATAGGTGACGATTCTTAAGATTGCTGCCTAGAGGATTCTTCTGGATCTAAGAGATCGTCGCAGGATGCTGTCGGTGGCAACAGCTGACGTCCACCACGTTTCTTGCTACGCGTGAATACTTTAGTCAGTTGTGCAAACTTGCGTCGTGACACTAAAATAAGAAAGAAAATCAAGTAAGATATGATACATGACATAATGACTTTGTTACGTCATATAAGGTTATATAACATGTATGCTTATACCTTTGCCCATATTTCTTAATCGCTCCTTGAATACATCCTCGTCGTCATGAACAGTCGGCCCGCCAGACTTTTCAACACCAGTTTCCTGGAGTTTAGCGTCTGAAGAAAGGAAATAAATTGAAATTAAACTAGGAACGGATCAAGTTAGAATTCCTATTGAAACTTACCATTCTCGAGAGTGGAAAGGAAGTCTTCGTTCCAGCGAAGTTCAGCCATGAACTCTTCGTTCTGTAGAAACATTGCAATACGCTCATCCTCCAACATTGAACTATCAGGAACGCAGCTCGTTTCTGAACCATCTGAGGCATCTAACTGTTGTGGAATTCTTAAAAATGTGTCGGGTAGTGGTCCGAGCAGAGGTGGTTGCCACTTGTGGATACTACGCAAAGATTTTGCTGAGTCTGCTTCAGCTCGCTTTGAATCTTCATTTTGTTCTAATTCACTGCGTATCTTTTCGTTCTCATTGTCTGTACTCATAGTCAGTAACTGATCGATCGTTGTATCTACTGCACCCTGATTGGAGCGGAGGACTGCCTGAAAAACAATAAAACGTATTGTAGCAAACTTATTCAAACAAAATTATACTGCAGTTCAATTATGTAACTTATAAAGTCTTGTTACCTTACCTCGATAACATCATCATCCATCTGTGGAAACATATTCTTAAAATCAGCCATTGCCTGGTAAAACTCCAGGGTGGTCTGTTGTTGTTGTTGTTGCTGCTGCTGCTGCTGTTGCTGTTCTGCGGCGGAAGCCATTGTGTTTCTTATCAGATTTTTTCCATTACTGTAAAAAATAAAGCACGTCTGATTAACGAGAAGGTTCTAAACTATGTTAATGTGCAGTTACCTTGATAGTAAAGCGTTTAAGAGACAACCGGCATAGGTACTGACTATGCTAGAAACCGGTTTACTACTGTGTCAGTAGTATATCAAGTCGCTTCACCCATTGCTGATAAACTGATTAAATATAGAATTTTCATAAAGGGTGACTATAATTTCTGAAAAGATAATAAAATAACAAAATCAAGGAGCTCACCGTCATCTGTCAAAATCAGAAATAAAATCAACACTCCTCAATATTACGAAGCTGTTCGGGAACTTTCGACTTTCTTCGCAAATAATTACGGATTGTAGTAAGTGCTGATTGGCTGGTTATATGACGAATCCACCTGTAGCAAGAAAGAGAAACATGAAAACCACTGACGAAAAAAAAGATGGCTGACAAAAATACGTAATAATAGTATTGTTGACAGGAGCTTAATTGTATTATACTTATTGGCAATTTTTTAATATCGAATATAGAATGGAGGTAAAGGAATGTTTGGTCGAATACGTAAAGAAACAGTTTCTTTGTGGTACGCCAATAAATAAATTTAATTTTACGGTGAGTGGAAAGAATAGGTAACAGACGTCGGTTTTTATATATATATTTTTTAAAAGCATGTTATGAAGAAAAAGTTCTTTTTAATTGCAGATTTTCAGGCACGATACACATTATCCAGTGGACGTTAATATTCAAAAACAAATCCTGGATAATACAATAAACAACCCAATAGTTGTAAAATATCCAATAAGAATGTCTTACCAGAGAGCATTTTTAAAATATCTTATTAACGAGGTTCAAGCATATGCTATTTGTTATAACATTGCTTTAATAAATTTGTGTTTTCTAACTTGGTGTACAATTCAGCTGGAACAAACAGATCAAGAAATACATGATGAATTATACAGTAAGTACTGTGAGCTAGTTTCGATGGAATCCAAAGAATGCGAAACACACTACAAACACTTTCTACTGGGAAAACAGGGAAAACTTAATTGTATTACTCTGCAGGAGAGCACAAATATAATCTCGCATGGTACAACAGGCCTATGTAGTTGGCAGGTAAAATTAATCCAAAACTCTTTAATTATTATATTAAAATTAATTCATTACAATGTAGGCTGCTCTAGGTCTGGGAGAATGGTGCTTGAAAAATATGGATATATTGAAAGGAAAAAATATTCTTGAACTAGGATCAGGAATAGGCCTAACTGGATTGACTGTGATCAGTATATGTTCTCCTGATAGTTTCACATTCTCAGACTGTCACCCTGCAGTTCTTAAGATGCTCTGTCAAAATATTCAATTAAACTTTTGCATGAAACAAGAATCTTGCAAAGGCAGAGTTTATATGAATACAAAGTTTAACGGGACACAAGTTCTTGTCGTCGACTTACCATGGGAAGAAATTGAGCAGTCCACAATTAATGAAATCTGGCAATACCCGGATGTCATATTAGCAGCGGATGTGCTTTATGACAGTAGTAATTTCGATGCACTAATTGGCGGACTAAAATATTTCCTTTCCAAAAATAATTGCTACGCCATTATCGCTGCTACTGTTCGTAATACCGAGACTATATCGCAGTTTCTATATAAATTAGGTACCAGTATTTTTTTTCATCATCATTCTTTTTGTAATTAATGTAACATTCTATATAGTTGAATTTTTTTTTAGAAAATTGGAATCTCTACTTCGAAGAAGAGGCATTGCCAGATTCGCAATTGTTCATAAATACTGACGAAACACCAGTGCGCATAATAAAAATATGTGTAAGACAATAAATAAAGCACTATACACATATAAAAATACAAATTGTCAAATTCTGTCATATATCATTGCATGTATCTCATTAATAATCAACAGCGTAAATATAATAGCGGCTTAAAATTCTAATTCTATCTCAGAATCGCGAAATCATTCGAGAGCGTATTTTTTATTGATAACCTTTAGCCGGTCGCGTTGCCGGTGCATAAATAACAAAGATGTTAAAAAAAATATTTATAAAAGTATTAAATATCGCTTATAACTACGTGCAACATACCGCGACTATTATTTAGCGCTAAACTCGAGTTAAAACCACTTTCTCTTGCTATGGCGCTTGAGCTTCAATTCGCTCTCATCTACATCCTTATCAGCGTCCTTTTTCTGGCTCTTCTTTGCAGACTTCTTTTCCTTTGTCTTCTCTTTGACCTTACCTTTTTTTAATTTCCTACGAGATTCCTCGTCAGTCGTAAGGTCACTCTTGCCCTTTGCTGTAATCGTTTGAGCTGTTATAATAACGAGAGGAACAAAAACACATTGTTAAGCGGACAACACTAGGAGATACTGATAACAATTAATTAAAATAATTACTGATTATATCCTTACCGACATATAATCCCATTTGCTTGTGGATGCTGCGATCCTCTTCTACCTCTCGACGCCTGTCCATCTCTAAACACTCTACAATCTCGTTACGCCTCTCTACGATTTCCACTAATCTGTAATATTAGATAACATTTTTTGATTTATTATTAGGAAATTACTAATCATGCTTTTTCACCTAGTGCACGCAGAAATGATTTTTTAAGAGATATTTTACCTTTGAATGAGACCCTCTTCCCGTTGTTTATCAAAATCCGTTTTCGTCGCCTCAGGTTGACACATGAGACAACGAATTTGATATTCAATTTCTGCATGTTCTTCCTCCAAGCGTTGCTGCCTTCTTAAGAGCATCAATTCAGCTTGCCGTCTGAAGAGTTCATTCTTCTCGTTCACCAGGGCGAAGAGCTCCAAAACAAGTTCCTCTACATCTATATTGAGACTTGAATCTTCAGGCTGTGGATCACCAGTTTCACACTTGTCTCTTATCAATTGCTCCAGACGAACTCCTTGCTTCTCTAAACCCTGTTGTTGCATTTCGATCTCATCCAGTTCCAGCTTAACATCCTTCATTGACATTACTTTAATCTAAAAAAAAATGTAATATATTCAGTTAGTGCAAAGTCGTTTTACGTCAATAAATTGTATGATTTTATTTGAATAACTTTTTCTTCACCTTTCTACGATGTGGAATGGGTCGAGGTGGTGCAGGTCCCTTTTTCCTCTTCCATTTACCCTGAGCACTTTTGTCAGGATAACCCATGTAATTGGGATTTTCTTCACTGGACAATGTAGACAGACTCTGCCGATTCCTATTGGTCTCATCTTTATTACTTTTCTGATCTTGCCATATCTGTAACTTGGTTTCCGTATCATCCAATTCTGTGATCGGGGATTCCCCAATCTTCAATGGCACACCAAGTGATGCATTGTAAGGAGTGCTCGTAGGCATCGGCGGAGGAGGCGCTGGTTTCGATTTTCGTACTCTCGGAGTCCTTGGCGAAGTTGTCTGAAATTGAAATATTTTATTTAATTTTAAATCTTCTACTAATTCCATACAAATTTTTATTAATTGTACATAAACATACAGTTGGACTCACAGGCAGCGCTGTGGTATTATGTCCAGGAGGAAACAGTTCCTTAGCAGTAGGTGGCTGAGGTGCAGGTTTTTTCTTACGATAAGTCCCACTAGGAGTTGTTGCAGAGCCAGAACTCGTAATGGAAGTATTCGACGCGTACAAATCACTACGATCCAGGGTGTTCTTACGTTGAGAACCATTTGATTCTGGCGTTTGTCTAACGAAAGAAAAAAATGAGTCATATCAATTATAAAAAAAAATATAACAATTTTAATTAAATACTTACTTGAGCGTACGTGGCTTAGGCACCGGGAGACTTTTAGGTTTCTCGTTAACTTCCAAATCGCTATTGTGCTCCTCGTCGTCGCTCCAGAAAGGATTCAAATTAATTTGTGGTGCCTCCAGTTTCCGTCTCGCAGGCTGTTCCGGAAGTTTATTCGTCCTAGCTGCTGGTTTTGGAGGCACCACATCCTCTTCCTCCTCATCTTCGCTACTTCCGAAAGGATTCATCGATACCTTCTTCACAGAAGATTTCTTATCGATTCTCTCTTTATCAGTTCCATCCTCGTCGTCGCTGTTGAACGGATTTAAATCTTCCGGATATTCCTCATCCTCGTTGCTCAGTTCTATTCCACTCATGTTAGATAAGATAGTTTCAAAATTGTCTGATCTCGGTTCCGGTTCAAGTTCTTGCATATTTTTCAAAATATCTCTAGGAGTAATCTCTTTGCCAGCAGGAAAGTCCAGAGGATGCTGTGTCTCGTGGACGATATCTTGACTGGTCTCCTCTTTCGTAACATCCTCAACAGAACTTCGAGTAGATTCTTGCCTGACTTGAGGCACATCCTCAGTAGCAACGTCTTCTTCTCCAGCCTCGTCGTTATCATCAGATTTATGTACAACAGTCATCTTCTCTGTATCACTAATGCTAATCTGTTCTCTTCCATCAATCTTATCGTCAGCTCTTTTGACCTCTCTCGCATGACCCTTAACATCCACCTCGACATTTTCAAACATCTTTAACCTCCGTTGCACTAGAGAAAGTCCTGCGTCTTTGGTATTCTCGCTGGGACTAACACGTATACCGTTCGTACCGCTGTCATGGGAAATGGCAGTAATTCGCTGACTATTGCTAACACTATCATCTAACTTACTCTCTAATTCAGTATGTACACTACTTTCAAGGTTCTTCGGCACCGAACCGTCCGCACTCGAGTCTCTAAAGTTCTTAGGATCGTTTAACTTAAAAATGGTGGAAGAATCCTCCTGATTGTCATCAGCATGATCCTCAAATTCCTCTTCATCCTCGTGCGAATCCTCGTCATCATCTTCCTCTACCTCATGGGGATCATGTAAGTCCCTATCGTCCAGACTATCGTCATCGCGCTTCTCGGAGAGCAAATGGCTGGCCATGAAATTCAGTCTCATTCTAGAAGTCTGTAACTCGGACCTGGGAAATTCCTTAAACCCTGCCGAATCCTTGTTCAATCCTCGTCGTTCAGTCTTCTCCTCGTCGCACAAGGATCCTTGATAACTCATACTATTTGGCTCTGTTGGCATGTGCACGTTAGTCTCCTTTACGGGAAGCATCGCCACATTGTTGTACTCCTGGTGCATGCTAGGTGCCGTGGCAGAAGTTTCCTCGTCCGGACAAGTTTCACAACAATACTGGCCTTCCTCCGTCTCGTAATAATTTCCCAGGGTTAGTTGATTGTTACAGCGTGCACAGCGAAAGCAGGTTCGATGATACAGGGTGCGCGAAATGACCAATTTCTCAGCAAGAAAAACTGGTAGACCGCAGGCTGCGCACGGATCTCTCCGAGTCCCAAGACGGGGCACCACCTGGGGAACCAAAAAGAATTTAGAAACATTAGATACGCCACGTTAAGACCCAATGGATACCTCCGGAGTTATTTACATTTATTACAATTTCTTTCCCTTTAGTTATATTTAAAAGAGACCCCTCTCGATTCAATCCTCGTGCACAATGAAAGCTAATTGCAGGAAATCCATTTTTTTTTCTCCACCTTTCCTATCAATTTATAAATGTGTCTATGCGTGCCGAATTGTTTTTCTTTTCTCTCTTCAATGTCCCAACTCAATTACTGCAAGTAGGATGAAAGGGGGATAAGGGGGAAAGGGCGTTTAAACGTGATTAACTGTCGCGGAAATTATGCTTCCTTCAAACTGGTTTCTAATACATCTCATGGCAATTTGTTCCTTGCCCGACGATGCGTACTTCCTTAGAGGTAGTATATAGTTTATAAAACCATGAAGAAAAAAAAAGAAAAACAAAACCCCATCATGAATCTCATACCACACTCGTTAGGACCATTGTTTTACCTGATTTGCAGAAAGCTCTACGCTCATTTCTAGTACACGGTGCAATCGAGAATAGCAGCGAAATGCGTTGTGAAAAAATAGTGTTTCAGGCATCTCACTGAACTTTCGAGAAAAGAACACTGGTGGTGCGCATAGCGGAGCAATTACTAGTGTGCTTTCTTATCGCGTGTTACAGGCTGATTTATTATACTAAACTATTAGATTTATTAATTCGTAAAGATTTCAATTAACGATTATCGATTATAATTATTGAGAGAGTCGACCGGGCCGGTCAAGTTTTTATTCTTCGGTCGCGTACGAGTCTGAGCGTGCGCGTTCCATACGCAGGAGTAAGTTTTACTCGCTTATAAACAGCGTATAAATAGGCGTGCTGGAATTATCGCCATGAGTCTCTTTGTGGCTTGAAAAGGAGGACGGGTGGGCTTTCCTTCCATACCACCATACAGCGCCATTCAAAAGTAGCCCGCGCTGATTAGAATAACAATCCTGACATTTCCATATTACAAGTACGTCTTGTCAACTTTCACGTGAATCCAAAAAAAAGAGCAGTCCAGGAAAAATTCTTCAATTTTTCTTTTCTCTCTCTCTAGATACAGACTGAAAAATAATAGACTGTAATTACTATCGACTTGAATTTTCTATGTACCACATGCGTACAGAGCTGTGACGTAAAAAGTCAGTAAACGGACTCGTTGCGCATATTCAACTTCGATGGAATTTTGCTTTTGTTTTGAATTCTCGTCGCAGCGGGCTACTTCTGTTGCGACGCGGGACGTTAAGTTTGTTAAGAAATTGGCAGGAATGAAAATTCGCGTTGGTCCGAGGAGACAAAATTTTTCCTCGCGCAAATCACCAACCACGACAAATATAAGTATGGGTGCGTCGTTTGCGCTTTCTAAAAGGGGGGAGAGAAAAAGAAACAAACAATTAAACGAGCACAAGAGCAAATAACACGTGTCGCAAGCTAAGTAAACAAAACTTTTTTTCACGTTGGCTCTGCACAAGTACAGCAGTGAATTGCAAAAGCACCAACTCCGCACGCTTCGATGGATAACACGTATACATTAATGAAATCACTCGTAGTAGAAATGATATGAGACTATCGTGTAGATTGGATCTTGATATGTCATATTTAATAAATCATTGTCTCGCCTCGAAGAAGGAGACGACATAGGATATTTAGAATTACAATTTACCTGAATTACTTGTTTCTAAATTCAAAGCCTTAAAGATTGCCTCGTATTCGAGATAAGGCACATTTGTCGCTTCATAATCGAGCAGAAAAGATACACAAGATTCATTTAACGCTCGCTAAGCAGAACGTAGAGGCGAGGTCGACCTCCTTTTTATTTTTCAAATAAACGTGCATCCTTCAATGAAACAAGAAAAAAGTGTTTTACATACGAAGAGCAACGGAGGTCTTAGAAAAACTTTTCTTTTTAAATCTGTATGACAAAAGTATTACAGAACAGAGAAGAGAATCAATTCAGATGCAGATGAGCATGTGAGAATTTCTCTAGAAACGCCACTGGGGTTAGTTGCAGATGCGGTTGGATTTTCGCATAGATCACAGGAGACAGTTCACCGGATTCAATACTGATGCAAAGGGATAGAGGAATGTGTAGCAAAGAAAAAAAAAATTAATAGATAGTCGCAAGAATACCTTGCAAGGTACAATAATTTTTTTTTACTTACATTGTTGCAGCGAGCAGTGTTATGATTTTCTTTTTCTTTTCGATAAATGCAGAGGAATTTCATGCAAGGATAGCAAGATACAGGCGAAACAATAACGACAAAGCAATTACCTTCTAGCAGAATATTTCAGGTTTATATTGCCCCATTAAGTCCAAGCTTTCCTCCTGGAGAACAAAAATAAATGGTGAGGGGTTAAAAGTTCTTGAGATGCGAGGACAAAATATCGACGTAGTACAAAAATTCAGAGACAGACGATAGCGACACACGCGGACTTTTCCTATAAAATAAAACAAAGAGACACGTGAGAGCAGGGAAAATTAAAAGGACAAATCAAAGAGACAAAGAGCTCTAATACAATGTCCCAAGGGGACGCTAAGCACACGGTCGTGAACGGACGTGGAGTGCCCAGTGTGTTGGATGATTCTCGTCATCGTTCATTCTGGTAACGTTTTCCGGTACCGTTCATCCTGTGGATGACGTGGACTGCGTAGAACAGAGGCGAACGGTCAGCTTTTGTCTTGGAGTACAGGCTTGGAGAAGAGGTATGGTATAATACTGTACATGAATTTACAATGCAGCAGAGACTCAATGTGTTAACGGAACAAAAATGTGTCGAGTATTGAAGCGATAATTTATACAACTTCTTAATTATTTTTAGTACCGGGTTAAGATAATGAAAAAGGAATTTGATTTATTATTAAAAAAATATATATATAGAATGTCTGTTATGCGAGCAAAGGATATTTAAGATGTATGATGGAGATCTGAGCAGAAAATAAAATATTCCCCAAGCCACACGCATCAAGAATTACATGGCGGGTAGGAAGTGACGTATAGAAAATCGTATGAAAATTAATGAAGTAATGGGGAGCTGAAAGCAAGCGAGATACTGAAACCGTAGATCGACCCGGTCGACCCATTTCGGTTCCTTCCTGGTTTTACCGCAGATCGCGGATAGACAGTCTACCGCCATCTAACTTTATTATTTTTTTTCCTAATGTACTTTTTTAGCAGCATGATACGATGCCGGTGGTTAATGATCCCGGGTTAGAAGAGAATAAAGAACGTAGGGATAGAGAGAAAGAAAGGCCTATTAATCATATATGAAACACTCTGGAAATGTTCTTGAGCCTTTTCTGTAGAGGACGCCACGTATATTCAAACGCTAGCCGATGCAGCAAGAGGAATGCTCTCCGGACCTGACTTGCGGACGACCTCGAGAGAATCATTGTTACCTTGGGCTGTGGAGATTCTGGCGCTGGAGTTAATCGTTCCCCTGCACTTTCCGTAGTTCTCTTGCTGGCTAAACGGCTGGGTGATGATCCTGCAAGTACGAAGAGAAAAAAATAAATTTTAGCGCAATCATAACATACGGAGAAATCCGATTATAAAAAGAATTCTTGTTACCACGGTACAAGACTGCTTTTGCATTTAATAAAAAAAAAGTTACATCTAATTAAATTGAATTTTGAAAAGTGTTAAATCGAATCCTCGAAATATTGTCAATTCCAATTATATAGCTGCCGTTGGATCAAACCATAGGATCCTTGCATAACCAGGAGATATCAAACGAATACTTTGAAATCGATGACTCCGCGATGATTTCGCGTCGCGGAGAAAGCCAACAACCGTCCCCAGGAGGACTAGGATGAGGCAGATAGACGCATCTTCTCTTGTGCAATAATGCATTATTAGCCTGGCATTACGTTCACGACGAGAGACCAGGAAGATAAACAAGAAATAAGGAGGTGCCGGAGTCCGCGCGTACCAGAGAAAGCCCGTACGGATAAAGGCGACAACACAAGGCACGAGCGGCAGCTGGCCTATTTACCGGCGACTTGCCAAGCGTGCCACACGTAACTATCGTTTCTCCACGCTCTTAAGTCCGATTTACAATCACGGGCCAGCCGTTTGTCTGTCTCGTAGGACTTAAGGGCTGACGAGGAGTCGGAGAGAAGGAACCTAGTGGCAGGCAGTATCTGGAGGATTGGGAATAGAGTAAAGTAGGGATTAGTTATATAAAGTTATAGTAGTGAAAGGGCCGAGTATTATTCTTACCGCCAAAGGTCTGATAGAATTGCGAGAGGTACGTGAGAATCGAGAGACGATCTGGTACCGCGCACGATGCCATGTCCTCGGCGTCGAGGAGTGCCGGGATACCCAGATGCTCCTCTGCAGTCCTGAATGCCAACTCGTTGTTTCCATAAACATCATCCTTGTCGAGGCTATCGAAGTCACTGCGAAACAAAGCAAAACAGTAAGAATTAATGTCATATTCAACCTGGATCTAGTCCAAGTGTTTCGAAAGAGGAACCTGATCCCCGGTGTCTACTCTTGGTTCGGAGCGAGGTTCGCCGACCTGACTGGCCATTTGTACACTGCACACGGGATCACTGACCGAACAGATGCAATTCTATTTTGGATATCTACGCAACAGGCTAAAAATGTTATCCGATTGAAAATTCACAGAATGACAGTCGTCGGTCGTGCCAACTACCAAGTGCTTATTATTCAAGCAATTTGAGCTCTTATGACAGCATAAAAAAATTCAATATTTTATAGCAACGTCTATCAAATAATTGTTTACCGTTTCTCTCGTACGAAATAAACACCGTAACTTTTAACGGCACGTCAGGCAGCTCCCTGAGATTTAAAACAGTCGGCTATTAATCTTTAGTCAGCAGGAAAACGCATAGGGCGACTGTGAGTAATTTGATAAACCAGATCGTGTGATCGGATACAGAAAGCAAATGATTTTTGGAAGTTGTGTCTCTTTTCGACTAGCAACAGCTGGATACCGTAATGGTGATGCTTGTTCCACAGAGTCAAGAAACCAACCGATGACTCATCCTCAGTGGTCCATGGTGCCACACCCACCCCCATCACACTGCCAACCCATCACTTTACAACATTCATACTCTAAGAACGAGAGAACCAGGACTCTAAATTCATTTCAGCATCTCGGACTAGGTACCGTCGCAAGTACAACAGGTACAAGAGACAAGGCGATTCGAGCTTGAAAGTTAAGCCGCAGTCTCGTTCCCTCAAATCGTTATCCATAAATTTAACACGGGCACTTTGATATAATAGGCGGTACGTGCTGTTATGAAGTACCGTTCCAGTCGAAAATGGTGGCAAGACTGCTTCTCTCGCTGTCCCTTAAAAGTCATCACGATCGGAGATACTCGAACGAGTTAAAGAAAAACTCTTAGAATTGTTAGAAAGCTCGCGCTCTGTTTGGCGCGAGCTGCTTCTTCGCGTGCTGGTCGACGTTTCTTCATTCTATTTTTTTTTATTACGAAGTTTTCCTCTCTTCCTGCAATTTCTTTAACGATC
Source organism: Trachelus troglodyta (assembly GCA_030142635.1). NCBI lineage: Eukaryota > Metazoa > Arthropoda > Insecta > Hymenoptera > Cephidae > Trachelus > Trachelus troglodyta. The sequence goes on along the minus strand of JARQTJ010000636.1, from coordinate 54,692 downwards.
CTACAATCCATCCGCAGCGAAATAAGTCTTTCACTAATAATCCATAGAAAAACGATCAGCCGGAACGGCTCGAGCCATTCAAATTTTCACGTCAACAGTGTCTCCTGTACCCAGGCCCAGTCACGTTATATGGTATATTAAATTTCCTGAGCCAGTTATACGGGGGTATATTCATAAGGCTGCCCTGGTAGACACATAAGCGCGAGAGGAAAGAAATGGTCGCCCTTCCTAATGGCCAAGAAGACCCCTTCGGACACGGTAGAGGTGTATCGGAGCGGCTACTAGAAAAAGGGAACAAGGAACAAGCCCATGGTCTATGGTTATAGGATGCTTGGGTCGATCGAACAAGACAGATACTCACATGAGATCCGGACGAAAGTGATGAATCATAGCACAAAAGGCGAGGCCGTCGCGCCACGAAGTGGTCATGTTTTGCACGCTGACACCGGCGTAACTCTCTGTTATACGACGACACCATAGCTCCAGGGCTTTGGTACCCCGACGTTCACCCATCTTCCTTGTCTCTTTATTCCTGTGGATGATCCACTTCTACGTCACTTGCAAGCGCTCCTCCGTTCACTGGCTATCTGAAACGAGACAAGTATCAATATTAATATCCATTTGTATTCGCGTCATTAAAAATTATTTATATTATGAACAGTGTGGAGTCTATCAAATTTCGATAACCTACATTACTACATGACTCATTTACTATTACATTTAAAAATAAATTACAGATAGGCTTGTAACCTATTGAAATTTTACAATGTTAATTCTGGCCTGTTGTGAAATGTACTTTAGACGCGTGTAACGTTCCCAAGAAATAGTACGTTCTTTTATTATGGCTTAGCATGCGACTCCGAGATATCGCGAACTGCTCCGTCCTGTGTGTATGCGTGTCATCGTCGAGCAAGTTATCTCTAGCGGGAGATACGATTTTCCCGAGGGCAACGGAATCGAGAGTAGGGAAAGGAAGTATGGCTGATTAATTAAGAGAATCGAAAGTTTGCGCTGTCGCAAGAGGAACAAGAAGTAGTCGGGGTCTCTGGCTTAAAGCTTATTCAATGCCTGTCATAGCAGTTGCCGCCGCTCGGTGCTGCCGTTGCTATTCGTGCTCCTTAGGTTTTTGCTCGGGAGCGACTCCTCATTGTGAGTGAAACTTAGGTGCGCAGAAATAAGTAAAAGTTATATGGTATACGGCGAAGCCGGTCGGCCTTGTTCTCCGTTTGCTCGGCGTGAGAGGTCACACTGGCTTTTACAGGTGACGCTTCCTTTTACCAACTACCGTTAACAATACATAAATTATTACAACGAGAGACTCTCGATATCTGGCTAATATCAGAGTCCTCCAGAAGCATATAAATTTTATGTAAGTGTGAAAAACACGTTGCCAGGAATATGTATATGCATAAAACAGGACGCGAGAAATTAGCGATATTCCATTAGAAATGACATTAGCACATTGTTAGGTAGAAAAGTGTAGCTAATTATGTTTACACGCAACCATGGGGCTCTTGAGTGGCAATATTTGTCAGCCTGGTAATTTATTAGGGAATCATTTGAGAACTATACTTCGTTTCTATATGTTTTTCAAGATATATTGCCACAGCCACTTTCCACTTCTATTTCGTCACGTAATAGGAAGTAGCCGCGCCATCAAGTTTCTATATAAATTCTCCCACGGAATCAATTCACTCTGATCCCACAAGACGAATCTATTTCTTTCGAGTGAATTCGAAATAAGTATTTTTCGTCATGACGACTATGGCAATGGGGACGCGGACGTGGACCCCGATAATGTACAGTTAGACCGATCCACCGTGACTAAACGCGACGTCGGTAGAGGATACTAGGTTACTTTTTACATGAACGCGTTCGTATTTATATAACCCGCGGAATCTTTTTTGCCCTTCCTTTGCCTACTGGCATCACTGGAGGATCCCATTCATCGCAGGTGCGACTGATGCAACATCGTGATACAAACAGCGGTGTAGTCTTTCATTCCAGTACGACTTACTAAGCAGAGAGAAATACGCTACGCTACTATACATGATGGATGAACAATGACTCGTAGTGCGTTATGGAAAGCACTAAAAAAACACGTGTAAATAATATAGTATAGATGGCACAGTGGGATCCCACAAATACAATAGACTGTGATTCATCAAAAAAAAAAGAAAAGGAAAAAAAGATGAACCTGTAATTTTCAAACGAATTTTTATCAACCTAAGTGCTTTTCGGTGCGGTCCGGTTCTACAGGAAGTTTATATCGTCCCGACAAACAAATTGTACATTTCAAGGACTGGCTTCCGCCCATGGAATATGTTCAGGATAACGAACACTCTTTTGGGGGGTGGAGTCCCCCCCGGGCCTGGATGCATCCTGGTTAGACTGGGACTAGATGGGCCCATGGAAGCGGTAGCGGTAACTACAAGGGAAACAAGGAATATGAAGGGAAGGATGAGAGTGACCGAGGGATACGGGCGTGTTTCCAAGAAGGTAATTTCGAGTCGGCTGGTAGGTAGGTAGGTAGGTGGTCACGCGATTCGGCGGTTCTACTAGCTCAAAGAGAAGAGGGCCTTAACGACTACCTGCCCAAAGCTTGTTCTTATGGGAGGCCCCGAAAAATACGAGTGTACCTATATAACACGAGGCAGATACACCGCGGTTGGGATTCGCAGTACGAAACGGATACGTCGCAACCATCCTGCTGCAAAAGATGCAGCTGCACTTTCTACCCGCATCTGTTTTTATCAAGAGACGTTGCGCAATATTCGATGCGTGTCAGTGCAACGATGCTTTATCCACACTGGACGAATTTTTCTTTTCTTCCAAATGCATCCTTTATATTTTTCTCAACGTGTACGTGTTTACAATACAGTCCCCAATGATATTCCTTGTAAGAGGCCAACCGTATATAGGCTAGAATGATAATTAAAATTAACAATCTGCCCAATATACAGTCATAAAACGCATTAAATTCTTTATCTAAATGATAGTAATTTTACGTACGAATTTTACCGACATGACAAGTAAATAGATAAGGTTTAAAACGTAACGTCTAAGGCATTCGATACGGTAAAAATCGATACTTTACCATAGCCATATAAACACAATTCGTTCTCGAATGTGTCAATTGTGAGGTATACGAAACTGGGTATCTTAACAGGAACCAGTTTTATCTGACAATTTTTTTTTCATATTCGATGACTCACGATACGTATGCAGATACATACGACTTTGGTAGACTTGGTCAGTGATGTGTACGATCTCACAAGGTTATCCTTATATCGATACGATTCCTTTCACGGCTAGGAAACAGATTGTCCAAGCTAAATATACCTCTGCTTGTAAATTTGCTACGCTGTAGATTTTCTTGCCGCACGCTTTTTTGTCTCATTTTTTCCTCCATCTTCTCACACATAATACGAAGGTGACCATGCTCTATCTCACTCTTATTCTTTCAGAGTGTAAAGTTCGTGCAGGTCTGTCCTACCTACCCGGTGCTGAGTCTGTGAAAAGAATCGTATTCTCAGCTCACGTATATAAACCGGTATATACGTACACGGGTCGAATACATCCCCAAAGAGCCTGAGGATACCGTGGGAACGCGGTTGGTATAACAGGTAGTGGAGAGAGAAACGGTCTTTGGTCGCGGGCAACTCAAACCCAAAGGCATAACAGTATAGCTAGTTATGTATACGGTACCAAAGTGAAATACATAATATACTATGTACATATGACATTATAGATCGCGTGCATACCGCAATACGCGTATACGATCTATAATACAAGTCCTGGGATCCGTTACCTTACATCACTCGCATGACCCGGGCAGTTCTCGTTGGCATGCAGTTACTTCCAGCTTCTCTTTCTCCAGCACATAACTGACAGCTATTCACAGAGTCTCTATCTTATTGCCTTGCGTTTATTAACTCTTCACCTCTCCTGTGTATCAACTCTAACTGTACGCCGAGCGAGTTCTACGGCAATTCAATCTGTGACAATATCGAATGTATGGTTATATGGATAAACGACACGGTTCCTCCGTACAGCACGCGCGCTAAACAGAAACTGAGGCGCCACTGCACGCCTGAGTTCCCTTTGCGTCCGACAGTTCTGACTATCTGCTCCCACCAGGTTTTCACTGACCAATTAGAATCGGTATATATCCCAGGCTGTTCTCTACCTCACTGCATTACGTGGGACACGTACTGTATGTACTTGAACATCTACTACGGGAGTAATACAACCACAACGTTCACGGCACGCGGTTGAACCGAGACTGAGGCGCCACTGCACACTTCGATTCGTTTTACGTTGCCATTGGCAGTAGTGCTCCTCCTTGCTTCTATTCTGTCTCGTCTAGATATGTATGTACAGTCTCTGTTTCTTCAATATTACACTGATTAGAATCCATATGTATTTAAATCAATTGGATGTGTACGCTGATCATTGATTGGAACGTCGAAGGGACGTGCTTTTTATTACTGGTATTCACTGAGGTCAATTGATGCGCAGAACGTTTCTTTTCCCAGAGATTGTTCCCTTAGAGGCAACGGGACTGTCGCACGCGACTACACCGAAGGTCAGGAGTTCTATGGTGGTCAGCAATTCTCAGGATTCAGGGCCGTGAGGTATCCTTCGGTACCCTGCCGTATAAGACTCTATCCTTCGCTTTTTTATTTATTCTTTATATGGTGTAAAGGACATTTCTCTTCCAATTTCCGTAATCCGAATGGACCGCAAGGCTTCATCCTTAATTACAAATCTATACTGGATTGAGAACCTTGATGTATTTTTATCGAACGAAAATTATTATTCCATATAATAAATATAACTGAGTGTTGAACGTTTGACAGTGAAAGGGTTAACGGCATCGTAACGGACCCTTTTGCTTTCCTTCTGGCTCGCCGTCTCGGCTCGCCACTTAACCTCATTAACCGTCGCTAATTAGCATTATTCGCCAGGGCTCGCGCCACAGTCGTTTTATAACTGTCGAAAATAGAACAGACAACCAGTCAGCCATTCGAACTCTCGCCGCTCGAAGATTAATTAACCGTGTCGCCAGGCCCGTACTCCTTTTTACTCGATAACCGGGCCACCTTACTTACCTCGTGTTTACCGACAATTAACTGTGTTACCAGAACAGTACTAATTCGTGTAACGCGCCTTAAAATAACTAGGGCATTTTGCAGCACCAACTTCATGTGCACTTTTGCCTATTACTTATTTCTAGTTGCACGTATGTTGGGTGTGCCGTTTCGCCTTACATCGATAACGAATTTATTATTGAATCGTTATTGCTTATGGAATTGTTTCCTGCCTGGGGACTATTGCTGATTGCAAATGACGACTGCCGGTACTGTGCTGGTTTTTCCTTATGATTTTTATGCTGTCATTATATTTCGACATTAAACCTGCAATAAAAATTATATCAACTTAATGATCTCTCACGTTACCACAGGTTTATATTAAGCTTTGAAACTTTCCACGAATGGAACCAAACTGTTCGGCTACAAATAAAAATTATAGTCTTTTGTTATCTGATGATGTTGCGTGTTTACTTGCGCAGCGCGCTGCCCGGAAACATGACAATAGCCCTTTCAATTAGTTTCCGGTCAGACGGAAATTCAGTCGGGAGAGGGGAATGATTGACGTTTCGATCAGGATATTGATGTATCAGAGATCAATGAGGAGTCTCCGTGAAGTCGACTTTATGCTTTTCTTAAAGTTTCTTGAATAGTTTTCTATGGTGAAGTCTTCTTTCAGAAGTCGAGCTCGCGTTTGCAGTCATCGATTTTTACCTGGGCACCTATTTTCGGTTCCTTTTTATCTTTTATCCACTCGACAACTTCATTCAACGACTATTCAGCCTTCCGGCCCAGTTATGCTACCTTCCATTTTCTTTTCAAACATAATCTCCGTGAGCTCTCAGGAATAATAGTACCTCGTCACGCACTATTGCCTTAACCCGGTGAATGATAAACTTTTATATAGTCGCGCCAGGCCATATCATCAGTATTAGCTGTCAACAAATATTCATATAATCAACCATCGATTATAATGTACTATCTATTTCTACATGTAAAGGACTACTATCCCCTGATCTATCTCATGATAATATTATGTGCGTAGATATATGAAACACATATTGCTCAGACATATTTAGTTATCCAGACGTCCTAGGCAGTCTCACCAATGACAGCTCCACGAGGTTCTGGAGTCGCAATACGTAGTGCAAGCATCTCTAAGGTCGTCCTATATATTTAGGATCGGGGATCAATAAGCTCGCAGAACAGGGTAGAAAGCTGTGCCAGCGAAACAGGGCGCAGTCTCAGTATAAGGATGGCCACCCTATGGAGAGGGTAACGCGTGTCGAGGTTATACGAAGGTGGGGCGAGTATTCGTCAGGGTATTTCGCGCAAGCTCACGGCCCCGGCGGGCGCGAGCTTTCGGCGCTTTCCAGCCGAATGTGCCCGAGGATCAGCGACGCTACACGAAACTCGTCTGCGCGTTCGCGACTACGACGAACCTACGAGGGCTACGACATGTCCTCGGCTGTGCGAGAATCTAATTTCTAAACGAGAGTTTACTCAGGGACGATGTTTCTGTAGGCTGCGTGTTATTCTGCCTCCTCTGCCCGGTCCAGGGCGTGGTGCAACGTGCGCGAATTATGCTCGACTTCTGGCGCGTCTAAAACGACTCTGGAGAAAGCTCGAAAGTGACCAGGAACACCTAGGCCCCATGGCCTGATCGACCGAGTTTCATGAAGCTCCACTGCCCTGACTCGTCCAGTGAGTAGACCACCTATGCATATCCTAGAATAACATAACACTCTATAAATCATGTATAACAACTCATATACTGTACTATATATATCAATACCCGTAGCTACATAGCTGTATACATACATATACTATATATGTATACCAGACTTTATATCCTTTTCTAACGTCGCTCTTCCTTTACATTTGTGTATCTGCTTCTGCCAACCCGCTTATCTCCGTATCTATCTTTCTGCATGCTAATTCTTTCTGTCGAGACGTTTCCTCAAGGGATCGATCGAATGCGGCTCAACGGAAGCGGAAGAACGAGGATTACGGAAATGACGCTGATTTTTCTCGCATTACTCCTTATATATATATATATGTGCCTTTTTTTCTTGGACTCTGCGACATTTTTACTTACACCATTAACATACCATTTGTACGAGGGACTTCGCCGTGGCTCGGTTCTTTATTTTTCTTAAAAGAAGTGATTCTTGATTTTCTTATTCCGCAGGGTTTTCTACGACAGTTTTCATTTGCATTTACCATTGTACGGATTAAGTACTGTCCATCGTCTTACCATTGTCGTTTGCTACGTGCTTCTCATGTAGGTAATATATTGCTGTTACTAACGTACTGTATTTCTATGTGGCTTTCGTAACGCTGCTTCCACTATAGTTACAATTATCTGTATATATATTATAGTATTGTCACTTGAAAGCATTGTTGAAAATAATTTTTTTATTGTCATTATAAGCGACTGGCATTTGTTCCTCCATAAACGGCATATTTATTCATGCGATATCCATAATTTCTGGGTGTGATCTCTAAACAGATATATCCTCCTTTACGATATATATTTTTTACTGTTTGATGAATGGCGAAGAGTGTTTGCAATCGCGAACTCTTCGGTTTAATACTTTTGGCGCAATTCCAAGTTGCGTGTGGCAAGGACTTTCCTATTAAATGCCTCGGGTGCTTTATGCTCTTGAGGGTTTTATGGATATTTGAAATAAAACAAAAAAAAACGAAATGGCCTGTCACTCGAAAAACTTAAGTACTCGTTCAGTTTATTCTTGATTCATAATGGTTCATTATCGAGTTTCTCTCAAATTAATTGTGCCTTACTTGTTAGACAGCTTGGGAAAAATCACTTCTTTGGGTACGTTGGAAAATTCATTACTAGCGCTGCGAGCATAGTTGTGTCACACTGTTGTATGTAGATTAACAGGGACATAACGATACTCGTAGCATCGAATTTCAGAACGTGCCCTTTATTTTCTTTTCAACCTTCTGTCATGTTGGTAGAACGTGGCGCTGTTTTCAGTTACGCCAGAATGTCTCAAAGGAATCCAACGGTATGACTTTTACTACTGTTCCCGTTACCTATTAGTGCACAATGGAACCAGCTGTTTTGCTTGTTTTGCAAGTAATCTTATACATTTTTTGTTTTTCACGTTAAAATCTCTGAGATTCATCAGTTTTTGCTGATTTCTCGCTAAAGGTTATGGCTTCTGCTCGATGCTAGCTGCCGTGTAAGTCTGGTTGTCTACTATCGGGCTGATGAAAAGTTTATCCATTTTTTTAATAGTAAATGACAGTGATATTTTAGAATTGTTTACATCTTTAGATTTTTCTAATAAAACACTTTTTATATGCCTCAATATATATTTTGTATTTGGGCATACAAATTGTGCAGTGTCTTATAATCTGTCACGGAATAAGATGATCTCAATGAGTTAAATCAGATTGGTTCACAGAAATAGTTTGGGATACTAATGGAATAATATCATTTAATGCATCATAATCTAAATAAGTGCATATTGGCAAGAATGAGTTCTTTAGTGAACGGTCAGTCATATTAGACTCAAAGAAATGAAATCCAAATTGGTTTATCATATCAGAAGCAATAATACCAGTAGCACAGCAAGTTAATCAGTATTTACTAATAAGAATGACTATTCGTAGGAGCTTGAGAAGTTGTGAATGTATTTCAGTGGGCGTGCGGGGGTGACTGGAGTGATGGGATGGGGCCAGAGCCCCATGGAGTTCGGGTAGACCCGTCTCCAGCCCAGCTCCCCAGCCCCCTCCGCCATCGTAATCGCCACAGCCCCTGCCAAAGACGCAGAGGGCCGCCTCGAACGCGATGGAGGCCACCACCACCCACCAACATAAGGAGAAGGAGCCACGCGTTCACAGGCCGTGTGCCTTCGACAAGGTACTTTGAAGACCAGAGTTTGAATCTCTTCGCATCATGTATATTATTCACATTATAACTATTCTTTCCTTTAGATGGAGGGGCTGGTGCGGGAGATGCAAGACCCTGAAAATGGGGTGCCCGTGCGCAGCCAAAAGCAATTTCTTACCTCAATCCCGTCAGCTTTCATGGGTGAGTGCCATCGGTACCTGCGTTGTCCTCTAAGCCTAAACGACCAGAAGAATTCAGTAGGATGGCTGCGTGTTGCAGGTTACGACCTTGTCGAGTGGCTGATTGACCGGCTTGCCATCGAGGAATCAGGTACGGTCTTTACTATTTCTTATTTATTAGCTTTCTTTCTATACTTTTTTAATGTCGATACTGCTCATCTCTCTATGTATCTAACGCCTTCTAAGTCATCGTAAGAGCTTCAGCCTTTTGAACTTCAAACTCTTCTCTTTTATATATATTTTTGTTATATTATATCTATGTTGACAGTAGAGGCGGTCCATATCGCCAATCAACTTTGCCAGTATGGATATTTCTTCCCAGTGAACGACTCCAAGACTCTCACCGTCAAGGATGATAGCTCTCTCTACAGATTTCAGGTAGAATACCTTTCTCAGCATCTTCAATTTTTTTACCAGTTGTTACGATATTTGTGATATGCTGTAATTCGTAGAATTTAGATAACACGTAACTAATGAAATAATTTCATTAAATGAAAGTAAAGTCAAATCAGCATGCTTGTATTTTTCTAAATCTTTAGACACCATACTATTGGCCGTGGCAGCATAGAACACCGGATAACGTAGAGTACGCAATATACTTAGCAAAGCGTACCTTGAGAAACAAGCAACGACATGCCCTAGAGGATTACGAAGTGGAGGCTCTTAATAGTCTTCGAAAGAACTTACAGAACAAGTGGGACATCATCCAGTTGCAGGCTGAGGAGCAGGTAAGGCATTCATTTTTTTTCTGTGTAGAAATTTTATATTTGATCATTTCCATCTTTGTCTTTTCAGATTCGATTATCCAAGGAGCGTAAGAAGGGTGATAAGATTGTCAGCGACTCTCAGGAAAGAGCTTTCTGGAGAGTATACAGACCACCACCAGGATGCCTAAGCAGTTTGGAAGTCGTACCAGTACCGACAAGAGCACGGCCAGGCCTACCAAGACCTCCACCGAGGAAACGAACTCTGGCTGACTTACAACGGGAGGTGAATCATCCTTATTGCATACAATAATTATTCTCAGAGATACAACATTACTTATTGTATAATTCTGTTCCCAAAGGTGGAGCTTCTGAAGAACAGTCTAACGCGCACCAGGATCAAAGTCTCAACTGCTATTGAGAATTTAAAGTCGTATTTCGAGACTTACATGGAGTACGATCCGATGATCGTGCAACCTCAGCCTTCTAATCCTTGGATCACAGATGATCAGACATTCTGGCAGCTCAACAGCCCTTTGTAATATTTAAAATACAACAATTAAACGAGTAATTTATACATTGACAAAGTAATTGGATAAATGATACGTTTAATGTTTTAGGGTGGAAGTTCCTACCGAGAAGCGCGTGAAAAGATGGGCCCTCTCCATGGAACAGTTGATGTCTGATCCGACTGGTAGGTATAAGTTAGAAATACCATAAATGTAGCAACTCAGTAATTGTTGTACTTTCGAATTGCTGTCTCGATATAGGATGATGCATTATCTTTTCATACTTTTTTTCCACATCAGGTTTACAAGAGTTCACGAATTACTTGAGGAAGGAGTACAGTCATGAGAATATACGGTTCTGGATGGCGGTGAAAGACCTGAGACGTAGCTTCCAGGCACAAATACCGGTGAAAGTCAAGGAGATTTTTGAGTGCGTAACTTCTCTCTTTTTTTTCTTTCTCTTCTCATGATCCTCCGTTTGATCTGGGCTTGCTATTTTGAAAGTGACCTTTAGATTCTATAAGCGATAATATCGCTAAAATACGTCTGGACCTAATTCATTTCACAGAGAGTTCCTGGCGGCCGGAGCGCCATGTGAGATCAATATCGACGGGAAGACTATGGAGAAGGTTCACCAGGAAATGCGAAATCCAACCAGATTCACATTTGACTCAGCTGCTGAACATGTCTATACGCTCCTGCTCAAGAAGGATTGTTATCCTCGATTTATACGTTCGGAGCACTACAGAAACTTATTGGCAGCCGGAGTGCAGCCGCTTCAAAAAAAGAGGCACGTGATTAATCTCGATAGAAACTAAAATTCGCAAGGAATTTGATTATATACTGATTAGATAATCTATGAACATTGTCATTCAGATTCTTCGGCTTTGGCGGTCAAGCTAAGAAAAAGATCTCGACGACCACAGCTCCGATACCAGGAAGCCTCCAGCAGCAGCACGCTGGTATTGGTGGTGGCGGAGGTGGTAGACGTCGAGGAAGTGATCGAAGTCTCTCTGGATCTGCGCACGAACTAGCTATCTGTGGAGTTCGGGATGTAGCGGCAACACCTAGAGTGCCGCATTCGCACAGCCAATCGAATCTCACCGATATTCCTTACAGGTAATCCCTCCAATCCAGAAGACTCAATTCACCCAGGAGTCATCAGCCAGAAGAATAGGTTATCTACCTCGTTTCCTTTTCCGTAATTCCTGTATCGAATGAGAACTGGCTTGATCCCTACGGTGTTTTCAGGGGAGATCTGGCTCGCCTCGTTAAGATTCCTTCGAGGCCTAGTCCACGTAGAACTCAGTAAGTTCTCGAAAACGCTCATCTGCTTCACGTTTAAGACTATCGTATTGTCGATGCTCAACGGCATATCTTTCACGTTTTAACTCTGTCTTCGATGTTTTGTCAAATGATTTCCCATGCCCTGATGAAGATTTTTCCACGTCCGATGATGCTGGACTTGGGCTTTAAAAACTAGGAGGGGTTCTTACTTTCTTCGCCTTCCTGTTTCTGCTTCTTTTACTTTGAAACTCAATACCTTTGAAATTCTTCAATAAGTTTTGCCCTCTGCTCTGTCTTTTGCAAGGCCGTTGCTCGGATTTATTTTAATCTTTACACAAATATGTTGCAGAGACACTTTTTATTATTATTTTTTTCTGCCAGATTTACTTATACGTTTTAAACATTCATTCGTGAACAGAAAATATTCATATCACCTTTCAATTTGTTATTGCGTTACCAACAATTTCCTTGGACTTCTCTCTGTCTTTAATTAATTGTTATATAATACTTGTAGATCAAATAATGGTGTCCCTTGCACATCTTTTTTTTTCAATATTGATCTTATGCTAGATACATAATATTTTACCTTTATATCAATTTACAGTTAAATGTTAAACACAACGAAAATGGAGTTCTAGTGCGGGCTTTCATTTTTCGAGGGTCTAATCACGTGGGGAAGATAAAGATGTTTTTTTGGGTCAGGTCCAATTCGAGTAACAGTATTTACAAAGTTCTTTCTCTGTGTGCTGTCGTATTTAGTATCTGGGGCCTTGCCTGAAGGTTTTTTCTATTGAGGCTCCTCATTTCTTTGCGCACCTTCTTTGGACTTACAAATGGTTTTACTTTTTGGATTTTATACAAGCCCTGACCACGAAATCTCTTGACGTTGGATGGATGCATGGTTGTGTCGGGAAGCGTGTATAATTCGTAATGTACGATAGACTAGCAACGGTAACACCAATGGTCATTAGTGAACATGAATCAGAAACTCATTATATGAAAATCTCATATTTATTATGCTTAACAATAATAATTACGCTTCAGAGAAGGAATTGGTATACATAGATATCAATGCACTGCATTATCCTCCATGATATATTTGAATATTATAGGCTGATCACTGTCATTTTTATATTTCAAGTTTGTTTTTAGATATGTTAAGAAGAAGATGATATTCGTATTAGACTTCTGACTTTTGATTGCTAATGGCAAGGTATTACCGTAACAGACTGAAACATATAATGAAGTTCGTGTTGTCAGGGATGCTGGCCTCCCGGAACCGGTGACTCGCCCTATGGACGACGTGTGTCCATGGGATGCAGCGCCAGGGCCAAGCAACGAACTCGCATCCTCTGAGTCGTTCGAGCCCCCAGGTCAACCATACAATCCTGCAAGAATATCTAGAAAGAATTCGTCCCAGCTAGACTCTTGCAGTTCTTCGTCGGACGTCAGTGCGGCCATAATGGAGGCATCAGATTGTCTAAGAAAATCCTGTGCACTGCAGAACACAATGTCCAGGAACTATTCCGTAAATTCCAGTGCGAAGATCAGACTTGGGGATACGAGCAGACCGCCTTCTTGCAAGTACTCCTCACCACAGCAGTCCTTTGATCTGTCTTTGAGTGTCGCTGAGAAACCGGAACCCGTAGAAACAGTTTTGGAGGAAAGTTCCGTTTCAAAAACTCATGAAGGCACACCAGAAGAGACTCTGCCAAAGGAGTCTGTCCCTAAGGAGATTGCTCCAAAAGAAGTCAGACTAGCCATGGCACCACTAATAAGTATCAGTGCCATCGTCGGCGACCTGGCTGAAGATCAACCAGACACTGAGGACATTCAGGTCATACTAGAAGAAGAGCCAGAATCAGAGGACGTAGATGTACCTAAGGAAGATGAGAAAGAACTGGAGGAACAGAATGTAATTGACGAGAAAAATGATAAGATTAAAGAAAAAGAATCTAAGGAGGAGCAAATGAATACCGGGAACGAGGACTCTGCAGAGGAGGCTCAGGTTGTTCCTGTTTGGGAACCAGAAAATCGGGAGGAATCGGATGCAGCTACTGCGACACCTCAGGAGCAGCGAGACAATAATGTTAACGAAGTGTGCCCATGGGAAGACGAGTAAGTACTCAAACATAATCACTCGTTATAGACTTTAAATTATAAGATACCATTTTTTTATTTTTCAGGGAAAATTGTAGAGTGGACGCACCCTATGTAAAAACCTATGCGACCTTAGGCTATTTGTAATACGGCCCACCGTATCCGAACGTTTTGCACTTGATGAAACAAAAACCTCACTATTACAGTTTCCACTATTCTCACACACTCTGCAGGCCAGCCGAGTGTCCATAACTTGGTGCTGAAACTTATTGTGCTCGTAGCTAATCGCGGTCGTGACCTTTCACCCGGAGACACGCGCGAAAATGTACGAGCACGCTTATACTCTATAGAACAAGGATTATTAAAGTCAAGATAAAGGGACAATTATTCTTAATCTAGCGAAGAAAAAAATCTATGCTTAATGTGCTGCTCGCGGTACGTCCTATCGGAGAGTTTTAAGATGACACGTCACTCTTTCTTTTCATTCGTTGTTTCGCTCTCCGAAAATATTTCTACGTACGGCCTACAGGTTTCTATTCTGTCGCGTACCGCGGGCACTTGCACGCTGTATTAGTAAGAAAAAAGATATAGAATTGAAATGTTACTTAGAAGGAAGAAGAAACTTTAATTAACGATCGAAAGGACATTTCTCGAAAGCCACGCTCTTTGGGTGACTGTCAACTATGAGCCCCGTGACCTCATCCTAAGATCGATTGCTCGACCTTTCCTTCTCGATCGTTCTCGGGTAATCTCTGCGTGTCAAACATTGAATCTAATTGTCCTTGATTCATTAATCTGTTATTAGACTACATTATGATTATCCTAATGTACGTACGTGTTTCTTACTGTCTATTAGAGAACAGTATTTCAGAGGTGTATACCAAGTTAAGAAAGTATTTATTGCACGGATAAATGAGCTATTGCCGAGCTATACAGGCCAAGGTTGAACTGTTAAATGTTCTCGTGTTCGTGTTAACCTGGTACGCAGGGATTATACGAATCTGTCTACTCTACTCTACTAATGTCTCGATGTGAAAGTCTCGTAATTCTGTGTAGGAGCGCACTAAATAGTGAAAAAACTATATCTTCGATATTGGTGTTCTTAGTCGTGTCGCTGTTCTTGCCTAAAGTCTCTAATAGCAAATGTGTAGATTTTAAACGGCGTAACGCCCGTAAGCCGTGTTAAAAGATACTTAAAGTTAAACGTAAAGAAAAAATAAAAAGCTTACGAACGAAAGGAAACAGTAGAAGATTAATGATGACTCGAGTAGCTAAGAATGACGAATCGGCAAAAAGAGAATGAAGAAGAAACGTCTAAAGTAAATGTTTAGAGATGGTGATATGATAAACGATGAAGGAACCTAGTCTAAAGAGATGTCACTTAGATATCGAATGACAAAGTTGAAAATTAATTCTAATCACAATTTTCTAGTCTAATTAAGGGTCTCCGGGAGCTGTGACTGCCCCAGGTCCTGGAGTCCTCAAAATAAAGCACCTTTCAAATTCAGATCCTTCGAAGTGTCCTGTTCAAGATGAAACACTGATGATCATTCAACAGGATTACTTTGCTCTAGTTTGACTTAGCTGTATGCTTCGTGATTTATAAAACTTGAGGCATTCTCTTGATTCTGCGTTATGGACACTCGCGTGGCGTTAAGTGTAATTCACTAAGGTACTCATAACGAACCGTACTCTTAATCGGAGCTCAATTTAAGTAAGCGACTCGACGTCGTAGGTCGATCAATGATGAAGAAGTAACGTATTGCGAATTATGTGCTTACAAGCCGCAGTGTGGCTAAGATGGCAGTTGAATTGCCAAATTTTGTTAGGATAAATATTTAAAGGAAAAAAAATTAAACAATGGGACTTATAGATTTAGTATCGTAGCCCGAGGCGATTTCTTAAGTTTTGGCAGAATTCAATCAAAAAAAAATGAAAAAACCAAAATGAAAGAGAGATATACGAATAAGAAAAAAGAAGGAACAAACGTACAATATGAAAATGAAGAAAATGTACTTCAATAGTCAAAAGCCTCGCTCTGTACCTCAATCCTTCTTCTTTTTCTTCTTCTTCTGCTTCTTCAATGCCATATTTAATGTTACCTTATCGATAGGGGCACGTATCTGGGACTTTTTAACTACTCGATTACTTATCCTCGTAAAAACTGTATATATATATTTCGATTAAGTTTTTGCCGTGGAAGACTGATATCGTACCTGAGAAACGAGTCTTGCAGTAATCTCGGTTTCTAATTAATTTTTAATTACTTTGTGTTAGTTTGATTTCTCGATCGTGCCTCTTCTACAAAAGTTTTCGCCATTTATCATTGGCCTTTTTTAAAATCAACCTAATATTTTTGACTTTTATACATCGCTTGCGTGTACGATCTTTATTTTCTCTTTGGCCAGGGAGTGAGTGCATGAGATAATGGAAAATTAATATAATGCTTAAGAAGAACGAATATAATATGATATATACAACAAGAAAAATATGAAAAGATCCATGAACTAACCTATCGTTCGCCACGTTACTTCCGACGCAGTAACGAACCATGGACGTTGAGTAGTCAAAGTAGAAATACAATTAGAAGTAAAAGATATGAAAGGAAAAAAAAAGGAAATCTTTACTAAAGTTATGAGTAGACATACATACATGCTTAGATAAAGGCATAAGGTGTATGTACGTATGTACGTCTATTCATGACTAATGATTATTATGATGATAAGACACGCTAGCGGCCAAGTGCATAGGAGTTACATTCGAGCCGATGTTTTAAAACGAAATGAAAAAAAAGAGAAACGTTATTTAGATAGTCGGTCACGTTACTAAGATAGAGAAGACAAAGCTTTAGTGTATATAGTTTTGTAAAGTGTTATAATCTAGCGCCGTCGACATGATAAGCGAATCTGATCCTTGGTGATCATTTGTCGGACACGAAATACTTAACCGTTTCGTTAAATATATACATAAATATATATATACATACATAACGTAAGCTGTCATTAGAATGTCCTAATATTAACATTATAGTGCCATTAAATTGATTATAGTATTGATCGGATCGAGCTATATCTGTTATATATATATATATAATTTCCAGTATCTCCCGTGACCTCTATTTTACTTCGTATCAGGTTGGTTCTTTATTGCATCGATTCACTTTTCTTACAGATAGATTATTATGGGTTTCTAATTTTCATTATTTCTTCTTAGTAACAACGGCAACGGTGCGACGGGCAATTCGATGGATAGACCAGACATTTATCCAGACAATAGACACTGGCTCCCTCCTTTCCGGATATTTCACCAATGGCGTCACAGACTTCTCTGAGGAATTATTATTTTTATGGTGAGAATTTGACTCTATCGTTTTTAAACTTAGTGTTGTAATTTATTTTTTTCTTTTCAAAATCAGGATAAAATCTACTCACGGACACTGACAGATCGTCGTAGGACAATTTGGAGGATAACGTAGACAATTAGTCTGGCACCATTCTCCCATGCCTGGAATTCTTCTGTAGAGCTGAGTAGGAACACACACTTGAGACCTGAGAAGTGAATGAGAGAAATCAAAATTGATTAATCATTATTGATTAACGGTGTAATATCATACCTGATAACTAAGGGGAATACATTGTTTGGAGAACGGTAGTCCCTGTAATATAGTAAGAATGGATTGTCCTGTTGTACAAACAATGGCGGAACACCTGCAGTACTAGTTACTATACTGACATCGGCGCAATTTCGAAAAGTCTCAGGACGACCACAGCCCACAGCTTCCGTTCCGTTTGGACATGTACCCCACATATTTCCTGCATGAATATAGATACATCGTTAGCTTTCTTCATTCCTGCATTACTTATTCCAGATGGTCGCTTACCTGTGTAGTAATTCCATTGAATGACACACTGCGAGCACGTCACGTACGCCGGCAAGGATACCCTGTAGCGGAAAATGGCCTTCTTCTCAGTTTCCACAGGAATCTGGAAACGGACCTCCTTCGTGCCAGATATATAAAGTGGATACCTGCAGACGTTAAAAACTGTTATTGGAACCTGGTGACGTATTGACTTAAATATTTTTTACCTGTCGAAGCATTCTTGCGATGCCTCATTAGAAGGATTGTTGTTGGGACACAGATACATCTCGAAGCGACCGAGATGATTAGCTGTTAGTTCGACTTCCACGTCAATTTCCTAAAAAGTCATATTGTCGCTCAGTTTCAATTTTGATAATTCTTATTATTTTAGCTTTGCTGTATTACCTGTCCTACTGTGTAATGTCGTACTATCGTCCCTTTGGCAAATTCTCCACCAGCCTCGTGGGGTCTTGGTTCATTCAGATGATAAGCATCTCCACAGATACCGCACTGTCCTTGATTTTGAACCCATTGTACTGTTCAAAATTTATCTTTATTATTGCTCTAGTACAGTCATCATAATTCGTATCGAATACGGTCGCCAAATTGTATCGAGGCTTTTTTTACTTTGTATTTATATCGATTATTTACATTGAGCATAGTTCTAGGATTCTCTCGTATAACTACAGTTCTGACATTAAAAATTCCACGTTCCATAGCTTACCACAAAGATCACGTTTTATAAAACTCTTTGGTGAACGGTTGATATAATTTCTATATTTAGAGACGTATTCGTGAACAGTTAAACAAATAAAACGAACCTGCGTACCCGCCGCAGAAGAGTTCGTTGTCATTGTAATTAACCGGATTGGGAAAACCAAAGCGCCACATGCTATTTCGAGCTGGTGGATCCATTAGTCTTCCATGTCCATTAACACCAATCTCCTTTAGTATCTGGAAAATATTGTTAGGAAGGTTCATCACGTCATATCTTAAATCCATAAAGTTTCTCTTTCATAGGTAGGCATACCTGCAACAGGAGCAGCAGAATCACTCTGCATAAAACGAGAGGCCGTCCTGTGGTCATGGTTTCCTGAAACAAGATAAAAGAAGATATGTAAACGCGTGAAGAGACGATAAAAAGGCTTTGCATGGATTTAAAATATTCGCAGATACAAAGCTCGTACTGAATGCCAAACGTTATTTCGCCATCCAGTAAACATTGAACAGGTATTCGCGCGCGCCTGCACACTGCAACTTCAGATACATTTGTGAATTTTTATTGGCTTCCAACAGGAACACTATAATGTCCATGAGTCAATTAAAAAAGAAAATCCTGATTCTAATCAGAACCAGTTCACATGCAAATCGGTTATTAGTAAGAAGTTGAATTAATATTTTTTAAATCCATTTGCAGCAACCAAGTACATTGACAGTCTACATATCCGGCTTACTCATTGATGGAATATTATGAGGAAATACCCTGGTGCTGTTGTCCTGTCTATTATCCTGTCAAATAGGATTAAAGGCAATTGAAAATCCATTATGACCTGTGCACGCACGACTTACGGAAGAAGGGTCCTTGACATAGCACTTTGAGGGGCCGCGCCATTGCGCAATTTACAAAGTAATGTAAGTAAGTAGTTAGTTAAGGCATGTATCGTATATATTATAGTAAAGTGAGGGAACTCGTGCCAAGCAGGTCATTACGACATTGCCTTCAAGATGCATTAGCATTGTCGTGAGGGTCGGTGTGGATGCACCTTTAGCGACAGGAACCATGCTTGTAAGGATGCACAACGTGTGACCAGAAATGCGTCGCTTCGACTTTGGCGAGATGTTAAAAACGCGAAAAACAACCGGTTGACCTTCGCTTCTTTCGACGAGGAGCAGAGGAGAAAGAGAGTGAAAAGTATCTTGGATATTGAGAGTGAGAGTAAGAGGAGGCAAGAGAGTGTGTCACATTTATAGCCACACTCTTTTTCGCCTGGGCTCTGCCGAATTACAGACATGGCCAAAGAGAAAGAGAGAAAGGATAAAAAAATGGACAATAATAACAAGAAGGGAAGGACTCTTCAAGAATTCCTAACGTACGGGCGACGCCCTTTTCATTCTCAGAAATATTTCTCATTCTGTATCTACCCACATATATACATACCTTTTGATCATTGGTACTTAGTCTACAACCCTGGAGATCTTTCTGCCGCCATTTACCCTCCTTAGATGTTATACTTTTTTTATGGAGCTATTATATCTTAAGATCTCTAACAATTCTTGTCACCGTATCAGATTATAAGAAACAGTTTTATTTTTATCATGGTATTAAACATCAATGCATCAGATTCTACGGTTTCAAAAAACTATTTAAACAATTTCAAAGCCGCTCTGATTGTCATACAATATCTTAAAATTCATAAATATTTAACTGGACTGGTAATGGTCTCAATATTTATGTAAAATCATTTTTAATGCATAATCAATACTCTGCTGTTTGGCTCTTGAACACTTATCATTAATCATGCTGTTTATCATTGAGAGCTTGTAGTGGAATAAAAGTGAAAAGTCAAGGCATTAATTTATGAATGAAAATCTACACTCTTGTCCTCAGTAGATATGATCGTGTGTAAATCTGTACTACTGGTAACGATGCAGACATTAAAAGGAGAAGTGTAAAGTAGTTTGAGATTAAATATCGGCGCGACATGAGACCGGGAATGCATTACGGTCCAAGACTTCTTATTATTTCAATAGCAAAGTTTAACAAACGCCAATGGCTGAGGATATTCAACAAATATTCTCGTGAAAATAATGAACTGAACACCTGGCAAAGCTTTGTCATCCACTGATGTGAAATTGAAAACAAGTTATATTATGGTAGTTTGTGTTGTTAGCGTAAATTAGATACCGCGTGATCGGAATGCCATTAAATTGCAATCAATTGCATACTTATCATTCCTTTAGAATAGAGGTTAATGATTTTAGAATTATAATACATCAATGTATTAATTAACTATATTAAAGTTTTATAATTTTTCGAATACCGTAATAAGAAATTTGACGTTATTAGAAAACAAACAAAAATGGGATGTGCCCTAGGATAATTAAAAAAAAAACTATTATCAGTCAAGTTAGGTAAAAAAACATAACGAGCTACTATAGAATTTAGGAAAGCATACATAATGATAATGCTAATTAATAGTATTCCACTTAGTTATTGGCAAATAAAAGATAATTTTATAAACTCGTGGTTATGACGTTATAAATTTTTAGCAGTAATATAAAATCGTACAAGGGTGCGACTGATTCGTAATAAAAAAAAAGAAGATAAAGAATGTATATTAGTAAAATATATTTTCTTTCCAGTTTTACGGGTCGTCGGCTCTGTGACTGGTCAGGATAAAATGCCAAAAGGAGCAAACGAAGAGAATCAAGACAGTATCATCTTTCTGAACTGTCATGGCATTAAGCATAATGCTAAGAGAAATAAAAGAAAAAGACGAACTATGAAATACACTAGTTTCTTAAAGAACAAAATTACCCGGTGGACGAAGGAATGAGAAATAAAAATCATGAGCAATCACAACTGGTAATGAAAACTTGACATGACTTACCTGTCAAGAGGATGTTGATATCGAGTCAGCCTATTTATCAAGAATGACAATAGGGTCCGAAAGTCTTGAATTATTAGTACAGTAACTGCACTTACCACGAACGGCTGTACGTGATCAGGTTGTAGATCGAATAATATTGGTCAAGATGCCGTTGAAAAGTTTATATGTCGGTCGCTGTTGTAATTTTCCCTCTTCTCGGGTACCTTCAGGACGTCCTTGATGAACAGCTGAAATTCCGAAATTCGCCTTAGTAATTGCCAAGCAATTTAGTGTCGTTTCTGCGGGACGATATACACGCGAAAACCGGGAAGGTTCTGCGGCCAAATCGGCGCGCACGGTGGAGATATATAGTAGCCGGTCGAGTAGGAAGAGGAAGAAGTGGATGAAGATTAAGAAGAAGAAGACGATGTAGAAGATCAAGAGAACTATGGGTAAAACACTGCTACCACTGAACTACTGCTGGACTAACATGATTCTTTCCCGCCTGAGTCGATTATGTGCGCAATGCTCCCTGCGCATATAAAAAACGGGGCCTTGCACCCACCTCTAATCTGTTTCTTCTTCATCTTCTCTTGGATTGTTCGATGCAGGTGTTAAAAGAGGGGAAGGGGGGGTCGTTTAGATAAAGTTCCTTAAAGATATATGACGATTTAGACGTGTTAGCTGGATGACTGCAGTGCATAAGGAACTGTATTTATTAATCCAGAAAGATTTAAGGAATTTTGGTATCCAAATAATTTTGTTAGATAGTTTGAACGTTTTTTATGTAAAAAATATATATTTATGAATAATATACATTTAAATTGTCAGTAAGTCAAAAGACCGCCGTGAAACGATCTCGCAACCGGTATTACATCAGAGTCGCAAATCAATTATTCCGCTCAGTGATAAGTTGCGTTTTTGAATATTATAATTGCCATTACGGTCACGATGGTTGCCTTGAGGATAATTCCCATGGGTGTATTGAGATTCGCGACTCCCATCATCGAGTTCTTGTTAAATAAACAAATTTAATTATACATGTGTATCAGTACGCGTGCTGCTTCAATCGCTACCCTGACAAGTCTGATGAATATGCATAATTTGCAGTTGCATTGTGGCCCCCGGGCTGTACTGTCGATGCACCTGCAGACTGCATTGCGCAATGATCTGGACAAGTGCATTAGCCTCGGAGATGTATTGTCTCTCGTTATGCATGCGTGTACGAAGTTAAGGATCCGGTACGTTATTCGACAGAAATTAAAAAGAGAGTACAAAAAAATATTGTCAAGTAGATGTATCTATAGTGTCAACTCCAGTTTCTATGAATAATAAACAAGCTAATAATCTTGTTCTCGGATTATTGCCCTCTACCATCGATAAGGATGGCCTTGCTCTCGTCTCACACGGTCATTTGAAATTTTGTGTCGCAAAATAGGAACAATTGTTTATTCAAAAATATTTAACATTTCTATACAGGTCGGGCTATTTCTTTTTCAATATCTCGAGCGTGTATTGACCCAGGATTAAAAATTCATCTGCTTGATTGTGATCCACAAACAGCTTAGAATTAACAACTGTAAGTACTATACAACATGAATAAATATTTGAATACAATTTAAATAATGAAAATGGCACGATAAGGGTACCTATACGGATATTAGATGTATCGGTGGGGTTTGTGACATATTGGTACCATATTTAGCGACAGCGCCTACCGACGAGCAACCCGTCGTACGTTTATACATTCTAATTTCTATTTCGATAAATGAGGACCTGCTAGTTCTGTATAAACGGTTGCCTACGTACAGGCACACCCGAGCTACGTAAAGCCTATCGTGGCGTGCTGTCGCGTACTTTTCGAACGGACCTTAAGGCTACAGCTGCTACTTCGTTTATCTGAAAAGGAAGCTTGTGGTAACGTCAGATTTCCTGACAAGTAATTGTAACCAACGACCTTAAAAAATTCCAGAGGAAAGCAGCCATCATCAGAAGAACTCATTCGGCCCGTGGGAAGGAGTTGCTACATTTATCCGAGGACGGGATTGTATATTTTTTAGTGAAACATCGAGTTTTTGACGCTTTTTGAAGATGGTGCAGCAATATCAATCGCCCGTTCGGGTCTACAAACATCCCTTCGCTCTTGTTATGCTGGTCTGTTTATTTCTTATGTTATTCATTCATGAATATTATCCTATTTAATTGATGGTATTTACTATACGCCTTATGATGAATAAGTTCATAGACGCGTAGAAGCTTACATAATCTGCAAGGAGTTGTCATACATTTTAGCTACGAATGAGAACTGAAAATGGCTTGCGGTTACCGGATTTTTATTTAATTAACAATATTTAATTTATAAGCCCAATTTATTTAATTCTATTAGCTTGCATTTATTTCCTGTGACGTTTCCGTCGGCCTTGGATGCTCAAAACCTTTGAAATTAAATATTTATTGTTGGAGCAACAATTTTCTTATCTTAACAGTGTCTTCTGTATCATATTCTTATCGAGAATTGGATTTATGTTAATATAAAAAATCCTATTCCCATTTGTAATCGTATTATGGATATTAATGGAAATTGAGTCAGTTTTTATGTACTGTGAAGTTTGTTTGTTTATTATATTTAGATATTTACTAAGGCTTGGTTTTTTTTAAGGCATACGAGAAGCGATTCCCCACCTGCCCACAAATTCCAGTTTTTGTTGGCTGCGAAATCACTCTGGATGAGGAAAGTCAAGGGGGAGCAATTAGAACTACTGAAAGGAGGTGTAAACTTAATGTTGAGGCTCCATACATTTTAAAAAAGGTACCATTTCATTTTTTTTAAATTTCTTTTTTTATACAACTCCTGGATTACAATTTCAATTGATATCCATTGTATGTTCTATAAGGTATATAGTATGTAATGCTTTGAAGAAGCACCATATTGTTCAGTCTACATTAAATATTATGGAACACAGTGCTTAATAGGAAATTGATCGTTGTATATGGTTCAAAACACTCATAAAACTGTGTTTTAAAAATTATAAATAATCTGATATATCAATATACTTCTTAGTTTTTCTTTGATACATCAATGTTTTACGCATTAAAATTTTCAGATCATTGGCGTAGATTTTGTTTATTTCATCCAAAGGAATGTTTTGGATCGTAGAAGCAGTATTTTAGAAATTGAAGCATTTAACGAAAGCTTCTCTTCCCGTGTCAGCGTGATAGAAAAATGTCGCTATTTTGTAAGTATTAACCATTAGACGAGTGACGGGATATTTGAAATTCCATAAAATATTATTCATCACTTTCAGGTTCATCCCGAAAATTCAGAATGGACTTGCTTCGAACAAACAGCAAGTTTAGATATAAAGAATTTCTTTGGATTTGAGAACTCGATGGAAAAACTCGCTATGAAGCAATACGCTCAAAATATTGCCAAAGTAATTAATAATTTGTTCTATATTCTAATTCAGTTGTCTGATTTCCTAATTAAAAAAAAACATCTATTCTCACCACTATTTTATTAATAATTTTAGGGAAAAGAGATAATCGAATATTTTGTAAACCAATTAAAAGAAGAAGGAGTCACCTACGTAGCACCCTGGGTCGATCCACTTAAGCAAATCGATTTGAAGGATGAGAATTTGTAAGTTTAATATAAATAACAAAATAATATTCTAGTGCAATTTCTATCGTAAAAATATATTTTAGAGAAAGTGTTCAAGAAGAAGACAAAGAGAAAAAAGAGCTGTGCGTTACTGAAACAAAATTACCAAGTACTCGAGGTGAGTAATGTTTGCTTTTGGTTTTTTCAAAGTGACAACGGAACATGCACCTTTAATACATATTTCTGTTGTTTGCAGATATGCAATTATCTTCAGATTACATAGAACGTTATTTGGGAAAACTGGACATGATGCAAGAGAGTCGACTGGTTCAATTGCGTCATAGTATAGAAGAACTTCGTGGCAGTTCAGTCCCACCTGATGCAACGTTACTCCGTTTCTTACGCGCCAGAGAATTCTCGGTGGAGAAGGCGAGGGAGATGTTGACGCAGTCCTTGCACTGGAGAAAGAAGCATCAGGTAGATCGCCTGTTGGAAGAGTACGAGGCGCCACAAGTAGTCAAGGATTACTTTCCAGGAGGCTGGCATCATTTTGACAAAGGTAAATAAGTCGTAAGAAAGATAAACATGATGCCAATCAGCTCTATTATTATATAAAAATTAATTTCTTAATTACAGACGGTAGACCACTCTATGTTCTGCGACTTGGCCAAATGGATGTCAAGGGTCTCCTGAAGAGTATCGGAGAGGACGAATTGCTTCTATTGGTAAAATAATACGCAATAGAAAACTTCTTTCTAGAAAACAATTAGTAATTACGTAAATGTTATTTGGCAGGCTTTACACGTTTGCGAGGAAGGTCTCTCGTTAATGGATGAAGCCACGACGGTATGGGGACACCCAGTTTCGCAATGGTCGCTTCTTATTGATTTAGAGGGATTAAATATGCGACACTTATGGAGACCTGGCATTAAGGTACGTACTCGTTGTTGATTCGTCAACGTGTACTTTTATTAGGATAATTGTCTGTCAATATTCTAGTATTTGGAATGACTTTTCCCTGCCACGGCACGATAAACTACTTTTTTTTTTAACTGCCGTTATGCAAACTACAGGCTGATCGGTCGATACGTAATTCCTTCCAGTGATCCAGTTTAGCTGCTTTAAATAAATGAATACTTTTCGTTTCCAGGCTCTGCTTCGTATCATTGAAATTGTCGAGGCAAATTATCCAGAAACGATGGGCAGAGTCCTAATTATACGTGCACCACGTTGCTTCCCAATACTCTGGACATTGATAAGCACCTTTATCCGTAAGCGTAAACATTGGAAAACATAAACTCACGTACAGTTAACAATTCTTTAGATTAATTCATTCCATGTTTTTTTTTATAGATGAGAATACAAGAAACAAGTTTGTATTTTATTGCGGCACCGATTACCAGGAACAAGGCTCGGGTGGACTACGAGATTATATCAATCCGGACTTCATTCCTGACTTCTTGGGTGGACCGTCTGAGGTAATACTTGTTTCTTTAATAAGAAGTACACTGTATATCATTTTTCTGAGAAGCGCGAAGTGTCTCGTTAATGCCACACGATTAACTTTAGATAAATAATAAGTTCTATTGACTAACAGGAAGGAGTTTGTGAGATCTACGGTATGGTACCACAACGATTTTACATATTCGACATGACAGCAGCCACTGTAAGATACGAAAGAACAAAAACTAAAAGCAAAATAACAAAAAGTTATTAAAAAAAATGTCTGTGTCGCACATTTCACGTTTGGTCAATTCAATCATTAAATACAACATAAAGATACACGTGCTACGTGGGTTAGTCAGAAATATAGATATAGTCTTTCGTATCACTTTAGCACCCGGCTCGATAACCACTCATTTACTATGTTCAACAAAATTATAGCCAATATCCAGGATTAATTAGATTTTGTTCTTCAATGAACAGACTTACATCGTCGAGGGTGGCGTCGTTCCCAAGAATTTGTACAGACTTGACCTGGAAGCTACATCCAGTGAGCACGAACACAGCCTTTACCATTCTATTAGCTTGAGCCGTGGTCAGTCACATCATGTTGTCATCCACTGCGATGACCCAGGTGCTGTTCTTACCTGGGACTTTGATGTTATGAGACACAATGTTCTCTTCTCTGTTTTACATCATACCAAGGATAATGAAATTGATAGAAACCCAGGTATCCTATCTTTGATTTCACTTATAAAACTCATTGAGACTTTTCGATGGCTTATTCTAATAATTTCCAGCCAACTCTGAGGTACCGAGTCAATCAGAACTTGAACTAGCTATGACTAAGGAATGGAAAGAAGGCGTCGATTGTGTTAAAGTTGAACCCAGTGTGATTTGCCACGACGGAGAAAGCATACAGGTACGAGGAATTCATTAATTAGTATTCTTTACCGTGTTACAAAGAGAAAGCTAAGTGTTTGCTTCTTTCTTGTTAGGGTACTCATATAATGCAAGAGGCAGGTCTTTACATCCTGCAATGGCAACATCAAGAGGATCCTGGAGAATTTTTACCATCCATAAGTTCTCATAAGGCTCAGCTTATGTATTTCTACGAGACACTGCCATCGGTTCACTACAAGTAAATAGAATTTCTAAAAAAGGAATTTTTATACAGGTAACTAACAATAATGTAATAATTAACTTTTCAGAGGATCTATGATGAGCCTACAATCAGCCGTAAGTGGCCGGTCAATTGCCAGTTCATCACTGTCCAGATGAGAAGTCAAAAAGGCGAATGGAGCAATGACGGCTCAATCAACTTCGCAAGATAATACAAAGCAGGACTAAAAAAAGAAAATGTTAACTATGGTTATATGTTATTTGGGTGGTGAGACAACGTAGACCTGATAAAAAATTATTTTCATAAGCAATCGTAACAGAACTAGCAATAATCTGTTGAATCATTCCGTCTGAGAAAGAGAGAGAGAGAGTGGAGAATTTTAATAGGCAAAATGATATCCGATTTTGTCATCAGTTATGCAGGATACTTGTCTAGTATTTTCGAGCATTTAGTATTCCTAATATATGTCAATACTTTCTGAGCATCACATTAATCCACGGGAATTCAGTATTAGCAGTTAATAATATAGAGAAGACTAGAATCTAGCTCTCCTATATGCAAATCGATATTCTTTGTTAGATCTTTTAGCAAGTGCATAGTTGTCAATTGCAGAATTGCATTCTTGCTATCGTACACTGCATCTTTATTTTTAATACGAATGCTATTAATGCTGTGCCGAAGTCTATTTTCTTATAAAGCCTATATAAATGAGACGATATAAAAAAGATGAACAAATAGTATATAAAAAAAAACATGAATTTTATGACCTTGAGGGCAAATTGTATATATACAAATATTATATATGAATATTGTGAGATATATTGGTGTAGATACGTCGCATGAATATCTTTAGAAATTTTTGTGCTTGTTCGGTGTCAGGTACATTGATAGAAATACCAATACGTGGTAAATTAGAGATTTAGGGAATAAAAAAGAGAAAAGATGATTTATAAACAAAACAATTGTAGCGTCCGATATCTATAACGACAGGTCTCGCTTACAGGGATCTGATATAAGCATAACTTATCTGTAAATAAAATGTATCCGCCGTTGATTATTCAGTAGGGCGTATTGTATAATAGTATTCGGCGTTAACTAATGACGTAATGACATAATAATCAATTCACGTGAGTTCAATAAACTGACAAATGTTCAAAAATTCTGTAATTTTATTTCCTTATTCCGTAAACGCGTATGGTGGTAGTAAATAGTCATCGTGTGAGCTTTGATTCATTATTATTGTGATAAAAGTTATAGCTAAGTATTTATTAATAGTAAAATTATCGCCTCTTAAAACCATATTTCTTTCTTTCATAGAATAAGTCTGTTTTGGAACTTCCAAGATTGACAATTTTTGGACAACCATCACGCTGAAATTATAGAGCATCAGATTTTATTATACATTTAATAGACACGTTATAATTCTTGTTAATTAATGGAACTTACATCTTTTTCTTGTATCGTACATTCTTTGCAGTAGTATGCATCCGATACACCTGGTCCACCACATATGACACAGCGTCCTTGGTACGAACCATAATTACACTCATCACAGATTCTTACAAGAGTGCATGGTCGCACATACGAATCGCATATAACACATTTTCCGTCACATTTTTCACATAGACGTCCAATAGCTGTAAGGAAGTAAAGTAATTCAATTATTTTATATCAATGTATATAAAAATACATTCTCAAGAAACAAATTATTAGTTTACTGTGCATATTGACACTTATTACTTATAGTAATTAGACATTCTCATAAAATACATAAGTTGAATTTATAC
Organism: Trachelus troglodyta; assembly: GCA_030142635.1. Classification (NCBI taxonomy): domain Eukaryota; kingdom Metazoa; phylum Arthropoda; class Insecta; order Hymenoptera; family Cephidae; genus Trachelus; species Trachelus troglodyta. The sequence continues at coordinate 25,492 of JARQTJ010000636.1, read as the reverse complement.
TAATTATGAAAAATAATTCTTTAAACAGGTTAAATGATACATACCAACACCGGGTTGTTTTCGACAGAAAATTAAATCAGGATGATGTTTCGCCATTCTTGTTCGCCGTTAGAACACAATTAGGATAATATTCCAGTTAATTTTGACGATACTGTTGAATTATTTGCTGTAAAACAAATTAATGTTTGTACAGAAAACTTGAGCAAGCATATCAAGCAAAGTAAATGCCTGAATTTGTATTAAAATTTGAAAATCATGGAACAAATAACAGAAATGAGTAGGGAGATAGACGATGCTGCCACAGAGATGAGTGGGGAGATGCACAACGCTCCGGTTTTAGGCGATACCAAAAACATGGCGCTAAATCGGAGCGGCGAGTCCGGCAGTAGGATTTCGTGATCATCTCCTCCGTCGATAATGCATATCCCGTCGTATACCGAGCTGAACGTGATCAGGAACGTGTAGCCTGGTCGGCAGAGGTTCTCCGCAACTTACCTCTGGTTACCAGAGCAACCCTTATAACGGGGCCGCTCATTAGATATTGACTAAATATTTTTGTTTGTAATTTACTAAGAGAAAAACCAGCACCTCATACCTGCCTGCGTTAAGGAGTGCGGCGATGCGGTGCTAGCTTCCAGCGTTATTCAACAATAGTTCCAAGCGGAACTATGGTCCCAACTTTGAGTACTAAAGAGAACTATCCCGGAACTCTTTGAAACACAATCTGAAAACAACACTGAAAGCCAGCTCCTTATGTATACCTGCATTGAAGCGTATAGTGCGACTAATATCCTTAATAGGTATTTTACCGATGTTACGTAGCAGAACTGTTGTTAAAACCTATCAGGAACTATAGAACTCCTCGAGACCTATTGAAAAAAACCTATTGTTGAAGCATACTTAATAAATTGCGGTGCCAACTTCATAACCGTGTAACACCTCAATTTTTGGTAAATGTTCCATCAATGGGTATTTTCCCAATAGTTCTCGAGGAGTTTTATAGTTTCTATAGGTTTTAACAATAGTTCTGCTAAGTAACAACGTTAAAATACATTTTCAAAAATTAATGTTGCAACCGGCAGACGGATTGTACACACCTTGAGAAAAAGTTACCTGCGAGCCAACAACAAGGAAAAGGATTTTGACAGGGTTTGATTTTAAAATTCATGTCGGAAATAGGTTAGGCTGAGGAAATCCAGATGGTCGTGAAACTACAGCAAAGTACAAAGGATATAAAGATAAGTAGTGAACACAAAAAAGTTTATTGAATTAATCTAAGATGTTACGTTCACTATAGACTGAATAGATGCCTAGATAGTACTTTGGGATAAGAAAAGTCTGATAATATTAATTAGTTGAAGTGTCTTGTAGATATCTTCTTTAACGTACATAATTACAGTAGAAGGATGCTCATGGGTGGTCAAAATAAGATAGTTAACAGCCTTTGTAGCAAGGGTTTAATCATAGTCACATTCCATCCAGAGATTTGTGGATTGACATAAAGGTTGACAAATTCATGTTTTATCACTCATAATGTTAAAGATAAGGTCTAGAAAGATCATATAAAAAATAAAACTAAGATAAAGTTAAAAAGATAGGGTTAATTGTGGAAAACACAAAACTCTCAGAAATGTTATTATAAAAATGAAAAAGTTAAGTTAAGACATAGTTAAAGATAGCGCATTTATAGGATAAGATTCATTAGAGATAACACTCCGGGGCTATTTAAGCGATTGCCAAACCCGCGCACTAGTTCAGTCTTCTTCGAGCGCGTGGGAAGGCTACATCGCTGTTCGTTCACTTTATAACAAAAAAACTCTTATTATATCGCAAAGTATATACCCTAGTGTATTGTAAATCTTCATAAGTGATTCTAATAAATATTTGCATGTGTTTAATATTAAAATCAACCAAATGTCATTATTTCTTTAAACCTTTTCTGGGCTGAAGCCTAATTGAGAGGGAATAATTGGTGTTTCATTGAAATTACCGTAATTAAATAAAAATCCAGAGGGACATCTCGCTGGAGCAGTATTTTCCTGTCGGGAATCTGGACAAACAAGAACATTGTTGATGGTAAAGGGTTGAACATTGACAGTTACTGGGAAGTTAACATCAGTGGTTATCTTATGACATGCTACATGACATCGTTAAAATACAAATTTTCCAAAAATTAATGTACTACACGGGTGTGGATCTCCAGCACCACACTTTTTGAAAAATCTCTGAAAATCCTTATTATTTAACATTCGTATATAATACTGAGCACAATACATTGCATGCATTTATTTCAGATGTTTGCGCTCATAAATGCCCTTATCTGTTTTCTCCTTATCGATTATTATGGTTACCATAAATTCGCCTTATTATTTAATATTTATTCAAATTACTAATCGCAGTGCACTGCATGCAGTTATTTTAAATGTATGCATTCATAACTGCCCTTATCTGGCTAGAGTGTAGTGAAAAGTATAGGAGTGGTATAGGAAGAGAATTGGAAAATGTATAGGATAAGTATAGGAAGAGAATGGGCAAAGGTATAAGAAAAGTATAGGAAAGGTATACATATAACTTATGTGTACAATTTATGCCTAGCTGTAAATGAAACACTGAATTAGGGAGAGGAATTGTATTATAAAAAATTAAACGTAAAATTTGATTTAAACATTTATTGATTAAATTAATTGAAAATTATAATTTAATTAATATAATTTGATTACCTATTTTGCTAACGCAAAGTAAAGAATGAATTCAGGTTTATACTAACTGTTTACAATGTGTTCACGCCTGATAGTAACGTAGAAAAATCTTAAACCGGTAATTAATCACAATATAGTAACTTAGAGTAGTCAAGATAATTATAATAATAATAATTAAAAAATAAATAATTATAATCGCAGTTGTCTTATAGAATACGTTATTTATTATAATAATTATCATTTGTAACTTCCAGTATCTCCGTAGATTGGATTGAACAAGATCGTGACTGTGAAAAAGTGATAGCAAATAAATTATACATCATATGTTATAGCATTGATCTCTAATTTAATCTTTATCAAATTATCATTAATTTGCCGTTACAGTCTTATCGAATCCAATGAACGAAGGTACTGGAAATTCTAGATGGCCGTCCTCATTTGTTGTTCTCAGATTAGGTCATCTGGGATGCTATTCTATTCCTCTTTCTCATCACGTTAATATTGACAATCTGGAAAAGAAAAGGTAGATCGTTATAGCTTATTTGTTTAATAAAACTTTGAAATGGATTATAGAGCATGGTTTACTTTTGACTGTAGCATGATGATAGGCGAATCCTGTTTACTTTTCGTTGCTGGCCTCGCTTATTGAACTTGTGCCTTTTTCTCTCGCGTTCATGTAATAGAAATAGAAAAAGAAAAAAGGGATTAATAAATTAATTTATAAAATTATGTTATGTATTGTGTTTACTTATTTTTTTCGAAGTCGATCGAAAGATTGTTCCATTACATATTTTTTAAATAATGCTGGAAGCTAGCACCCCATCGCTGCACTCCTCAACGCAGGCAGGCACGAGGTGCTGGCTTTTGCCTTAGTAAATCTTATCGAGCTTCGTGACGTCATTGGACCTGCGCGGTCCAAACCAAAATACGTTCGCTAGTGGCTAAACCTCGTCTAATTGTATCATGTCTAAGACCGTGGTTAGACCCCTAGTTAGCTTTACAAGAGAAAAATCAATTGTAAAATGGCGCGTACGTTTAACCTATAACACTTCTGACGTTTATCAACAAGGATATTAACATTTATACAAATTTTATTTATTAATTCACTTGCAGAAAGAAATTAGAGGTAAGGTGACGGGTTAGACATGAAGAATATATTTTCAAACATGCGTATTCAATGTAATCAGTTGCGAACGTAGAATAAAAAATCTCCATTTATTTATGTAAACAATCATTAAAGAATAAAATATAAAATTCTTTTTGAATGATTTTAGATGGGCAAAAAGAGACATTCACAGTCTGTAATATCGGGACGCGTTAAAGTGGAAGTGAAAGACGAAATAGGTAAAATATTTCAACTTAACCTGAGATCTACAATATGTTTTTTCCAATAATTGGACAGATAATCGTGAGAAAACATTCCGTCTCGAGATTAATTCGCATATTTTGTGTTTGATAGGTGATAACGATGTACTCGTTGCCAGAGATCGACTGAAAGGTGCTTTACGTGAGTTACTACAGCACAGTGATACAGGTTCTTCAGCTGATTCGAGTGAGGAGAGTTCGTCTCATGATTACAAGCATCATTTGAAAAAAATGTAAACCCCTGAAACACTCGAAGATTCATATTCTTAATCGCTTATTCAATTGGAATGTTAAACGATTTTTTTTCAGAGAGACAATGTATCCGTCAAAAACGATGAGGTTCCAGCAACCACGTAAGATCCGTCGTAGGAGACAGGTTCCAATGGATGCAGCCTTTCATCATACATATGTAATGAAACTGTTTGACCGCAGTGTAGATCTAGCTCAATTTCGTGAAGATACTCCACTCTATCCAATCTGTAGGGCTTGGATGGCAAATCAACCAAGAAATCCAAATCTTGTGCCTAAGTAAGTATCTGAATTTTTAATTAAAGTCATTTAAGCAATTACTAACTATTGCTATACAAATATATAGAATACGAAGCCCCAGCCCAGAAGTGCTAAATGATTTGAATTCTACAAATAATGTAATAAATGTCGATGGAGAATTGAGAGACGTTTTTACGTTACCTGCACCATTACCAACAGAGGAAGCATTGCCAAAGAATAGAATTCCATCCCCGATACCAGGGAGCAAGGAAGAACTGAATTTGGATTATGTGAGTATCTTCAACTAGCACTTACGTATTACTAAATATCGAAAGAGTAATACTATTATGAACTTAAAACAGGCAAATATAAATATTGAGTCTCACTGTAGTGATTAGTGAGTAAGGAGTTTACAATCATTATCTAATGCATGTTCACGTGATAAAAAGTTATAAATAATTAAGAATACTTCTATAGTCCATTATTTCTTTTTCTTTTCTTTCTTGTTAACGAGTATAATCTATCGTTAGTAACTAGTTATAAATTGTTGGTACAGGAGGGACAAACGCTGAAATCCCGCGAGACATTACTGCGGGATCACATACCGCATTGGATTGCAGTACGAAAAAAATGGCACCAGCAAGCTCATAAAAATGAACAGCGCTTTGCGCAAAGCGCTAATATACTGGGTACCATTTACCGTAGGTGCGTACCAACCATATTTAAATATACACGTCAGGAACATTATTCGCCACTTAACTAGCCTTAGATAAATAACTTTTCATTTATATTCCAGGGCCCAGTCGGAATTCGAGTAGCGATACGCATCGAGAGGGTAAATGCGAATCATGTCTGTACTCTTTATCGAGTATTGTTATTGTATCACTTTATTGGTATTTCATTTGAATGACTCAATGTAACTGTAAAATTACTTTATACAAATATACCTTTACGACGGGCTAACCAATCTGGCGTAATGTCGTATGCATGCATGTAGCGAAAACATTCAAGATTATCAAGGCTTTTCTCTCTCATTTTATTTAAACGAATTCGTGAACACTTTAGAGTCGCGCCAAGGAAAGTTGAACACATCGCGACTAACCCGAAGATCAAGAACAAGGTGATCAGTGGCTGAAGACTTGAGAATTACAAGCGTATATTTATTCGAATATTGACACTCGTGAAATGTCTTACAGTATATATACTTTCAAATGTTAGGATGATTTACATGAAACGGGAACGATACTCCCTTTTATCATTTTAAGAAATTTTTTCCCGTAGCTGTATGTTTTTATTTCACCTTATTCTCTCATTGACGCTCTCTCTTTCCTTTATGCGCCAATGAAATACTTTCAGTTTACCATCTCCACCTGCTCTGTTATTTATATCTCTGTAATTTTCAAGGCTTCGTCAACTGGCGAAACGTATCGCTACGGACTCTCATATTAAACATGCCTAAGAAATAAATAACGTACTCAATTCTTTAAACTGTCCCAAGGAAGCTTTTTTTTCATTTTATCGTTAATTCAATTTCTGTCAGAACCATTCCACGTGTCTTTCTATCGTCATTCAAGTCAAATTTCACTTTTCAGTAAGTGAAAGCTCGAGAACCTGTCTGAAAGTCTCCTCTTCCAGAAGACGACGTTGCTCCTCTTCGAGCTGTTGCTGCTCCGACAACCTCAAAGCCAATCTTAACTGTTCAGCAGTTCCTTCCAGTGAACTTTGTTCGTCTTCGTCGTTACTTCCAGTTGTGTTCGCATTCCCTTCCTCTTCTGTACATCCAGCTCTCTCTTGGTAAAGAACCAGACTCGCCTGTATAGCCCTGAGACAAAATAGAAATTCATAGACTAACGTTGCCTTGAGATTTATGATTTTTTAGTGATCCCCTTTTATCTTTGTTTTCATGTTTTCATTCTCCTCAACGAAGGCTACTGTACTGACCCACCTTTCTGAGTAACAATGTACAGGAAAGTAAACATGCAAAAGGAACAGGAGTAATATTAATGCAATAACATGCTGAATTGAATAATTCCGTCAACAATCGTATATACCTTTGGAGCTGTCGTTCCTCTTCTGTCATCATATTAGGGGTTGTTGGACGGGACGGTTTTTGTGCTCTAAGAGCCTCCCATATATCAACCTTAAAAATCAAATATCTTAATTAGTACAATTATCATTATATGTTATATATAAATTAATTAACTTAATATAACCTCATCACGTTCACTACCAGCTTCAAGAAGGCTCTGTTGTATAGCGAACTGAAGAAGGTCATCCTCTTCCTCGATACTGAATTGTCTTCGTACCTCAGCACCTGCTAATTCAATATAATACTTGTGATTAAATAGCAATCGATTATTTGAATATATTGTACAAAATTTATATTCTTTTGAAGATTATTTTTACCAAGCTTCACGTATCCAGTGGGAGCTTCAAAGCAGACATCATCAACAAGGCAGGTCATTCTATTGGATTCCTGAAGACGGCCTACGTGTGGTACTTCTTGGTCCAAGCCGAAGATATTTCCAAACGTTATCCTGGCGTTGAGCACGTGAAACAGTGGGATTTCTATTAAGAAAGAAAATGTTATTCATAATGAAAAATGCGAGTTTAAAACTTTTAATCTATTGAAAATAAAATTTACCAATCTTGACAGGAAATCCAGCCGGTAGTTGCATCTGGATGAAGTCTTTGAGCTTAGCAAAATGCGAGCTGGATATCGCCATGAGGTCAACGATGGGCATAATCTGCTCTTGGAGGCTCAGTGGATACTCTTCGCTAAGCCATAGTGTTGCCTGCGGTTAAACAATCCGACCTAATATGCAACCAAGTATTCAGGTTCTTGCGACTATATATGTATATTCTCGAGGAACCAACGTAACAGTTTCTGTTTTCAGGAGCCAACCTACTACGTAATGACTTGCTAGGAGAAAAAGTACCTTAAATTTCTGAATCTTCGTGTTCATTTCCTTAGGTCTACCGATGTCCTTCCCATTCAAGTCGATGTCGGCATCGAAGTACTCTTCGGGAGTGATATTACAAGGGTTACCTATGTTGCTGAATTCCTCCTGGAAAAAATTTAAATATATATTTTTAGATAAAACCCTTAATACGGTACAAAGTATCTCGATTTCAAGCAATTTGTTTACTCACGCTGGCAGTTACCGTTGCATTCTCTTGTTGTTGTTCTGCGATCCCCAAAAAGGACTGTAATGGAGTCCTGGGTGAACGAGCTTTCGCCTTATCCGATTCCGATAAATGTTCTAGCCTGGTTTTTGTTATAAGTTCTACATTACTCGCACTGAAGACTTTGCACTCGTGTCCATTTACGACTTCACTTTTGTCAGAACGCCAACCCCAAAGTCCTGCCTTATTTCTATAAGAGAATTATAGAAAGAATCTTGAACGTAGCTTGCGTGATTTAATGAGAAAATTGTTATTGCTGATATAAAGAGGATGTACCTTTCAAAACTTATTTTATCTGTGTCTATATAAGTGGTTACGATAGGATTCGTCAACCGGGATATGATACCATCTTCCGAGGGTTGGGCAATTTGTTCATTATCATCGCCAATCAGTTTCATGTGCTCCACATAGACTTTCCTGGTCTCATGGTCCACCTCCATCATAGTTGCGCCATCATCTAGAAATTGAAGGACATTTGCTATGGTTTGTGTTCTGAGTGATAATTTCTAATTAAACTTTAACTATTTATCCAAAAGATAAAATGGTAGACAAAAATGAGATTGCATTAATTTATTTTTATACTCACTTTGACCTTTGAAAATGTAGCTACGGTTTCCACGCTGCCAGTTTGTGTGGTCAAAGCCCAATAACGTTGTATCAATACGAACATTACTGCCCTGTTTGTAAACTTTGTACGTATCACTAGGACACATTCGAGAGACTAAGGGAACTACAAAATGAATATTTTATATTCGACAAAAAATTTGATTGTATATTGGAAAAGAGAATGAGTAATGTTATTCATACCCCAGCTGGTAAATTCCCATTTCATTTCTACATAGAAATCTGGTGCCTGTAAATAGTACCACTATTATAATTTCTGCTATTTTTAGAATACACTGATATATTAATTCAAAAACAAACCTGTTTTAATTTGTGTAATAATTCTGGAATACCAGCAATACGATTACTGTATCGCTGATAGTCCCTACGTGCAAGAACCATTTGTAGTAATTCTGGATCTCCCGTACCAACTGCTTCTTGCACAACTATAACATGATTATTAAAAATAGGTATAAGAAGCACTATTAGGAATACCTTATTACATCATCTAAGAGCAATCTATCAAAATCTTACTACTCCATCCTTGTGTATTTTCTGTATTAACATTGGCTTGATGATGTAAAAGAGTTCTAGCAGACTCGACATGACCAAGGGTAACAGCCAGCATTAACGGTGTTCTGCCTCTGTTATCACTCTTTTCCTTATCATGCTAAAACAATAACAAACTTGTCAAAATAATCATACATTTATTTACACATTTAAGAAACCAAGAAAAGTAGATATGTATGATCTTGATTGAGATAAAATGATAAAGTGAAAGTTATGTACTATGCTAAGATGGACATTATGGTCAGCCTTAGAAGATTATGTGCAAATTACACATGTAGGGTTTCTAATTTGTAAGGCTTCTAGGCTTTTTCCTGTCCCATGCATGAGTCCTACTGGCACCTAATTTATCAAATCGACTACGTTTACCAGATTCGGTTAATTGAGTAGGTTATGGGTGAGGTTAATCTGACAAGTGAAAATATGTAAAATCTGGAGATGATTTCACCTGGTTGGTAGAAAGTTCCTTATCGAGTTCATCGTAGTTGTTATTCCACACAAGCCAGTGTAGCGGATACGTTCGCTTTATAGTTTCTATATTCACCATTTTCGTGAATTTTAATTAATGTTAACATACAATAAGAACACTGCAATAAAGCTCGTAATCCGAGCGCACCATATGAAATCTGACAGTCGGATACATGACATAAAGAGAGACGCAGAGAGACGAATAAACGACAGTGATCACGGAGCATATAAAAGATTTGCAAGGAAACTTCATGATAAGAACTCAATGCTATAACATGGATGTTTTTATGGACGTTTGGTCAAGAGAAGTTTTTAACAATAAGATCAATAATCCTTGAGAATTAAATAAATGAAACCTTTTATGAAACGGTTTCACCAGTAATTAAATATTCAAAATTTTACGTCGTCCGCTTTTAAAAATGTCAAATCTATTAGCACGAAGATGTATGTACATACAGACAACATTGAAATGTTTGAGTGAGATAATGAAAAGTAACGAATATCCATATATTAGATAGAGAATTGTTTAGTAATATGGTCTTAAAGTATATTCTAAATGGAAACTAAAAACAAATGCTCCGTCGGCAATGCTTGCAGGTTTTGTTAGAAATTCGCCCTAAGGGCAAATCTTTTGCAATAGAAGCTTTTCTCTGTGAAATCCCAGATAGCCGGGATCGTCTGACGTCACTGATAGGCCGCCAAGATGGTTGTCAATGTTGATAAGTGGTTTGGTTACTTGTAAAGTCAGTGATAACGTAGTAAGGAACTCGGAAGTGGTGCCGGGTTGGGCAGGCAGTATGTCGTCAAGACAATAGAGCAGCGAAAGGCTCGCTACGAGGAGGAAGTCAAGAAGAGGAATGGCGGACGGTGAAGAGCCAGAGCAGGAGATACGACGAGCCTTGGACGTCGTTCAATCCATGATTGACATCTCGGCCGATCGGCTCGAGGGTTTGCGCACTCAGTGTTCCACTAGTGCCGAACTTACTCAGCAAGAAATTCGAACTCTCGAGGTAGAAACCACATTATTTCGATCTAATGATCCTATTTTAGCTCTTCTTCGCATTCTTTTGTAATTTCATGAGATTTTATACGAACCAGTCTTTAGGGAATAGTTGTGAGATTTTGGAGTACTCTACTTATTCAGTTCATTCTTCACTTTTCTTGATTTTCTTTCATCTGTTTTTAATATTTTTATTGATTAGGGTTCTGCTGAATTAATAATGGATTTTGTGCAATACATTGGGTCATTGGAACATCAGTACTATAGGCCTTCTTTATGGTGATGTTGTGTCACAATTTTTATTAGTTTAATATGGGGATACTTTGAGAAAAATTTTAGAAGTATTATTTAAATGATTCTAAATAGTTCTGTTCTAACTCTCTTTTTATGGTATCTTTCTTCTTTGTCACAGGGCAAACTCATCAAGCTATACTCCAAACAACTTGTCACAAAGGCAAAACTTTCAGTTGACTTACTGCCTGCTGAAATGAGACAGTATCCATCACTGCAACAATGGTTGAGAGTAGTGGGACTTAATCAGGAATCTATACAGGTAAGAATATGAGACACATGTGCCAACCAGGAAACTATTTATTAATTAATTGTACTCATAATTATACAGATGGTATGCTCAAAAGCACACTCCTTAGAGGCATTGAAGGAAAAGTCTGAACATGAATTAGGAAGTATGCTGGGTGAAAACAATATTCGCCATGAAGAAGAATTGCGAAGACTTTGTCGAGCTTTGCACAATCTACGCCGCTATATGGGTAAATAACATACAGAACAATGCTATGATTATTACTTAATACTGTGGTTTAATCCAACTGTAATTAATTAACAGATGTATTACTACGTGGTGATATGGATAACAGCGAGATGAATCTGTACTGGGATTCCTGGGATCGTCACCATATGCGTACTGGTCCATCGCCAAGGCCAATACGATCCAGAATAACACGTAGCTCAGTTCCTTCTGAAGATAGCATTCCGTATCACAACAACAACAACAACCTCAACGATACATTGGGCCAGGCATCATCGGTGATGTCACTCTCAACTAGTCCACCAACCACACCTTTGCTTATGAGACAAGGTCGCGGTAAGATTATTGTATCCTGGTAACCCATTCACTGTACTAGAATTCTTCTAAGCAGGTCTTTAATTTACAAAGTACCATTGTGCATGCATATTTTAACAGTGAACGGGTACATTTACAGTGGATATTTGTTTAAAGATTAGTCTTTCTCTACAGTCGGTGTAAAGTTCCCCACGACACCACCACCCAGCAAGAAACATCAGATTGGATTGCAAAGTACAGTGTCGCAACCTGAAGTTTTTCCATTGACCAAATCTAAGTCGCACGAATCCCAGCTGGCGAATCGTCTTGAAAATGGAGAAACAGCTTCCAGGTTTATTTTAATTCCAATAGAGTGTTGACTGTTTAATTACTTGTAGTCTATAATTAAATTTTATGATATAGTGGTGGAAATGAGCATCAAGTTACTGGCAGAAGAAGCAGATTACCTACAGAGCCTGGTTCTTGTAGCAGTACCGCAGATATTACAGGAGAGAGTCTTTTGCCAAACAGTAATAGTCCTATAAAGTCTCCACCATATTCCAGCGCAGACAGTGATGACAACAGTTTTAAAGGAACTGGTACATATTATTGTAATATCGTGAACAATATACTCGGTCTTGTTGTGCGTGAATATATTCAAGTTTTTTATGTTTTACAGTTACGAGTCTCCAGGTGCCAAAGTCTCCAAGGACTCCAACAGTGACTCGTGGCATGGGTCATATAATAGCTCATCGGTTCACAAAGACTTTCAAGATGATGACTACTTGCGATTACTGCGATAAACAGATGTTCATTGGGACTGGCCTCAAGTGCAAGGAGTGCAAGTATAAGTGTCACCGAGACTGCGAGTCAAAAGTACCACCTTCTTGTGGACTTCCTCAGGAACTTTTTGATGAATTCAAAAGGACTCTCCAAGCTGATGGGATGGTCAACGTTTCGCCCATCCTAAGCAAGCCAGGCATTACTTCGCCAAATCATCATAATTCTAACTTACTAACTTCATTAAATAGGAGAGATCGCAAACGTTCTCATCCACACGCTTCTATGAACATCCCATTTCAGGTTAGTAAAGCTGAATACGTTGAATATTCATATTATTTAAATTGACTCTGTAATGGATTATTCCTTTTTCAAAATTAGGGTGCAGATTCTAGTTCAAATACTTCGAGCTGTAACAGCTCAACGCCTTCTAGTCCAGCTTTGCTTCCTACAAATGCGACACAGACACCGCAGGCTTCTGTAAAGCAGCAATTTCACTTTCCAGGTAAAAATAACTTGTTTGATATAAATTAATCAGGCAGAATATTGGTTTTATGTAATATATATATTTTTGTTCAGATGTCACTTTGAATGACAAAGGAGTAACTTTGGAAACTCATCGATTGGAAGGTACAACAGTATCGAGTGACAGTGAAAGGACAGTCAGTATTTCTGGATCTGGTAGTGTCAGTACAGATTCTGAAAGAACTCCAGTGCGAGTTGATTCTCAGGATTCACAAGTCTCAGATGGAGAACCTGGTGATAGTCGTTGGCCTAGACAGAATAGTGTACGTAACACTTACCACTTACTAATCAACATCTAATAAATATTTATCCAAAATTTATTCCATTGACAGTTATCCATGCGTGAGTGGGACATTCCCTATGATGAACTCAAGATTGGTGAACCTATTGGTACTGGTCGATTCGGTACAGTCTACAGAGGAAACTGGCACGGCGACGTAGCAATCAAAGTATTGAACATGGACTATTACCTGGATGACGACAAAACCCTAGAAGCATTCAAATTAGAGGTGAGTATTCTTACTCATTAAAAATCCTTTCTGAGTACTGCAAACTGGAATCCTCTTTAGCTTTTCAAGTCGGTAATTCGTGAGATTAATTAACACGTTCGAAATGTAACGACTTTTAATTCACTGGGTCTGGTAGCATTTATTATGGGAGGCACCTTAACGCTAAGAACCGCGATATTAACACATTCCTTACCCTTACACGTATTACTATTAATTGCTCATGAATGTCCGTACTACTGGATTGTTGGTAGAAATACAAATGTTATCCCTCCTATTATCAGTGAAAGAATAAAACGCTCTCAAGCGTCTGTTTGATGTTTATAATAAAATGTCGCGAAGCACTGGCGAATAATTATTTAATCGTATTTGTCAAATGTGTATTGCATTGAAATTTTGTTAAGTTCAATGGTTGGGAATGTGTTAATGGCGTCCGGCAACGCGAATCGTCACCATTGACAGATGTTTGTTTTTTCCCCCCTGACAATTCTAGGTGGCAACATTCCGAAAAACCAGACACGAAAATCTAGTTTTATTTATGGGAGCTTGCATGAAGCCTCCTCGCTTGGCGATAGTGACTAGTATGAGCAAAGGCATGACTCTCTACACTCACATTCATCTGCGTAAAGATAAATTTAATATGAATAAGACCACTATCATCGCCCAACAGATCTCTCAGGTATCTATATCCCATAACCGTTCCTAAGTAATATATATTTTATTTCTGGTTTATTTTTTTTTTTACTTTATTTTAATCTCCTTTTACTTTCTTTCTGTACTCTCCAGTCGATCAGAACTCGGCTATTTTCTTTCTCACTCTTCTGGCAAACGATTTCTTTAGTGTATGATAATTTTATTTATCGTTTTTATCATTCTTATCAGGGAATGGGATATCTCCACGCACGTGGAATAGTCCATAAGGATCTCAAGAGTAAAAATATTTTTTTGGAGAACGGCAAAGTCGTTATTACTGACTTTGGCCTATTCAGCGTTACCAAACTCTGTTACGGGAACAGGTACGTCTTTATAAATTCATTACTTACGTTTATTACGTGCTATGTGTACTTGTTTTTTTTTTGTTCTACAGGAAAGGAAATGGTCTCAGTATACCACCTGGTTGGCTGTGCTATTTAGCCCCGGAAATAGTCAGACGTTTGAGACCTCAGCAAAATCGTGATCAGGAGGAACTTCCGTTTACGGATGCTTCTGACGTTTATGCATTTGGGTCAGTTTTAAATATAGATTTAATATTCAAGAGTATCTATTTATGTCTGAATTATTTTCTCTAATACAGGACTGTCTGGTATGAGCTTCTGTGCGGCGAGTGGCCTTTCAAGGGCCAACCACCCGAGGCAATTATTTGGCAGGTGGGTAAAGGAATGAAACAAACCCTGGCCAATCTTCAGGCATCCAGAGACGTCAAGGTACGAAGTTTATCTGTTTAAACTAATTTTTATTATGGCTGTACCTCTTCGGTCGTATTGACACGTAAGCCTTTTTCTTTTAGGACATATTAATGCTATGTTGGTCCTATCATGCGGAGAATCGACCTGATTTTGCTAAATTATTGACCACCCTGGATAAACTGCCGAGAAAGAGATTGGCACGCAGTCCTTCACATCCTATTCATCTTTCGCGCTCTGCTGAATCTGTCTTCTGAGATTCGTAGCTCATCTAAAAAGCTATTCACGCTGTTCTCGTAGTGTAAATATTATAAATACGTATATCGCTGTGCAGTTGTCGCCCGATCTTTGTTCGTGAAAGGTCTAATAAAAATAGCTAAATGGTCCGAGCATTGCCCACTTCTTTTTATTGAGATTACAAACACGTATCAAAGTCAAAAGATTAAGTTTTCGACTCACTTTTCAACTTTTTCGTGCTTGTATCTCACTTTAGTAATGGGGCGCTGCGAAGGAAAGTCTTATGAAATTTAGTATCTTTGATTTTAAAGGTTTATCGTTATGTCTATACAGGGCGATCGTAAGGTCGGGACCAAATTTCTTTAATCAGATTAGAGTTATGTAAATTGTTTCGTACCAGAAAGCGCCACGTTGTTCTCTAATGAATGAATACGGAATACGAACAGTGTTTTACTTGAGAACGCAACGAAAACTTTATTTAAAAAAAATTATCCTAGATTGTAATTGTACAATCACACGTGTAACGTTAAATCTAACGAGTGTATTGCGAATCCGGAGTCGAAGCTTTTGTCATTTACTGATAGTAAGATGCATAGTGAAGTTTATCGGAGAGACAAATTCTTATGGCCAAAGTAGAAAGTATGAAGAGGAGTGTCGAGTGTTTTTTATTAAACGTTGTATATCTTCTGCAAATCCTGAAGCTGCCTACGCAGATGTGCTGCACGAATTTTATTCAGTGCTATTCGTTCCTCAAAAGTTAATAACAATGGCTTCGTCACGATGTCCGTTATGTGTGCCAGGGCGCGTGTTCTCACTGAAAATGAATTTTAACAATGCAGTAATATAATAGTAATTCGTTATCATTAATGTCGTTATAGTTTAGTGATCTCATAGATAATAAACAGAATGGATCACTGTGAATACTGATCCATTTTATTTATGAGTAAACTGTACAATTAGGAAGGAAATTTTTACAGTTACCTGCGTTATTATGTATGGAAGCAAGAATGTCTGGATGATTTCTACAGGATTCTGCAGTGTCTTCTTCTTCCTGAACTAGGATTTTCGGCAGGTCGGTCATCGTCTGTATAATCATGTTAAGATATTTAATTGCACAATTAAAAATTGTACTGGCATAAAATCACCTTTAAACATCTATCCGAGATATCTGGTGTGTACATGATTTCCAATGGAATTTCAGTAGCCTCTCCATTATGAGATTGAAAACATGTGACCAGCACTTCTTGTTCCTATTGCAAAATTTGTCATTTGTGTAATGTAATACAATATCAATGAAATATCTATGGATATGGATGGCTTTACCTTGGAATCTTTACCTTCAGAGAACACAGAAAAAATCAGACCAACAAAGCCACGATCCATTGTCTGGTACGTTGCCTGTGTTCTTACATCTGGATAGAGGAAAAATGCATAGTTTTAATTTTAAGGTATAGAGTTATTACATAAAATATATTAATAACAAGTGTGAAGCCAAAACTTGCTTACCAACATGAGACGGCCATACAGTAATATGTGGATGAGAGTGATACCAGCCAAGAACACGCATAGGCCTTTGTAATTCAACAGTTAGTCTTTCAGCCTCGGCAGCAGCTTTCAAAACTTGCTCCGATGAAATCTCTACTCTATCTTTCTTCTTGTCCAAACGACGCAAGATTATAACAGCTGATATTTTAGCAACGCCATTAATGAACTGAAGAGATAATCAAGAATTTTAAGAATACATAACGATTATCTAAAATAAAGTTTGACTTACATTACCAATCAGCAAACCCATAACCTCAAAATTTTCAGTAGAAAGTGCATGTTGCAAGCAAACCATATAAACGTCTGCATGCAATTCGACTTTTTCCAAAGGGATATCCATCTCGCGTTATTAATTACTTATATTCATCAAGCGACAAAGAATTTACGTTTTTGACAGTTCCCCGATAAAAACAATTCCGCCATTTGTCAACCACTGATGAATAATTAGCAATAGCGAATCAACTGTATTAAAAAAGAATGTAACTTTACTACAAGTTCTTTATGATGGTTTACAAATTACAAAAGCATTTTATTTCTTTAAATAAATCCCAACTATTAATTGAAATTGTCCATCTGATCCACTAATTTTAATAAATTAATCTATTGGAATCTATTTTAAAAATTTCATTCAAATGTGATATACGTAATTCTTATCCGCATGAAACTACGGATATTGCATCACGGAAATCATGACCGTGGCCATCTCGATGGGTCAATTCACAAAGCGACGACAACGAGTCACTCAGCCGCGAGAACGAAGCGTCCGGAGTCCGGACAGCTGCGATCGAAGGAAGTATAGAGCAGCATGCTATAAGAATCTGAAGGAGTGGAATAAGGACAGCAATATTCGAACTGCGTAAGGACGTACGGTGACTCAAGGGAGAGCAGTGGAGCACCATAAACATACAGGATCGCACTGGTAAGCTTTCTCCTTTTTCTGCTACATAAGAAAGCATACTACAACGTAATCCTAGTAATTTTTCCTATTTGATCATGCATGCTTCAAAATTGCGTAAAAGAAACTCGCAAGACACTAATTGAGACGATCGGAATTTTGGCGCCGTATACCGACGCGACGTCACTGACAGTACGAATTGGTTATGTTAACAACGTACCCTATGTCCTTGTATCCTGGATTTTATCAGTTTTCTTCTCTTTATCGTATTCTCGTAACGTGCTGATTATTTATTCGGGATTTGATTGCCTTTCAAGTTCGAAATTCATGATCCGAAATGCCGTGATGGCCAAGGTTAATGCCCAGCTCTATACCCCATGACTATTGTCAAAATCAGCTGCCATTGCTCGGTCGTCCGAGCGTACCTGCTAGCTGGATATACTTGTTATGCCTTTTTTTATTTTCAGTCTATTCTTTATCGTCTGTATAATTTATGGATCCTGATATCTTTTGTCTCTAATGCGATTTTTATGTAGCTTTGTTCCGTCATTAATTTATTTTCATTGATCATTTGTAAATGTGTTATGTACTCTTTGTATAAGATTCTCGTTTATATATGTAGATTTGTGATGTCGTCTTTATTATTTGTTTAACAGAGATTGATTATTCCTTATCCTTTTTATTGTGTTGTATGAATGAATTATTATTCTATAGAGTGCCTATGCATTTATAATTTGTGTTGTGCATTGTTAATTATTATTATTATATATATTTCAATATTATGCGTATTAATACAATTGTAGATTTCTTTGCAGAATTGGGGGGGCTGGGATCATATCGGATACCCATGGTAGCGAGAGATACATAAAGTATATGTTAATGCTGATGAAGATTGAATACAAAAAAAAACAGTGGAAATTGATACAGACTAAAAAAGTGTGAAAAGTGGCAGTGAGAAGAAGAAGGGATAGTGGTAAATGCGGTGGTTGAAGAAGAGATGGATCCGTCAATGTTTGTCACGTACACTCCTCAAACCAATGGAGTACCTTTGGAGTCTAAACTTGCTACTTATATGGTACTTAGAGATATTTTCAAATTTCACAAATACTTTGAAACTATTGTCATCCTGCGATATATCTACAATTCATACTACTCTACAATCGTGTAGTACTAGGATTTCCATTTTTCTAGAACCGTCAAAGTCCAGGAGTGGCCCTGAATACAACAGCAGTTACTAAGCATCTGTCAAATTTATCTCTGGAATCTCAGAAAAAGGCAACTTCCAGTCCTGAATTTGTACCAGGAAGAGCCCTAACGGGTAGCAATAGCAGTTCGCCAAATCTTTTCAATAATTCCTATCATTCCCAAGAGAATGTAGGTGGCACCACTTATTTTTACCTTGGGAATGTAGCAACTGATGCCATCGGAGGCGAGGATGGAACTGAGGCTGTAAGTTTATTAAAAGGATGCTATTAGGTGTACACTAAATATCTAATCAATCTATAAGATTCCTTACATAATCATTTTTCCAGCATAAATAAGAAATTCACCTTAACGCATTATTCAACATTTTTTAGCATATATTATAACTAGTTCTTGTTCGTTCAGATCGGAAACGTCGGAGCAGGTCAGGTAGGCTATGTCTATCCAGGTACACCTGCTCATCTTCAACCTGTGAAAGCAGTGAAGCCTTCGTCCAACAGCTCCTCTGCTCCTTCCACACCTCCTCCCCAAGCAACTCCTAGCTTTTTTGTTAGCGAGAATCTTCGCCTGGACATTTTTCACAAAAACACATTAACCCTGACCCAACCAGACGTGGTACGATTTCCTGACTTGCCTAACGAGGTAGATAACTACCATGAATTATGTCCACTGGAACCAATTCATAAACCAGCATCTACGGTATTGGGATATCAGACCTCTACGTACAAAGCTACCAGCATTAAAACAGGCGTACGTTACTGTCTACGTCGAGTACACGGTAAGTGCCATTAACATCATAAATATTTAAAAGATCCATTAAACGTTTTTGAAAATGACTCCGAACCTATTTTAATCTATATCACGTATCTCTTACCATTTTAGATTTTAGGTTGGCCAATACAAAATGTATGGTTCTGGTTGATATGTGGAAGCGGTTATCGCACACCAACTTGGTTCAAATGCGAGAGGTTTTCACCACCAAGGCCTTTGGTGATCATTGTCTGTACCTAAGTATAATTTAGTCAATCGAAATTTAATCCGTTTTTGTTTCACTGAATTAGCACTATTCCAGCCATGGTATTCGTTTACGATTACCACCCGGGGTCCGAGACCCTCTTGAATAAACACTTCTCAGCGACCGAGCTGAACGGTTACTCGGATCCATTCTCATCGGATCCAAATGCACCACGACCTTACAGTCATACTAAAAACACTATCCTAAGACATCAGCACAGTAGTATGCTTCCTGAGAGTGTCATCTGGAGCTACATCATACAATTAACTGCCGCTCTACGCGTCGTTCATGCAGCGGGTGGGTAAATTTAACATCAAACGAAGTGAACGTCCACGACGATCCCTCAGGATACTGAAAGTCATCACCGTGGGCATTAAATATTGCTTTACCGATTGACCCGATAGGTCTAGCATACAGATGTCTGGATCCGACTAAAGTTTTACTCACGTCACGGACCCGTCTACGTCTAAGCTGCATCGGGGTTCCGGATGTCGTCACGTTCGACGGCAACGCTGCCAATCCTCTTAGCCTTATACCTCACTACCAGCAGGAGGATCTAATAGCATTGGGGAAGCTGGTATTGGCTTTAGCATGTCGCAGCCTCCTTGCCGTCCATCGCGACAACATGCAGGCCTCGCTCGAGCTCGTCGCACGTTCCTACTCCACCGATCTTCGAAATCTTATTCTGTTTGTATACCTTCTACGCTAATATTGCTATCCCACTTGTGTATCAATTTTTCTTCTATCAGCGATATGAATATCAGCAAATATGTACGTGAAATTCTGAGCGCGCTCGCTCGTTATGACGTGTCGTACTTCCTAGATGCTCGTTGAACACTAAGCATTTTCAATAACGAGTAGTCAGTTAATAATTAGATTTTAGGATATGTAGTACTCGTATATGCAGTATACATTCTAAATAGTATCTTGAATCTTTGATTGGTTTAACAAAATCTTTTACTTCTTATTTGCACGCAATACTTTAATCGTGCTCGAGGCATAAGCCAGTTGAAACTCTTTTTTTTCTGCGGTCATGCAGAGCTTCTGTATTCGTTGACTTTTCACAGACTAATCCAGTATCGAATATTTACATTCTCAATGAATTCAACTAGACACGATGCATGCAAGCCCAGTTTGTAATACAGGACCTGTGTATAGTTATTGGAATTACGGTAATCTTTTTATCGTTGGGCTATAAAAATAACGCAAATTCGTAGGTACTTGCTTTCGAATCAGGCACGGAGAAGCGTAACGGATCTAATGCCAATGATCGGAGCACGTTTCTATACGCAGTTGGACGCCGCGCAACTTCGCTCCGACGTGCTCGAAGACGAGCTCGCCAAGGAACTGGAAAATGGCAGACTGTTCAAGTTGCTTGTTAAACTCGCCACTATCAATGAAAGGCCAGAACTTAATATGGATCCAACGTGGGCTGAGACTGGTGATCGTTACATGCTCAAACTATTTAGGGACTACGTTTTCCACCAGGTAGCCGCCGACGGGAGACCTTGGCTGGATATGGCGCATGTTGTCTGCTGCTTAAATAAACTCGATTCGGGATCCCACGACAAGGTAAATTAACATGGTCCAAAATTTCTTTTATATACCCACTGACTAGTCTTATCAAATGAGATTTTATTTTTATCTGATATCAATTATCCTTCAACAGATCTGTCTAATGTCACGGGATGAGCAAAGCGTACTCGTTGTGAGTTACGCGGAATTACGGCAGTGCTTGGAGACTTCGTTTGGTGAATTGGTACAATCTGCAAAAGATGCTGTTTAGAGCTGTTGCGTATCTTGATTCGACTGGACAGCACAAGACTCCGAACCATGATTGTGATATCAATACTTAGCGATACCATCATTTTAATGTTTATCAAATGCCATGGATATCGGACATAAATCCAGGATACTGTGTAAGAAAAGATCAATTTATGAATTCGAAGTGGAAGCTTCGAGTTCCTCAATGTGAGAGATTATTAATCGGAGTTATATGCATGATTTCGGTTAACGAATCACTGGGTTACGCGTCAAGTTGCGCACCGGTACTATAATTTGTATGTAATATACGTACGCAGAGGAAATCATGTAATGATGTAAAATCGAAGGCATTTCAATTTGCTATGAAATCCCATTACTATACAGAACTTGTACACAACTTAAATAATGTGCTGAAGTCTCTTAAGGATACACCTAAACACAAGGACTCGTCGCCGGTCCGTGTATAGGATAGAGATCTTAGGTTTTAGGATACAGCTGGTAAGCATTAATTTTGAAATAAATGTTTATTTTTGAAAGCAATCTTAAATCCACTGTCTTCTCATTTCCATTAAAGGTCCAAACTTCGGACAACAAGTCAATCCTTAAATGATGCCTGAAAGACCCTACTGCCACTCTCTCCTAGAATTACTGAATTCCCAAATCATCGTTCATTTATATTTCCAAAGTATATACCTTCATCGTGACCGACCAGAGCGTTACTGTACAATATATCTATAATCAATAATGGTTTATTAACGAAGCGCGCTTCGCCAAACACAAATATCGGAATTTCTCTCGAAGGTAAATTATTTATACATATATATCAGAGACTCTTTATATACTATGTACACTCGTCAATTTACTAAAATGCATTGGGGTAAACGCGCTGTTGGCTTTGTTACGTTTCTCTTTATAATTTGTGATAATATAGTATAACGCACTATAACGTATGAACATATATACAGCATATACCAAGTATCGTGCTATGCTATCTACCTACAGCCTGCCTGCACTCACTCAAAACTTGATCTCATTTCCTTGACAATTACGCGACAGTCGAGAGTAGACAGACATTTAGTCTTGCGTTGCGTGTGCAGTACGTCTACGCACGAGTGCGGATGTTCGTGTAGCCGAAATAAGAGCGACGTTAGACGTCACTCCTGAGAGATGTCAAGCTACTCCGACGGCAACCGTCATTTCATTTAATTGCGTTAATGGCACCGTGATTTCCTCCCCGGTCGCATCATCCCTGACAGCTGCTACGCATTGAACGTTATCACCAAGCGCGCTGGACATACTTTGTCCTACCTACTAACCCAGAGATGAAGAGTATATAAAGTACACAATAGAACATGTATTTGGAGTATCCAGGTATATATGTATGCGTGTATATATATATATATGCTACATGTGTATATATACATGCTACTATATATAGAAATGCAATGAGTGCAGAAATGAAATTCTATAGGCGCTAGCTATGAATATCCCGGAGTATGTACATACTATACTGAATTATACATGTATTTGTACATTAAGCGCAGTATGTATACGGACAGTAAAGAGGATGCTGGTTGGCGCATTGGAAGAGATTTTGAATTTTATGGTTGAGGTGATTTTGCCGTATTTTTGACGTTGAAAATTCAGGACATCTTGTGACTTATAGGATTTTTTATTTTAGTCGAGTGAAATTTTATCATGAAGGTACAGACCCTTCGGGAACGTCTTAACGGGTTCTCCATTCAACGCTCTCAGACATTCTTCTCGCTTTTCCTTATCTCCCTGGAATATACTGCCTAATCTTAACGATTCTATCGGTACTTCTGAGAAGACGCACACATGGCTGACCGCTTTCAGGTAGTTTTTGTATTATCAATAGATACAGTCTTTTCAATTCCTGAAACGTGAAGAAAAAGAATATATGAATAGCGACTGGTGAAGAGTTTATAATGTGGGATATATATACAGGATGTTCCGAAATTACCTGACCAATGGGGTATGGCGGTATTCGGAAGGCACTACTGATCACGAAAATGACTTTCCTTTTCTCCGGAAGGTCATAGTTTTTAAATGGGAGCTGGTCAAAGTTGACCATTCAGAGCGAGGCAACAAGAGAAACGTAGGCACCTAGGGTAAGCGATACAATTGTTGGCCCTTCGACGATTGTTGGCACACCGGTACAATAATACGTAAAAATAAGGAAGTCATCGCTCTACATACATTGTAATTATTTTGGAAGTCGAGTGTAAATGTTGTTTTCGTAATCTATAGACAGATTTACCTCCTCGTTTAACAGAGTGCATAATATCATTATATGACAAGTGCGACTCGCAATGTGACAGATTTTATCGCAAGTACATAAAAATCAGCAACAGTCGTGCTGAGGTTATAAAGAAATATTCAATGAAATACACATTCCTGGAACTTATTATTATACTCACGTACATTGATTTAGGATGGTCTGAATTGTTCTGGACAAAACGTTTACAAATTTTAGGTTATAATGTTAATTTGATTGTATGCTAATAACTATATGTAACCGAATGGCGAAAACGATTATTGGCAGAGGGGGCCGACAAATGCATGTTATGCTGTCTTTATAAAAATAATTGTTGGCCACTTGCTGTTGATTGTCATATTAGTAAGGTTACTTATGCTACTTTAATATTTTATTGTCGTATTGTTATATCGCTAGGAAGAAAGAAGAAAAGCTTAAGAAACAGATGTTCAAAATAGAGACTGCTGAGGGAAATGTAGCTAAGGGAGGAAGGCTGCAAGAAAAGAAAATAGAGAAAATCGGAGAAGTCACTGACTCTGAGGCAGATAAGAAAGACGAAGAGAAAGATACGCAAAATAAAGGTGAAGCGGTCACCGAAAAAAGTGTAGCGAATAGATCTAGAGGCCAAAAAAGGAAGAAGTCAAAAATTCGGCAGGTTGCAGAGTTTGGAGCAGGAAAAGAGAATGAAAAGAAAGTGCGGGAGAATATAAGACAAAGAAAATTGCAGATCAGACATAAACGGCATTGAAAAAAAGAAAGCATAGAAGTCGAGGATACTGCTACGAGAGCCAAAGCCAAACCATATGTACCTATTAAAAGATTCGCTTTTAACAACGGTTTTGCACCAAATAGAGGAACTGACTGCGATAATACTCTATAATGGACTCTCTGAGTCAAAGATTGATACCGTATTTCCTTATGTTAACTCTAAGATAAGCTGTTCTTTGCCTTTGAAATTACATAAATTGTTTGTTGATATGAATAAAGAGATTAAAATTAATGTTGTATATGAAGTGTGAACAATTGTCTAGCTAAGGACCAAACGCTATCATAAGTATGCCAACAACTATCTTTGTAATGGCTAATAATCGAAGTAAGTATGCCGATAACTATGTTTTGAGGGTTATTCTCGAAATACTTATCATGCTTTATCAAAAATGACGATAATTCTTAGTATTTGATTTAGTTCTGAAAGATAAGTGTTTCCCCTATAACATGGTGTGATTTTCATTTTCTTTTCAGCGTATATTTATTTACATTTTCAGAGTGCAAATGCTTTTCTCCTTAGGGGGCCAACGATTGTACCGCTTAACCTACTAACTCTGAGTTTTCTTCCCTCGCTTTTGTTTCTCGGTGACTTCGGGCAGGATGACGTCAGCCGAAGACATGCCTATTGGATGTTACTCGCTGAGAACGGAAGTTCTCAGTTGAATAGTCTAGCACTAACTGAAAACTGAAATGTCCTATGATAATGCCATTTGACTTACACAGATAGATATCTCTGTGACGTCTTACGTAGATTATCCTGATCTCGCTTTTCTTCCATTGATCTGCAGCGATTCGTGCTACATCCCGTTGACGAATCGAAATAAAATCCTAATGCAATTGACGACTTTTCATAATTTATAAAGCAAATTCCTTAAGAGTTTATATTCCCTGTAAGATATAATACAGATCTTTCGTAGTAGGTAAATCCGAAATCTATCTCCCGTTAAATTACACGTGTAAGTAGAATAACTCCTCGCACCTGGAAAAAACAATTAAAATTTCTGCTGCTGTGACCGAATATAATTTTGTCTATCTCAAGGTGAAGCATGTATAATCTTACATCGTCCTGACCGTATGATTCTCACAGCTAATAGCAAATCTATTTTCAGATTCCTTTTTGATGTCCATTCCCTTTC
>JARQTJ010000635.1:22038-32503 GCA_030142635.1 Trachelus troglodyta | reverse complement strand
GTCAAGAGACTCTGTCAGCCGCTGCCTGTACCGCTGGTTGCCTGTACTTGGCGCGAGACTCGACCGAGTCTCTTGATTGTGTGCAGAAAACGATCAAACAGTTATTTGCGAATCTTCGCCATTTTGTCACTTCTCCTAATCGTCTTGGTCTTATTTCTTGTATTTTCGAGACTATTTTCAAGACTATTTTCGAGGCTCATACCTTTACCGAAGGATTTTAGCGGCTATCCACCGAAGATGCCACGTCCGTTTATCCACGCATAACGAACGAGCAAAAAAGGAGACTGGGATTAGCTCGTAACTAACGGTAGGGGTGCAAGAAGAATCTGTGGGTAGGTACTGTAACGTGACAAAACGATCAACCTCTCAGTACTCCTGTACTGAGAGCGCACGCGTCACAAATAGACAACAAGGACGCGCGGCTAGTGTCAACACTAGCCGATAGATGAAAAACGTCTCCCGAAAGTTAATCCGAGGAAAATAATATCAATAAAATCCGATAGAGGACTAGCGCTTTGTATCTTTTGAGTTTCCGATTTTGCGCTTCTCGTATATGATCTATGATTTCTATTCTTGCTGTAGTTAACGAATTTACTGGAATCTTCGCCTAGTGTGAACGTGGGAATCTGCCTGCTCGAACGTGACCCCGGGTTGACCGGCTTGATTGTTCTACAGCCAGATTCTCTCGCTTCCGAATTATAATATTTTGTCGATCATTATAATATTTTGCCGATTATTATGAGATATCGTTTACCGTAACTTATTATTTTTTTGACTTTGTCTAATCACTTTGAGATTTTCGAATCATACGTTCTGTTAAAGTCAGTGGCGAGCCCACGCCGTATTTCTTCTGATTACTTCTAATCACACTGTTTCTGTAATTCTCCTTTTCCGAATTGGGCTAAGTTAACTGAATTCTTTTCTTTCGCTTAATTCTTCGGTTTGCTGAAGTGTGTTTCCGATTTTCATATTCCTATTTTTGTATGCGATATCTTCCGTTTTTCTTTCTGTAAATTATCGCTGGTGTTTCGTATCTAATCATTGTTGCCGAACCTTATTGTATTTTCGCCTTTCTATCGCTGTGAACATTTTGAGAATTTCCCGTATCGCGAACGTCCCTCTGAGGTCGCGCGCCAGGCGCCCTTTGACGCGACCTTGTTGTTTACGTTCCTCGACGCCGAGCCTTCTGCTGGTTTCGAAGTTGTACTACCCGTTCCGAGAACGTTTCACTGTTGCAACGATAATTAAATAACCGTTATAATATTTTATATTTTTGCTGGCTGTGATATTTTTAAGTGCCATACCTTCTATTAATTTATTATGAGTTTTTCTATTTATTGTGCTAATTTTTCTGCGTTCGCGATTTTGCACTTGTGTTAACGAACTCGCGCGTATTATTCCTTTGTCGGGTTCCTACAGATTTATTTTTTCTTTTGAGTGACTCTTTCGCCTTAACGTTGCCGATCGCGGTTATAATTTCGCGCGTGCGAGAATTGGAACCGCGCAGTCGTTCCACTGCCGTTCCTTGCGTGCCGATTTTCGTTAATTTATTACTAGCGTGTTGTTTTATTTCAAAACAAATTTGTTAGTTATTCCGCGTACTGATGTTATTCCGACTGTAATAATTTTCCGTAACTATTGTTCGTCAAGTATTGCGCCCGCGTCGTACTTGCGTGTGCGCTTACGCGTAGCGCTTTCGCTGCCGTCCTTTTCCGATAAATAGGATGCGTCTCTAGTTCTTAGTTCTTAGATATCCTTATTTCTTTTGCATTGTATAGCTTCCGATTTTGAATACTGCTTATGGTGAATTAATTTTAAGACTTTTGTTAACTATGCTTGGCTTTCGCTCGCACCTTCGTTGAGGCCTGATTTGATGCTTTTGTAATTCCGTTAATGATTTTCTGAACTAGTTGCATTTGGTTTCGCTTAATACAGCTCAGGTGCGTTAACTCATTACCTTGGATTATTTTATTTTATAATTTCTTATCGCTTCCCTATAAGTCCTTGGCCGGTTTTTCTCGTCCTTACCTCTTGAACGCCGCGACGCTTCCGACGAGCTAGCCTCTGAAGCGGCCTACCATGGGACGTATAGTGGTCTAATCTAGTCGTCTTTGTTTTCGAGTTCCGGCTAACATTTAGGTTTAGTTACGTTTCTCTTCTCTTTCGTGGCCGTAGTGCCTTACCGTATTTTGAGTGACCGTGGTGCCCTTTAGGTTTAGTGCGCCTGGTGGTAATCTTAGATTTAATTCGCCTGGTGGCACACTTAGTTTTAGTTCGCCTGGTGGCATCTCTAGTTTTAGTTCCCCTGGTGGCTCATTTAGGTTTAGTTTGCCTGGTGGCAATCGGTTACCCCGGATTATTTCTTCTCTCGACTTTCGCGGTATCGATAGCGAGCCTAGACTCGTGGTACTCCTTAGAGAGTACCTGGCGCCCAACCTCTTCCGTTCTTTATACCGAGACCACTTACGTTTTCGATTTCCGGATTTGGTAGAGTTTTGTTTTGCCGACGAACGAAATATCGTCGCAGTAATATCGGGGTTTTCGAGGCGTCGAGACCATTACTGAATCGCAGCCTGCATCACTCAGGTTTCACTATATGGGAAAATTTTAGTTATTAATTATAGTTATTGCCGGCTGTAGCAATGCCCTTTATGTAATAAGAATACCGAACTGATACCGGGTGTAGTTGATACTCGTCCCTTTCGCTCTTCGAGCGGGATAGATGGAAAGACATAAAAAAACACGGGTAAATTCACTGTGTAAATATAGTCTCTAGACTCTACATTTTATTACAGGACCCGAGAAGAAATCCTTAAAACCTGAACTATAAGAAAGGCGAGACCCGTCAGACGTTCGACTCTCGCAGGAAGCACTTACAGGTCAAGGAAATCACCCGGTAACCAGACAGATGCTAGAGTTGGCGATCGCGATGTCAATGCGGGTAGGCCTGCCGCCCTAGTGTATCGCAATGGTCACTATACTAGGCTACTTACCGTGTCTCAACGATACTGTTTTCCCGACCAAAAGAGATATTTCGTTAGCCAGCACACTCCTGGATGGGGAAAATTATGACAACCGCCGCCTTGACTCAACAAGAGACCGCGGAGAATAATTCCCAAAATTCGAGCTCCGCGTGGCATCACGGGCCTTGAAAACAGTGCAACCACCCTCGACGACCCAAACGCCAACCAATAAGCAACAGGGAGAACGGCTATTGGGCCGCCACTACACCAATCAAGGGAGCAACTATTCATTCTTCTACGTACCGTTCTTGCGAGTGCCTGCCTTACCCGTGACAATGCGATTTTTGTGACTATTCATTGTTGTAATCTTGTATATTATCTATCGGTTCTCGAGTCACTGGGCTTATACGCCATGAGGTGAGCCCTCGCGTTACCTTTAACATCGATCGATTAACGAGCTAGCATAATACAGTAAAATCAGTCAAGCCGTGCCCGGAATCGGCAACGATTCCGGTGTTACTAATGGATTATCCCCGTCCAGTATTTGCATGACCATTTGATGAGTATTATATGCTGGGATTGTGTTCCATGATTTGTGTCTTGCTATTTTGTATAATATTTTATTGTGCTATCTATTTCGACCATATGAAAAGTTGATCGAGTACCCTGAAGTGTTCCTTACGGACGAATCCGTAGTGTACCGCTTCTCGGTGGACTTCGTATTGCTTACTTGCTCTGTGTTGAATTTCTTTGCGTTGTGTTATTTCGCATCTTTGCTGTATTGTATTTAATTAATTTTGTTCAGGTCCGTTGGCCATCTGAATGCATTTTAGCATTGTCGGGATTGTTCCACGATAGAGTACATTCTATCGCCCTTGCTACAATTCGTGTTTGCGCGGAGTGGTGCCATTCACCCACTCATAGCGAATATTGCGATTTCGCGCTCAGGTAATCACCGATTGTTCGTATTGTATTCATGACTGTATTTCGTAATTTTTCTGGCCTTCTGCCGTGCAGTTCCCGTAGAGGACCGCCCGACAGTCTGTTCACCCTGCGAGGACATTCGCTTATATCCAGAAAAACACTTACGTGTAAAAAACTACGCCAAGTACAGGAGTGCTGTGAATTCCTCTCACAAAAAGAATCGAAATCACATTATTGATGCCAAGTACTGTGACGTTGAAGGTGAAGTGCGGGCTGGATTCACAGCCCGCCGTCACATAAGCGTCCACTAGCGAGGGTCGAGGAGCCACCTAGAAAGGATAAGATCTGTAAATTAATTATGTTTAATTTTAACTTACACCTACGAACCCGCGGATACTCACTTACACGGAAAACTACGGAACTGGATACCTGTGTGGGACGTACCAGGATTCCCTGTAAAGGGGTTATCGTCTCACCTGCCCGCACACCACGAAACATCTGCTGCTTTTAAAAATGTGTCCCTGCTACCTGACATCGAGATGCGAATCCGAACTCACCATAAGCGAATCCACTGTGGCCGGGAAGAATTCTCGAAATACCCGGGTGAAGGGTCGACTCCTCGTCCGTCCTAGGGGATGCTTGCGCCCTGTGACCACGATAAGGTTTTCTCCAAAGACGTGAGGCGAGGTCCCGGTCAGCAACCTTTAAGGCACGGGAAGCTGTCACTCGGAGGAACATCAGGATACAAAATACGGAGCAGAGGAAAAGGCTCACTTACCTGCGGGAAAGCTTCATACGTTACCTGTAGCTGCCAATCAGCCTGGTTACCTGCATGGGCAATCTCCTGTTAATTGCGGCGATTTGAAGTGACACAACACCATTCTGGAGCACCCCAGTATAACACCAAATGCACTTCATTTGATCCCATGCCCACTTTTCATTAATTGCTTAGAGGTGACGCAGATTACCCTCATCATACTTACGTGATGTCAAAGCGATGTTAAGTAATAACCGGCCAAGAATGGAACTAACACTGCTCAGCAGGTCCGTAAGGCAGAAAAATGTCAGTTTGACAGTTTACAGTCGAAGTCCGCCTTCAAATGTGAGTAAATAAACATACACGAACAGCAACCGATACCTCAACAATAGTTTCAAAGGTTGGATGACACTTTCACTAATGTATTTCAGAACAGCGGTTTTTAACCGACAATTTGTATCCGCCCTATTACGTGATACAAGTGCATCAGAAGACTGCACGCAATTAGATTATGAGAAGAGAGAACAATTATAGCAAGCAGATAAGAATGAATAAAAATATCACGATGCCAAGACTCCCTGGAAAGGCAAGTCAACACTCAAAAATTCACAGTACACTCTAGACTTTAGACACACTGTAGAAAATACCCGAAAAAAAGTTGTTTATAGTAGCACAGAATTCACTCACTTTATGCACAAAGACCGTGATCCACAATTTTTTACACTCTAGAGCCACTATACTATAGAAAAGGTCTCAAAATAACAAAAATATATAGCAGGCACATAAAAAGCGATTGACAGTTGTCACCATGATATGAGAGACCCAAAATACAGGCCATACAATAAGAGTAGTAATTGAAAACAGAAAAAGCAAACAGATTGTCAAAAGGTAAAACCACGGTAAAGTAAAATAAAGAAAAACACGGAAAATAATAATATCAAATATTCGACTCGAAACCGCGTGGTCGATACTCGGGCTGGCTCCTATTAGCAAGGAGGCTTACGCTATCCCAGGTAGCGTGTAATTACGTGCCGACTGACTCCTATTCTCACGCATTTCAGGAGTCTCTAGGACTTAGGTAGTCGCGACGGAATTTATGCTATCCCAGGTAGCCGTTCTTATTACAACCCGTATGAGAAAATCCTACACAACGAGATCCGATCAACCAAAGAAGAGTACGTAATACTCACGGAAATATCCGGTCAAGTATACTAACTCAAATTAACGAAAACGTAAAATAAAATAAAATTAACGGACGAAACAAAATAGGCTTTTCGCCGTAGCTGTAATCGGGGAAACCACCACTATTGCACATTCACACTTCACTCGCGAACTAGCATATATAAATTATTAATCCAGCAACGAAGCTCTTCGATGGACGCTTGCTTAGGCCCTTAGGCTGGAGTTAGCCAATATCTCGCTACTAGGTAGCGTGCAATAATAATAGTCACATAGATAGCGTGAAGAGTTTCGCACTCGGATGTAAGAAAGATTGCTTATCAGATAATACAGAGAAGAATACTTCGTACAAAGAAAACTTTCGATAAAGGGGTACCGGAGTAGTGAAATTAGCGTCCACTTGAAAAGAAAGTCCACGACGAAAGAGGACGATTCCGATTCTTTTCGCGACACCCGGGGTGCTAATGTCCCACCCGACCCTTAAATTGTCGATTATAATTTGCCAATTACTTATCACGTTTACTTCCGCCAATCCTAGATGCTTATTGATAATAGATCGCCAGGATCTAGGATTATTAATCCTATCAGGTAGCTTAAATGTCGGAGCGGCTGCGTGTGCATACTCCGCGAAGCTCTCTGGGTAATAATAGTTTGCTAACACTCCGACGTAGGGCGGTACTGGTGTCTTCCACGCTGTCGTGCCGCTGTCCGCATGTTGTCGTCGCGATGTTTTGAAAGTTTGTTCGTCGCGAAAGTGTGACAAATTGTCGGTTAAAAATCGCTGTTCTGAAATACATTAGTGAAAGTGTTATCCAACCTTTGAAACTATTGTTGAGCTATCGGTTGCTGTTCGTGTATGTTTATTTACTCACATTTGAAGGCGGACTTCGACTGTAAACTGTCAAACTGACATTTTTCTGCCTTACGGACCTGCTGAGCAGTGTTAGTTCCATTCTTGGCCGGTTATTACTTAACATCGCTTTGACATCACGTAAGTATGATGAGGGTAATTTGCGTCGCCTCTAAGCAATTTATGAAAAGTGAGCATGGGATCAAATGTGTTGGTCTTGAATGAGCATAAGAAATGTGTGACACGTAGTGGGGCGTCGAGTTCCTGTTTCCTCTGTGCAAATTGCTAAGCCAGATATTTTCAAGAACAGTGCTTTCTACTGTCTCTGGCATCCAGCCTCTGGTGAATCTTCATTTTCAGCACCAAACATACACTCCATGGATCAATCTGAAGCCTCTCCATCTTCTGATCTCGCAACAGTTATTGGTACTCTCTCTAATGTAACCGAACAGCTGAGAGATCTACCTACTATAAAAGAAAAGGCCTCTGCCATTGATGGCATTGATATCTCTAATGCAGTCAATAAACTTACTCAGGATATGTCGATATTAAATACTCGATGTCAAACATTGGAAGATAGTAATACTGCTCTACTACGCACAATTGTAAGGTTTGGAACACTATTTTGTAAGGTTGTCAGGGACTATTAGTTTTAAATAAAAGACAGTGGTAATACATATGTCGTATTTTATTATAGAGAGGTAAATGTGTACCTTACAATTACAAGGCTCACGCCGGACTGTCCTCGTCGGACACTTCAGCGATGTCATCAAATTGAGCCGAAGTGGGGATAACTTTCGGAAGTCGTCCTTAGCATTACAGAATGTCATTAGTCTCCCATTACCGAATGGATGAGCTGGAAAATAGATGTCAACCTGCAAACTCAATTACTCCTTGCTGTGACTGCTCGGCTCTTGCCTTACGTGTTGAACAACCCTCTCAGCAGCTCCATAACAATGAAATTGCTATCTTTGGGCTACCAATAGTTTCTGAGCTATCTGTCCTTGAGATGAGTCAGAAAGTTCCTGATGCAATTGGCTTTTCCATTAATCCTGGAGACATTTTCGATGCATTTAGGCTGCCGTCTAGGACTGATGCTGATCCGACACTGATCGTCCATCTCGCCTCTGCGACTAAGCGTGATGTGTGGATTGATAAAAAGAAGAAGAAACCAATCCTCTTGGCTTCAAATATCATTGCTACGCTACCTGCATCCAGGGTTTACATAAACGAGAGGCTATCTTGGACCAAACTTATACTCCTCGCCCAAGTTAGGGCTCGAGTGAAGTTGTATCCTGATTTACGTGTGTGAACTCCGCGTGGGCTCATATCTGCCAAGAAGATCGATTCCTCGTCGTCCATCCTGGTGGATAACCTAGACGATCTACAGAAGATACCATTTTGACTTAAACCGACTCAACGTCCTTACCCCACTGCCAATCCATGTCAAAACTTAAAGATTTGCCAAGTAATGCCCAGTCGCTATTGTCGCATATAGATAAGTTTCGCATTTACCTAAACTCTTACTTGTTGTGAGTCCAAATACTGGATTCACGGATTCGACTACCGGAAAGGTTTTCGGGAGTCAGGTACTTAGGGATTCGATGCCCGAGTAAAAAGTTAGAACTTAACTCTCGATAGCAAGTATAAAGTTTATTAAAACAAAATTGGTTACGTTAGATTACACTATTATAAACGAAACTATTGGTGTGGTGAGTACGAAATTACGAGGCTGGAGGTTAGTACTTCGACTAAGTTACTTCATTCGTAGCTCTCTTACTTCGTCTGACGTGCCGATAGGCCGTCTGCTTTATATATCTTAATCATGCAATCATGGAAGATGCAATGACCAAAAGGATTGTTTCTATATTTTGCTGTAGTATCGGTGATGCGTCTCCTTGTTTCCATAATATTAAGGGGGTGGAATGTGTCGCGTCGCAGCGTAACCATTCCGTTGCTTCTTACGTAGGCGCGATACCAAATCTATATTATGGTTTATAACACATTTCTTTCACTTAATCGCGATTTCTGAGTCCTGACTCAAACCTCACATGTCGCACTGTCTGGTGCAACTTTCTGAGCACAATCTTTTTTATTGTGACAGGATTGGTAGAGGTGGTGGTGGTGTGCCTATACAGGGTGTCCCAGAACTACTTTTACACCCAAAAATGGGTGTGGCTGGGGGTCCCCCGAGTACCCTCCCGCAAACCGTTTGTAAAAATTTGCTGGTAGTTCTTATTGTTAGTTTGTGTCCCACTCACGGCTTCTCGTCAGTTCTTCTCATAAGCGCTGTGCGGAAGGATGGACTACTTGTTAGGGGAACTTTGACATCTCAGTATTTAATTTGTGATGTTTGATTTTTAGATCAGTGACGTGATGAACTACGGGTGTGGCATTCCACCAGTCTGTGAACGAATGCGTTTGGCGCTTGGACCGTAATACAAATGCTGAATCTGTCTGAAGCAGCTAACGTTTGCCTTACACGACTGTACCTCTCACCACGCAGCTGTGACCCGCGGAAATTTTGCGTTCTGAGTGGTGCATCTTAAACGCTCCCCATTTAAAAACTATTGCGAATTTTGACAAACGGTTTGCGGAAGGGTACTCGGGGGACCCCTAGCTATCACTCACTTTCGGGTGTAAAAGTAGTTCTGGAATACCCTGTATATGTTGTGACGTACTGGGCCACAAATGTGGTCGAGGGTCTGCTCAAATTAGCTGTTGCGAAACCGGAGGGGCAGGAGAACGCAAAAAGAAAAGGGAACACGGGGTATGATAGAAAAGAATATAATTAATAAAAGATAAGGCAAAGTGGTACAAGAAGAAAACAGAAAATAAACAGGCTACGCAAACGATCGAATAAAGGTAGTAAAGTAATAAACGCAATAATCTCCGGGAAACGCCCTGGGGTTTAAAGAGACTCGAGGGAAGAGGGGGCTCGGGAGAGGGGAGGACTGACAGATGCTAAGACGGATGTGAACAAGGATTGGGCGCCAGCTACAGTTTGGGTGTAGCACCGAGGATTGACCGTGGGAGGTCCTTGTATATTTACGAAACAGAGAATGGCTAGGCCAGCGGAGGGAGAGGTGAGGGGGTCTCAGGGAAGAAGGTTCCCGAACGCGATAATGGCTCCTTACAATACCTCGGTTCTATAATATTCCTAGACGGGCGGGGAGGGAGGAAAAAGGGTACGGAGGGTGTTCAAAAAGGTACGCAAAATACTATAAATAAGGGCGCACGCAATAAACCACGGGCTTTGAGTTGGGGGCGTAAGGCCCGTCGCAAATATAACAAAACTACGAAAATGCCGGGCCACGTGGGCCAGCTCGCTAACGTCCTGAAGGGACTTACAAAATCTAAAATGCAAACGCTACGGGGAGATAAGGGAAGGAATGGCAAAAGGGGAAAGGCAATCATACGCAAAACAGTACTCACTCAAATAATTCGCAGGAGACGATATCCACAATAATGGGCACAATCCCACCCTCACTCGCACTCTCACAGAAAAACGCTATACTCGCAAATCCAAAGTCGCAACGCACGTTCGCTAACTGCCTGGCTCGAAGCGGTGAGATTTCTGGTGGTTTCGGCCGTCGTGGTCCTCCAGGGCCTCGTGGATTGGCTGGGACTGCTCAGCTGAGAGGCTAGGCGCTTCGGCATTGGTCGGCAGTTCCGGCATGGCAGGGCATTGGTGGGCTGCTGGATACTAGGCCGACGGGCCTTCCAGGGCCTCGCGGGCGGATGACACGGCGCTGGCTTCGTCGGCGCGCGGGCTGGCTGTCGCGCGCCGGG
>JARQTJ010000634.1:0-10426 GCA_030142635.1 Trachelus troglodyta | reverse complement strand
CCAATAAGCCAATCGAGGTTAAAAATAAATTCTATCGACTTTTTTCGGAAAAGGGGCTAATCGACAGAATTACCATAAGTGTTTTTTGGGGGGTCAGCTCTCTGTTGTACAGAGCACTGACCATTTCCCAATCTAAGACCCTAGATACATAATTGAAACATGTCATTCAGGTTTTGTCCAAGCACAGTTGCAGTAGTAAGAAAATCCACCATATTATCCAACCATTGACAACTAAAGTAGAATCTGGCACCAGAAACATGGATACCCCAGAACAGGATAGAGAAAAAACAACGATGCAAATCCTACCGTATGTTTAGGGTATCACCGACCGCATCAGCTGAGTCCTTAAGAAACATAACATCCAAAGTGATCTTCAAACCACAGATCTCAAAATTAAATTTCAGTCCCCCTCCCCTCAACACACCGGAATTCACAAAGATTATATAAAATCTCCTGCTCGTGAGGCAAAGTGTACACGGGAGAGACCAAGAGGAAAATCAGTACACGCATAAAAGAACAGCAGTGGTATACCAAACTCAGTCACTTTTCCCAGTCAACCTAGGCAAAATATTGTACGAATACAGAAGTTCTATCCAATATGGCAAAGCTGAAATGTTGGCTATCTCATTAGGTTACTTTTCAAATGAGACATCATGAAGGACTAAAAATCCTGAAACATTCGAATAAATTCAACTGAGACTGAGGTTATCAAGTCACTTCGATTTGGCATACCATCCTCCCAGTTTTTTAACTAACCAGTTGATGAATTAAAAATCTTAAATTGGCTAATTCATATGTTCCAGAACAGTAAATACGTTTATTTAAGGAGGTTGGGAACGTCTCACACGAGTCAAATTAGTGCTAAATTTGTTTATCGTTTTTACAAAGTTTTATGAATTATCTAATTACAACGAAGGGTGAATTTATTATGACATGTGCCCATAACTCATAGAAACATCCATAGCGATGAATTTACATTTATATTACGTAATTAATGCCGATTTCCGAACAGGTACTTTTTTTCAATTTTTTCTGAGAATAATTCGTAATTCTTTACCAATTTGAATGAGACATGGCTGATTCTGTTTCTCAAATAATCCTTTACGAATTTACGGTCCAGATATTTGATAGTATTAACAGTTTAAGAATTATAGCCATTTGTTTATAAAGAAATTTTTTCGCTGGATAAACGACAGACTGTCATTTTTAAACGGTGAGCATTATCCAATGTTTAAAAGGTCAATTTGTAAAGCATCTTTTAATAAAAAGAATAAGCGGTCCCGCATTTAAAATGGCGAAGAATGACGGATAATTCTTGTAAAAAACTTAACGAAAACATACTTTCTCTGAAATTAACATTAATTAGTTAATGTCTTTGCAAATCAATCAGTATTAATTTTCCTATAGATTAAGGAAACATGAAGTAACACAAATAACACTCCACCAATATTACATAATGCATAAAATTTTACAACTATTACTAAAATTTAGCAATGATTTGACTAGCGTGAAGCGCTGCAACCTCCTTAAGGACTCCCTGAAGCGCGGGAATTTCAATATCGAAAGTCCCTAGTCCTGATGATGCAGACTGAAACGTTTGCGAAATGTCAGCAATACGTTTAAATTAAACACGATATACAACCGGAAATCATAAATTTTATTAATTACATAATATGTACCCAAGTCCTATTTCAAGACCGAAAAGTCGAAATAAATGAATTATATTTATAAATCCTGCTATCAAGTAATCCTCCACGATATATGTCATTAATTGTTGTTCCAGTTGTTGACCGTTTGCAGTCAGGGTAACAAGAAACGACTCAATTTGGCTTACGACGTTTCGACCCGTGATTTGGGTCCTCTTCAGATATATTATATTTAAGTTTAGATATTTGATATTATGATAACATTCTGATGAATATCAGCTATTAGGGAATATTAAAAATAAGAGTAATCAAACTTATAAGAAGAAGAAATCAAACTGCGCAGGAAGATGCATCAAATCAGGGCATAATCCCGTCTTTAAAAACACATGTCTTGTCGTTTAACATTCGTGTTGTTTTTAAATTTCAATTTTGTTTCTAAAAAGAGGAAGAATCATGCCTTGACTTAATACATCTTCCAGGGTACTTCGATTTCAACTCCTTGTTATACGTTTGACTATTCTTTTTTTGTTAATATGTTAATATGTTGCTGGCAACTAATGTTCAGCAAAATGTTGACATAATACCAAATTTCTAAATTTAAATATAACAGATGTGAAGAGGACCTAAATCACGGGTTAACGTCATAAAACAAATAGTCTTTTTTTCTTTACGGTGTTTGCAAATGGTCAAGGAACTAGAAGAATTAATTATACATGTCCAGTCAACAATTTTACCTTATTAAATATCAATAATAACAACTGTCTCACAATCATGTGACAAGTATCATTTAATCTGATATTTGATTCAATTAACAGTATTAAGTATAGTAAATAAACTGAAAATAAATTTCAGTAAAGAACTTCAGTTTCTTGCAACAAACCTGATAATCCTAGTCTTTGATGTACCACGCTCTGTATCATAACCATCATCAGAAACAGTTTTTCTCAATTTGTGTGTAGTAATGGGTACTGTAGCTGCAGGAACTATTTCATTGTTCATATTTGTAAAATCACTGTTTTCTTTATCAGATGGCTCCATGATTAGTATGTCATTTAAAGTAAACTCGAGAAACTCAACAGGCATACTAGATATTATCATTTTTATGTATGTATGCAGAGCCTTAATTTCCATTTTACTGTCAGCTTCAAATTTTTGAATACGAACTTTGCTTTGTTTCTGAAAATCTCGAATCAAAGATTGACATTCATCTATTTCAACCGGCAAGTTCTTTAACTTCTTTAGATACTTTGTTCGTGGCATCACAATAGTATTGTTTAAATTTTTTGGAAATACAATCCTTTCTATCTTTGAGAATGGTATTTTTCCTGGAAAAAAAATTTATATTAACCTATATTTCTTTTATAAATTTAATATTATAAATCAAAAGCAAAATTTTAAAAAGACATTAAGGGGGAACACACCACTGTGACAGGTCATAAAATTCGTTTTTTTTTGCATTTTCTTATAGTATACATATTCAAAAAGATGTAAAAAAAATTTCAAGTCAAAATTTCGAAAACTGACTAAGTTACAGTCAATTTAGTTAGAACAGGTTGCGCGACCAGTTATGACTCACAGTCCAATGCTAGACAGGTGCCTGCATCTTTCACAATATATAAAATGTTAGGTCTTTTTCCATAGTGAAATAACTTTTTTGTTAGGATCCCATCCTCCCCCAGTATTTAATTGATTGTCTTTAATGTATATTTAATGTATAGAATTCTATGCGTTCAATTCTAGTTTGAAAATTTAGCCATTATTCAGTTGTTCTTCAAATTGCTTGCTGTGCACATATTGCTGACATATATAATGTGGAATTTGGTAAACTAAAATGTCATCAGAGGAGCAACCATGACATTTTCTCTACCCTAAAGACAGTGACTCCTGATGCAACTTTCAACGAACTGCATCAACTAATAACTTGGACTCGTTTGTTAATAAACCACCACTTCTGGAACGTGTTACTGAAGCAATATTTCCAATATACAACGATCTTTTGAAGTGCAAATTATTGGAAAGATGTGCTGGTGGATTCACCCAAAATAATAACGAATACTTCAATTCATTAGTGTGACAAATAGCAACAAAATCAAACTCCAGTTGCTCTGTTATTGTTGAAATTACCTTGTATATTTCAACAACAACATTCAAAGAAGGTGCACAAGCCACACTCAAAATAATGGAGTTATTAGGAACCAAACTTTGACAATAATCGGGTGGAAACCGCTGATAATCGCACGAATATGGCCCATAAAAAATTGAAAACAGCCAAGGACGACACTGGAGATGCAAATGAAGAACTGTGATATGGCTCAGGAATAGATAATTTAATGTAAGTATCAATAATCGAGTTGAAATTTTATTTTATATCAAGAAAAACGCTACGAAAACTTTAAACGCGTTTTACTCAAAATGACTTTTTTCAACCATGTCTCAGCGAATACTTGAAGACTGATGAACCGAGTAAAATTTTTTTTTGAAAATTTTCGTATCCGCAGTCTATGCGTGGCCAATTTTAAAATTTCGATGATTACTATTTTTGAATGCCGCTTAAATAAAAAAGCTAAAAATGAAAAATTTTGAAAAACCGCCGCCATTTTGAAAAATAAGACCACGCATAACGATAGCTACATTCATATAAATATTGAAAACTTCAATAGGACAATGGTAAATGCTTAAATAATTAATTATACCTATAAAAAAGTAATTCCCTAAAAGTGACAATTGTTTGACCCATCACAGTAGCATTCCCCCTTAAAGTATACAATTTGATGCTTTGTATCATTAGGACCCTATTAATATTATATATATAAAATATTATTAAGAATAATAATTGATCTCAAAGACAAACAAAAATAGTTTAACAGAGTTAAACAATCATGTACAGGAGTTGAATGGAATTGACCAATGAGGCTGCTTAACTCTGTTTAAATTCTGTATGGTGGAAACTAAGCCATTAATTGGAGAAGTCCTAAGCAGAATTTTAAATAGATTAATTTAATGAAAAGTCTTTAATTAAGCAAACATAAATCTTGAAATACAACTATGATCATATGCATTTAAAAGAAAAATATTATGATAAAAAGCGGATCATGCTACTTGAACATATAAATATTCAAAAATTTATTGTGAAGAGTTTAATATAAAAGAATACTCTTCCAAAGATCAGTTTTCATTACTATTTCAATGTTTTTTTCTATGTACACACTAGAGTTACGATCTACCATCAGACTCGACATTGATATATCTGTAACCTATATAATTCAAAGCTTTTCCACATCAAATGCAATCAATCTGCCTTAGAAAAAGTTGTTTAATATATTTATATTATAGATTTACATTTATTGTATACTAGCATTTACACCGCGCGATTCTCAACTGTTTCGAGGTATGACTTCTGCTGCACGAAGCTAAGGAGTTCGGCCAGTATCGACAGTTTATCAAGGAAAATGCTTAGCGCTCGGATTAAGAAACAATTGCGAATCGCGCCATCTGGCTGTAGCAGTTAGCTTTTGCCTGCCACGACTGTACCTCCCACCACGCAGCCATGATCCGCGGAAATTCTTCATTCTGATTGGTGCATCTTAAATGCTTCCCATTTAAAAACTATTGCGAATTTTGGCAAACGGTTTGCGGGAGGGTACTCGGGGGACCCCCAGCCATCACCCACTTTTTCTTTATTATATTATATATATACATACATACATACATACAATATAACTTAATAATGAATTAGAAGATAAAAACAATGTGCTTAATACACTAGTAAATGAACAGGAAGATAAGGATAATCTACTGAAGCAACTACTAGAAGAGGAAAAAGACTCATAAAAAACAACAAAGTAACATATGCTGAACCGCAATGAAAATAAATGTACAAACGAAGAACGTACCCAAAATTATAGTTGAAAGAAAAAGTGATAAAGATGAAACAGATATAGAAGAACAAGTGATAAATTACTTAATCCAATAAAAAAAGGCCCAAACTAAAAAAATTACTGAAGGAAAACAAGATGAAATTACAATAAGTTTTATGAATCAGGAAAGTGCTAAAATAACAGAAAAAAATCTTGAGTCCTAGCTATCAAATTTATACAGAATAGAAAAAGAACAACCAAAGAATCCTATCGTCAAAATTGTCGAAATGGACAGTCATATAAAACCAAATAAAGAGTTCGTTGAAAGTGATATAAATGAGAGAAATTTTGCTAACCATCAAGAAAACGCTAAAGTATTGCACACCTATACTAATACCAAAAATAAAACGCACTCCGCTATATTAGAGGTAACACCAGAAATGCATAAGAAGATTAAAACAAACAAAGACAGACTCTTCTTAGCACGTCAAAACTATAAAGTCTTTGATGTAGTAAATGTTAAACCCTGCAATAAATGTAGCAGATTTGGTCATAACAGTGATAAGTGTAGAAATACACCAAAGTATCGAAATTGTGCGGGAGATCATTTAACAATTAAATGTGATGAAAGGAATTTTGTAAAATGCTCAAACTGCACTTTCAGACTCAACTTCTGGGCTACATACGAGTTCTAAACTATAGTACTAGTGCTCTTCTATCATGATAACAAGAGTTCTAGTCTCTAGCAATTTTTTAATATTTATTAAAAGTACAGAACTTTTGCCTATACACCAGCAGATCACATTAACAATTTTTAATAAATATGAAAAAATTGCTAGAGGCTAGATCTCTTGTCATAGGTATGGAAGAGCACTAGTACACTTGTCACCCTCGCTTCGCTTGGGCGGCAAACGTCACACTCGTCAGCAATCACCAACTTTCCGCACTTGTATCTTAATGTACTATTTGTGCAATTCTAAAGGCAGAACTATTCACGAATACTATGTAGAACTCTAAATCTCGTCGAAAACTATAAAATCTGATGATCTTTGAAAAAAATGATCTACTACGGGAACTTAGCAGATGATTTTTTCTATCATGGTTTTTTTGGGTAAAATCGCCAGAACTATTACTAAAATTTATCAGGAACTATAAAACTCAGTTGCATGCGAAGAGAACTCCCATTTATTGGTGATCTGCTGG
Source organism: Trachelus troglodyta (assembly GCA_030142635.1). NCBI lineage: Eukaryota > Metazoa > Arthropoda > Insecta > Hymenoptera > Cephidae > Trachelus > Trachelus troglodyta. Next base: position 3,720 of record JARQTJ010000634.1, on the reverse strand, counting down.
AAGTTGATCTGCTAATTATGAAAAACTACAAATCTTTATTAAGAGTCTCAAGACCAAGCCCTATGCAATAATATGTTCGGAAGCATGGAATTTAGAAAAATGTCAAATTTATAATTTAAGTGGATATAATATATATTATAATAACAGCAAAATAAACAAATCAGATGGTGTTGTCGTATATATAAAAAAGAACGTAAATTAAATTAATGAGATAATTGAAATGGGAAAACTAAAAATTCTAAACATAAATATTAAGCTAAATAATGGCAGTAATTTGGAAATCTCGGCTGTATATAGATCACACGATTTCTATAGCCCAGAATTTATGTTAAATCTTAAAAAATACCTAATATTTAAAAAGAAAGTTAAAAACCATTTAGTTATTGGTGATTTCAATATTAATATACTTGATTGCAACAACAATAGTATGGAGTTTTTAAGTAGTTTTCTAGAAAGAGGTTTTTTCCTGGTTTTGCGTGTATGAATAAACCATCTAATCCAACTAACCAAAGTGGATCGTGCATAGACAATATATTTATAAAAAATGAAATAGTAGAAACAAAAACTTCTAAATTGAATATACCAATAACTGATCACTTTCCACTTTTCGTTGAGGTAGCTAATCCCTTAGGAAAAGAAGAAAATACTAACAGTGAGACTAATTTTAAGTATAATTATAAGAAACTGGCTAAAACAGCAAGCATGATCAATTGGAATAAATACGAATCAATAGAGAATCCGAATGAAACAGTAAACCTAATAATTAAAGCGATTCAAAATTGTCTTGCTGAATATAGGAGCACAAACATACTCATAGTAGAAAATAAAAAGACATTCCAAGAAAAGACTGGATAATTAAATCAATAATAAAATCCTGCAAAAAGAAGGAAATACTCTACAAAGAACTAAAAAAAAATCCGAATAATGAAAGTCTGAAAATAAAATATAAAAACTATGTAAAAATATTAGATAAAATAATAAAAGATACCAAAATAAAATATGATAAAGAACTAATAGAAAAAATTGCAATAATACTAGAAACTTATGGACAATAATTAATTCAAAGCTAGGTAATGAAAAGAACAAAGATAACAATATTAATGAAATTAAAAATGTCAATAACGAAACAATTAAAGATCCAAAGGAAATGGCGAATCCCATGAATGATTATTATTGCAAAATTGGTAGCAAATTGAGTAAAAAAATAAAAATGCAAAAAATAAAACAATAAAATTATCGCCTATGAAAGGTAATTCTATTCTGATAAAACTAACAGACAGACACGAAGTAAATAAAATAATTGAAAATATGAAAGATAAAAATGGTGGAATTGATAAGATCAGTGTCAAAACATTAAAAACAATATTTAATTATATAATTGAACCATTAGCAATAATTTTTAATAATTGTATTGAAAAATCAAACTGGCATGATGCACTAAAAGTGGCAGAAGTAATGCCAATTTACAAGTCTGGAAGGAAAGGTGATATTGCAAATAGATCGATAGACCGATATCATTCATTTCTAATATTGCACACATTTTTGAGAAAATAATATATAATAGAATATTAGATTTCTTAACCAGAAATAAAATATTAAGTCCAAAACAATATGGTTTCACGAAACATAAGGGTACCAAAGATACGTTAAGCTTCATTACAAACAAAATTTATGAGAATCTTGATAAAAGTAAACCAATTGGAGTCATTTTTTTAGACCTAGCTAAGGCTTTTGATATAGAAAATCATAAAATTCTATTGGAAAAATTATATGCTTATGGAATCAGGGGAACTGCACACAATTTAATTAAAAGTTATCTTAAAGATAGAAAGCAGAAAGTCAGACTAGGAAATAATGAAAGTGATTATAAAAATATTGATACAGGTGGCCTTAAAGCACAATATTAGAGCCTTTACTATTTATAATCTACGTAAATGATCTCTTAAGTGGAATGCTGGATAATACAATACTATCGTATGCCGATGACACAACAATTATTACCACAGGTAAAACTTGGAAAGTAGTAGAATTGATGATTAACTATATCGAAGAAGTTGCAAATTGGTTCGTGCTAAATAAACTATTGCTCAATGTAAATAAATCTGTATATATTACTTTTGGAAATTACTGCGATAGTGTTCCCATTAATTTTTAGATAGTAGTTATGAATGAAAAATTGAAAAGTTTAAAAATGTAAATATCTTGGAATTATATTTGATTACAATTTAAAAGGGAACGAACATTAATTCATTTTTCACAAATTATCTAAGTTTATGAAAATAAATACTTTAAAAATGATCTACTATGCATTTTTTCATAGTATTATAAACCACGACATTATTGCATGGGGTGGAGCCTACAAAAATAACCTATCTCTAATACAAGATATTCAAAACAGGCTATTTAAAATTCTATATAAGAACACTTTTGCATATAATAATGAATCCTATGAATCTAAATCAACTATTTGCATTTGATAGCCTTAAATTTAACTATACAGATTTAAGAAGTATCCATATAAATTCAAATAGCAGAACAAGACATAAAATAATTATGCTTCCAAGAATCTATAAAACTGTAAGTCAAAAAAATAGCAACATAAAAGCAATAAAAATTTTTAATCAATTACCAAATAATTTAAGAGATCTAGATATAGACAAAAATCTGTATTAGATAAAATAAATGTATGGATTAATGGAAATATTTAACTGGGGTAAATATGCAAAATTAAGTGAAAATAGCCACGGCAGTAAAAATTTATTGTAAACAAATTAAACCACTTCTCTTTTCACTATTACACAAAGTAAAATCTGCAAGCAAGGACAATATGCCAGTAAGTGTCCTTCGTCTCACAAAACAGGAAAGAAATGAAATTATAAAATAAAGAATTTACAGTTGGCTTGTCCATGTAGCCGGAAGCTACTGGGAATGTAGCAAAACAGTAAATAAATATAAATATAATTATAGCCATCTTGTGATAAAATTATTATACAAATTTAAAATTATTAACAAATTAAATGTTTAGTTTAGTTTTTAAGTTAGTTGTAATTTTAGTTATAAGTTAAGCATATGTAATGAATGATATGTGAGTATCAATCCACTACAAATGCTTCTAGTAGAATAAGGATTTTTCTGTATAGCAGACTAGCGATCAGGAACTTACGCTCCTCTGCTAGGTTACTTTTATAATGTAATGTATGTTACTCTGGTGAAATAAATAAATAAATCAATATAACTGAACTTAAAATCGACAATCAACGAAATATTTTATTCAACGTGATTTATAAAGTAAAATTAACTGTTGATACAATAAACATGTTTCGTTATTATACATTATTAACTTTTATTTTATCTACTTACGATTTTTGACACTAATAATGTTCCAGCAGTTCAAAAATTAAAGCTTAAAGGTACGAAAGCCCGGTAGTGATATTTGATTTCTTACTGTTTACTTACAGAGCCACAAGCAGAGATGAGAAGGCAGATTGCCAATGGGCCTGTTTTGGTGGTCTCACTTTTACTCTGGTTTCGGCGCGCCACCTTGGCATAGGACCCTCGAAGCAGTTCCACGTTTTTGATTGGTCGAGTATATATATATATAGTAATACCGTTGAGTTAGATAGGTATCCCCCAAAAAACACTAACGTGTAAAAAACTACGCCAAGTACAGGAGTGCTGTGCATTCCTCTAACAAAAAGTATTGAAATCATATTATTGAGG
>JARQTJ010000633.1:4193-17125 GCA_030142635.1 Trachelus troglodyta | reverse complement strand
TTATAATTAATAACGCATGGTCGTCAAGGATCAGTTACAATCGTTGTGGTCCTTGACCCTTTACTATTGTGGGACTGGGGCTGCTGAAGGGGGGGGGGGGGGTAGGAAGTGGCGTTGCGTCGGACGTAACACTAGAACTACATATAGAAGAAGAAGAGGACTTACTGAAAACGGTAAACTTTATTGAGATAGATGAAATAAGATTAGATCAGATGAATAACATATTATTACAAAATAAAAAATAAAAATTGAATATATTATAAAAAAGTAAAAAAAAAGAGAAAAAATCATATTATCTGAAAAATGTAGTATTGACTTAATTAAGAAAGTACACAAGGAATGGTGTCACACAGGGATAACACAAACAAGAATGAAAATAAGCCCATATTATAGTGCTAAAAATCTAGTGGAGAATATAAAAAAATATGTAGAGAATGCGACATATGTATCAGGAATAAATCAAGAGGACAACATAAATTCGGCACAATGTCACAATTAGGACCAGCGACTAGAGCTTTTGAAATTGTGTCCATAGACACGATTGGAGGATTTGGAAGCACTAGATCGACAAAGAAATATATACATTTACTCGTCGATCTCTTCACAAGATATGCGTTTATTTTAACATCAAAAACTCAAATCGCCAAGGACTTTATAAAATTAGTTCAAACTGTGCTGGAAATAGAAAAGATCGGAACAATTTTCACGGATCAATACCCTGGAATCAATTCAAGAGAATTTAAAAATTATTTAAAAGAGAAACAAGTGCAACTTATTTTTACTGCAGTAAATGCACCATTCTCTAATGGATTGAACGAAAGACTAAATCAAACGATAGTTAATAAAATAAGATGTACAATAAACGAAGAGGAAAAGAAGAGAGCATGGACATCGATAGCGAGAGAATGTGTCAATAAGTATAATAGACTAGAACATACAGTCACAGGATTCTCACCAGAGTATCTATTACATGGCACAGACACCAGTAACATACCAGAAGAATTAAAAAGAAAGAAAAACGGAGAAGACTGGATAAGAGATAAGAAGTTGGCATTGGAAAGAACACTGAGAGCACATAAGTATAATAAAAGTATATTCGACAGAAATAGAAGACACCATGAATTCAACCTGGGAGATACGGTATTCATAGAAAATGGAAACAAACTCAATAGGAAAAAGCTAGAAGAACTAAGAATCGAACCATTCATAATAGAGGAAAAAATTTCGGACTTAATTTACAAAATAAAGACTGGTAAGAGAAATCAGGATTCAAGTCTACTCCACGTGACGAAACTAATCCCAAGGCTAAAAAATGAGGGTGATTGAAAATTGTGCAATATTCTTCTCGCAGAGGGGAGATGTAAAGAGAAAATACTCTCTTTAAACTTAGCGCGCTTAGTAGGCTGCCCGCGCCTCTATAACACCCGCTAGATATCCCGTCGAGTATTAAATGAAACGACATCGGGGAGAGGAACGGACAGCTGAGTAGAAGAACTAATAAGAGAGCACGTGCTAAGATAAAAGATAACCTCCAAGCAAAGTGGTGAAAAAGAGACGAATAATTGACCTTAATTGTCGTTTCTCTTATTTACAGAGAAACTAATTTGGTTGATTTTATTTCGACAACCCCAACCTCCATTATCAAAGGATGTTATATATATTGTAACAAAAATGTTATAATACCATAAACCCCTACCCGCCTCCTGGCTCGAGGTCCCCATAGGCCTCGAGTATTGCGTTTAATAATTAGTGTTGTTGATTGCGTATATTTAGTGTTTCAGGTCTATTGTACTTAGTTTTAAGATATCTCCCTTCCACCCTTCCCTCCCCATCCCCCCTCCCCTAGGGCACTGGCTCGGAGACATCGAGGGCAACCCCACGGACCACCCTGTAAGGACCCGCATCCGAGGAAGAACCACGAGAGTGGCTACGTGGCCGAGGCAGCGGGAGGCAGCGATGGCATGGGCAGGAAGAACAGCTGATGGAGCCCGGAACAGCTGATCTGCCCAGGAAAAACAGACGTCCGCCCAACCGCCACCACCACCCAAGATATGCAGCCCCGGTTCAGTCCCGTCACACGGGTAGTAAAGAGGCCTGTGTGACAGGGGTGGAGTCTTCATCCTCCAGCCTCGTGGATGTGCCCGGGAGAAGAATTTGACAGGCCTGGAGGCAGCCATATTGCCCGGCGCGCGACGAATGGATGACGAAGCCAGCGCTGTGTCATCCGCCCGCGAGGCCCTGGAAGGCCCGTCGGCCTAGCAACCAGCAGCCTACCAATGCCCTGCCATGCCGGAACTGCTGACCAATGCCAGAGCGCGTAGCTCTCTCAGCTGAGCAGCCCCAGCCAATCACCGAGGCCCTGGAGGCCCACGAGGGCCAAACCACCGGAAACCTCTTGACTTCGAGCCAGGTTTTCCGCGCGAGAGTGTTACGAGTGCGAGTTCTTTTTTGAATTGGATACAGTGTGTTGCGGATTGTTTGAGTGAGTACTTTTTGAGCGATTGCGTTTTCTTCCTTTGCCACTCCTTTCCTATCACCCCTTTCATTACTAGCTCTTGAGATTTTGTAGGTCTCTTCAGGACGGTAGCGAGCCGGCCCACGTGGTCCGGCATCTTTTGTAGTTTCTGTTATATTTGCGGCGGGCCTTCTGCCCTTACACTCGAGGCCCGTGATGTATTGCGTTTGCCCTTATTTATAATATTTTGCGTTCCTCTTTGAACACCCTCCGTACCCTTTTTCCTCCCTCCCCGCCCGTCTAGGAATATTCTAGAACCGAGGTATTGTAAGTAGCCATTATCGCGTTCGGGAACCTTCTTCCCTGAGACCCCCTCACCTCTCCCTCCGCTTGCGTAGCCATTCCCTGTTTCGTAAATATTCGAGGACCTTCCTAGGTCACTCGACGGTGCTACATCGTAACTGTAGCTGGCGCCCAATCCTTGTTTACATCCGTCTTAGCACCTGTCAGTTCTCCCCTCCCCCCGAGCCCCCTTTCTCTGCGAGTCCCTTTAAACACCATTGCGTCTCCCAAATATTATTTAATTAGTTCTTCGACTCGATCTTTTGCTTTACTTCGATTTTCTGTTTATTCTTGTATTTGCACTTGCTATTAATTATACTCTTTTCTATTCTACCCCGTGTCCCTTTTCGTTTTGCGTTTCCCTTCCAGGTTGCGTTGCGATAGCTAATTCGAGCCTACCCTGGGCCATTCTCGTGGACCCAGTACGTCACAAATTTTGGTGCCCAACGTGGTGCCCGATAATATCAGAAGCTAGGGTCACCCTGCTTCTGAGGTTTTTCTTTTTTTTTCTCTCTGGTTCAAGTGCTCACCTCGGTAACCCTTCCCTAACCTCCCTCCTTCCTCTGCCATAACAATGGACCCCGTCACCACCGGTCTCGGGGTGACATCGTCTACCACGAGTGTCACCACCTCCGGCCCATCCCTCCGGATTACCCCGCCTCTTCCCCCTGCCATGATAGCCCCTCCAGCCACCGCGTCCTCCCCCGAGGAAATAGACGGCATGATTAAAATGCGCGAGGACCTAAAGACCCTAACAAATGTATGCGACATTTTGCGGCTGTGCGGCCACGCAGGGTTGCGCGTAACGGGCAGCCTGGACGACCTCGTAGATCGCTTCTGGAGGTACGAAGTCCGTCGATTATATCCGCACGTCCCGATAGCATGGGACCCGACGGAAAATGAGCGCGGATTATCCAACCCCTTCACCTTTAGTGCGGCAATGACAGACCCCAGTTATGATGAATCTCGGCGAACAAACCCTCCCCACGCAGAAAACCGAGAGCCTCTCGCGCGTCTTCAGCCCCCTACTAGCTTAGCGTCATCCCCCAGACTTCGCGCCCCTTTGCCCACTGATCAGTCAGTAGGCCCATATCGCGATCCCATTAGCTTCGCCGAATCTGACGATTTACTACTGCATGAGGACATCTCTCCCCCTTCTACCCAACGTTCCCCTTTGTTACCCCCTTCGGCCCCCGTTGTCACTTTTGCACCTCCACCCATCCCGGTGTCCCCTCTGGGACGCCTACCCCCATCACGACCCCTCCCTTCCCGAGCCCCCCTCCCCCTCCCAGCCCCTCAGTCCGAACCAGAGTGGGCTCAACATACCACCTATGAACTACACCCTCGAATTGCTCCGCAGGGTAATAGTACCCGAATCCGCCCCCCTACCCAAATCTCCAACCGAGCCCCCTCCTCGGCCAAACTCCCACCCGAAGCCTCAACCCAGGCAGATATTTCGTGGAATCGGGATACGCGAGTTTTAGATCACATTCGACGTTTCGGTCCGAAATTCGCGGGACGTCGTGGGGACGACGGGGAGGAGTTCCTCCTCCGCCTCCACGAGTACTGCTCGAGCCGCGACCTTAACGAGAGCGAGTTACTGACCACCCTCCCCGAGACCCTCACCTACGAAGCCCTCACTTGGTATCGCGTGGACAGCGAGTACCTGAGAACGTACGAGGACTTTGTCTGACGTTTTCGGGCCCGCTTCGGGTGTAGTAATCTACAGGAACGATTGCGCCGCGAAGTCGAGCAGAGGACCCAAGGCCCAGATGAGCTCAGTGGCGAATACCGTACAAGGATGAGGGCATATTTTAGTTATTTGAGTCCCCCTCTCCCCTTGGAAGCCCAGTTAGACCTGTGCTATAAAAACCTCCACCCCGATTTAGCCATTCACATATTTCGCGAGGATATCCAAGATTTCTATGATTTCCAGTTAAAGTGCACTAGAGTCGAGTCATGGCGTGAGCGCGCGGCCAATTATCTTTCACCCCAGCCCTCCATCCACTCTATCCTCCTATCCGCGGCGTATGTCCCTCAGGCAGGAGCCAAAAAGGGAAAAACCGCAGCCCTTAGTCCTATCCCCTCAACCCCTTCCTACACCCCGATCACCCCACCCTTCCCACCACCATCCCTTCAAGCAGTCCCCTGCCCCGCGGATGAGCCCGTGGGGGTAGCTGGACTGCAACCACCAACTTCCTATGCCCAAACGTCCGCACCCCCCCCCCCCCCACGACCAGCCCGCTCCCGAACCCGTACCCCACCGACCGCCATCCCCAGTCTCATGTCGAGACAGGTCGCGGCGCCAACCCGTGGTCCTCCCACAGCGGCCCACTGTTATAATTGTAGGGAATCAGGACACATCTACCGCGAGTGCGCACAGCCTTAGGTTTTTTCTGCTGAATTTGCGGCCTCCCGGGGTACGAAACCAACTCGTGCACGCGCTGCCAGCGAGCCCGGACGGGAAACGCTTCAGTGGGGGGAACGCGCGCGTATTCCCCCCCACGACAGTAATCCCGAAGTTGGAGGAAGCCCGGGAAATTCGCGTAAAAACGTTAGGTTTCGAGGACCCGATCCGTATACCCGTCCACCCTCCCTCGGAGGCCCTACATTGCGTCGAGGAAACCCCTCCCGAGGACCGCCCCCTCACCGTGCTAGATTTTCTAGACTCCCAAGTTGATGACCCTCGCTAATATTTTGCAGTCAATCTCTTAGGGAGACAATTAATTCCGTTAATAGACCCAGGTTCCACCCGCACGTATTTCGGCGGCGAATTAGCGGAGGAACTGGGATTAGAGTCCTGTAGAGCCAGCGGTGGAGTGTGTTAGAGTTTTGATGAGTTTTGGAAAACTCAAGATCAATCAATGGTAAACGGTGTGTTTATGACCCTCTGTGATTGGTCTGAGGCAAGGTAGAGTTGGTTCGACAAAGACGGAAGAAGAAAGCAGCATGGGGGATGGGACGGGAGCCAACCGGGCCTCTAGTCAGTGTGTGAGAGAACCGGATGGAAACCGGACTAGTGTGACCGAATATATAGATAAGTACACCTTGTAAATTGTCCACTATATTATGTAATGCAATTGTAACGATTATACCCAGTTTATTAGTTGGTGCCGTTGAGTGGTGATTATTGTATGATAAACGCAATTTAATGACCAACCGCTTTACTTATTTGCTTAATCATCCTTGACTTGCCCACAGTACGTATATCGCTTACAGGTATTCATTTGGTAATTGTAGCGTAGTAGCGATGTTAGTATCACGTGGGTTTCCTAAAATTTTTACCTTCTGACAAGTGCAGGTGGCCAACGGTGCAGTAGTCCCGATCATTGGAGAAATCCCCACCCAGTTCAAGGTCAACGGCCACGTAAAAACCCTCCCTGTCCGTGTAGCGCTTCTAAATTACCCAGCAGTATTAAGAATTGATTTCTGCGAATTATTTAACTTACAGATTGACTATGGCAATAAAACTTGGAAAACCCCCGGAGCCCCCCCTCGAACATTCCACCCCAATGGACAGGCATCCCTTGTTATCCCCGCGTACCCCGAATTTGCTGGCTTAGCCGAACCGACACCTTCTGCGGAGGATAAGTAGAGATTTTTGTTAGATCGGTTGGTAAAAGTGAATACCACCGGAATTCTTAGCGCCAACTCCCTTGTCCAACATTCCATTGATGTCCAAGATCACCCTCCCATCCGCCAACGTCCCCGAACCATTTCCCCGCACCTCCTCCAAGTGGCCCAAGCAGAAGTAGATAAAATGATGCACGAAGGAGTTATCGAGAGGTCCAACAGCCCATGTTTGAGTAACCCCGTGATAGTCCCGAAGTCCAACGGGAAATATCAATAAAGTAACCCGGAAAGACGCGTACCCCATCCCTAACCTTGACCATATTTTGGAGGGCCTTCGTCGCACCCGTTATATTTGTAAATTGGATCTGAGTCAGGCCTATTTCCAAATTCGAGTAGACCACGCAAGTCGTCCCATCACCGCGTTTGCAATCCCTGGAAGAGGCCTGTGGCAATTTGTACGGATGCCCTTCGGGCTGACCAACGCCCCCGCCACTTTCCAACGCCGTATGGATAGGTTGATCAGCCCCGAATGGGAGCCCCATGTCTTTGCTTACCTAGATGACGTAATTATTGCCACCGAGAGCGAAGATGAACATTTCAAGTATCTAGAGTTGACCCTGCAAGCCTTGTCGGGCACCGGGTTGGAGATTAATCGAGAAAAAAGTGAGTTTTTCTGCCCGGAGATGCAGTATCTAGGATATCTCGTGACCCGTGACGGATTGAAGACCGACCCCGATAAGATAGCTCCCGTCGTGAATTACCCTTCTCCCACCAATTTGAAGCAACTTAGGCGATTTTTAGGCATGATCGGGTGGTATGCCCGATTCATAGGAGACATTTCCAAGTTGAAGGTCCCCCTCGTGCACCTTTTAGAAAAGGATACCAAGTGGCACTGGGGACCCGAACAACAGGAAGCTTTCGAGGCCCTACGTCAAGCCCTTACCCAAACCCCCGTCCTTGCGCGTCCCGATTTCACCAAGCCCTTTACCATCCACACGAACGCCAGCGACATAGCTATCGGCGCCGTGCTGACCCAAGAAGTTAATAACGAGAACCATCCCATAGTATATTGCAGTCGCGTATTGTCGAAGGCCGAAAAGAAATGTAGCGTGACCGAGGAGTGCCTCGCGGTGTTATGGACCGCGAAGAAATTAAGACCGTATATCGAGGGCACTTCCTTCCGCGTAATAACCGATCACAGCAGCTTACGCTGGTTGCGGAATTTGCGAGACCCTACGGGGAGATTAGCGAGATGGGCCCTAACTATGCAAGACCTCAATATGGAAATAGTCCACCGGAAAGGCGCCCTAATATAGTCCCCGATGCCCTCTCAAGAATGTTCGAAGGAACCACCGAGGCCCTAGCGTTAATTGGCGATTCTGTAGACCCATGGTACGTGGCCCAAATGAAAAACGTTCGCGAATTCCCTTTCAAATACCCCGATTGGAAAATAGAGGACGACCAACTCTACCACCACCGCCCCCACCCCATCATTGAGCCAGCCCTGAAAGACCTAGACGCGTGGAAACTTGTCCTCCCACATAAAGCCCGTTTGAAAGCCCTTCAAAATGCCCATGACTCCCCCCAGGCCGGCCACTTAGGAGTTGACAAGACCTATCAGCGCTTGCTGCAGAACTTTTCGTGGCCCGGCATTCTTCAAAATGTAGCAAAGTTCGTGAAGCGGTGCCAGGTATGTCAGCTCAATAAAGTGCACCAGGGAGCTTCCCCCGGGTTAATGGGCGAGCGAACTACCGAGGGCCCGTGGACCCTAATAGCTGTAGATGTTATGGGACCCTTTCCCCCTAGCAAGGCCCATAACAAATATATTGTAGTTTTCCAAGATTTGATCACTACATACGTAGAAGCCAAAGCCCTCCGTACAGCCACATGACCCACCATTATTAATACCTTGGAGACCCTTATAATCAACCGTTGGGGATATCCCCGCTTTCTGCTTACTGATAATGGTACAGAATTTGTGAACAAGCACGTCACCACCCAGTTAGGCCAGTATGGCATCGGTCAGGGATGGTGCAGGCGTTGAAGGCGAGTACGGGGGACGCGCGAATCACGCGGCCAGAGAAAATGGCAGAGGTTAGAGTGCGCGATTTGGACGACTCTGTCACGTCGGCGGAGGTGGCAGAGGCCGTCCGAAGGGTATCGGGGGTCGACGCCTCGATGGTTAGAGTGGGCGAGATTCGTCGCCCACCCGGGCTGGGCCTCGGCACGGCCTGGGTGCGGTGCCCGGTGGCCGGGGCCAGAAAGCTGGTGGCGGAGGGGCGGCTCAGGGTAGGGTGGACGTTGGCCAGGGTCGACGTCCTCCCCCCAGGCCGCTCCAATGCTACCGGTGTCTGGAGTTCGGCCACGTTAGGGACACATGTGGCGGCGCCCGGGTCCGAACCGGGTGCTGCTACGCGTGTGGCCAGGCAGGGCACCGCGCCAGCCGGTGCGTGGCCGATACCCGTTGCCCGGTATGCGCGGATGCTGGGAGGCCGGCGGATCACAGGTTGGGCGCGAAGGGATGCACCGCTCCTAGGAGACCAAATAGGCAAGCGCCCCGTGGGCCGCCCGGGGCGGACGGGGCTGTTTCGAGGGGTGGGCCTGGGCCCACCGCCGGGGGGGAGGGGGTTTCCACCCCGGTGGGGGGCTCGACCCCACCCCCAGCGTCTAGAGGGTTGATGTCCCTATGGAGGAGGCCACCGACTAATGATGCCCAGAGGGATAATAATCCAGGCCAACCTGAACCATGCCCGCCGTGCTCAGGACCTCTTTGTACAGAGCATGGCGGGCATGCATGCGGGATTAGGGATTGCGGCCGAGCCCCACGGCGTCCCCTCTCAGCCCAACTGGGCTGGGAGCCGTGGGGCTTCCGTGGCCGTGGTCAGGGGATTGGGGTCCCCCGCTATGACCATGTTAGAGAATGAGGAGGACTGGGTGATGGTGGGCTGGGGGGACCTGGCGGTGGTGGGGGTGTATACCCCCCCCCCAGGTACCCCCTGGCCCGCTTCGTAGAAAAACTAGAACAGGTGGGGGAGGCGGTGTCGCGTCACCCCCGCCGGGTGATTGTAGCGGGGGACTTCAATGCGGCCTCCCCCCATTGGGGATCAACGAGGGAGGACTCCAGGGGGCAGGCGGTCTGCGAATGGGCAGCCTGCCGGGGCCTAGTTCTGCTGAACAGGGGAGGTATCCCTACCTGTGTCGGGTGGCGGGGGGAGTCCGTGGTGGACATCACCTGGGCTTCCCCCGCGGTTGCGCGGGAGGTGGTTTCATGGGAGGTGGCCGAGGGGGTTGAGACCCTCTCGGACCACCTCTACATAGTGATAAAGCTAACACCCCCACGTGGGGAAGGTCGGCGCCCACCGGACACGGGTGGGGATGGCAGGGGATGGGGCCTCGGCGGGCTGGATGAGGACCGCCTGCTTGCGGCGCTCATGGCGGGCGATTGGCCCCCTCCGGCGGGACCGGTGGAGGACGTGGAGGAAGAGGCGGGGCTGCTCGTCCGGTGCGTGACTGACGCGTGCAATGTTGCCATGCCGTGGGCGGGCGGCCCCGCACGTGGGATGGTGTATTGGTGGTCCCGGGAAATAGCCGAGCTGAGGAGGGCGTGCTCCCGGGCCCGCCGGTGCTTCCTCCGGTCCCGCCGGAGGGCGAGAAGGGACGAGGTAGGGGAGAGGGCGCTGTATACGGCGTATAGGTCCCGGGTCGTGGCCCTTCAGGACGCGATTCGGGACGCAAAGGCCCGGGCATGGGGGGACCTTCTGTCCTCCCTGGACAGGGACCCTTGGGGGCGCCCATATAGGATGGTCACTGGGAAGATAAACAGGGCGCCCCCCGCGGCGGGGTCCCTGGACCCCCGGGCCCTCGAGGACGTCGTGGGGGCCCTCTTCCCTGCTGGGGGAGGAGTCGTGGGGGATTGGGGGGCCGCGGACGGGGCGACACACCCGGACGAGGCCCCTGCACCCCCACTGGGAGATGTGGAGTGGAGGGATGCCGTCCAAAAACTCGGCGCCTGGCGTGTGGCGCTGGGACCGGACGGCATCCCTGGCAAAGTATGGAGGTTAGCCCACGGGGTGATAGGGGACCGAATGAGGCGTCTCATACAGGGATGCCTCATCAAGGGAACCTTCCCCCGTGGGTGGAAGGGGGGCCGAATGGTCCTCCTCCATAAGGAGGGCAGGCCTGCGGGGGTCCCCTCGTCGTACCGTCCTCTCTGCGTGCTCGATGAGGCGGGCAAGTTGTTAGAGAGGGTGGTGGTTGCCCGCCTCGTCGGGCACCTTGAGCAGGTGGGTCCGGATCTCTCCGCGAAGCAGTATGGCTTCCGCGGAGGCCGGTCCACGCTGGACGCGGTCCAGCGGGTCCGGTACCCCACAGAGGAGGTAGTTGCCCAGGGGGGGGTGGCGCTGGCGGTGAGCCTGGACATAGTTAACGCCTTCAACACCCTCCCCTGGGACGCGATTGGGGCGGGCTTGGAGTACCACCAAGTCCCGCCCCATATTAGGAGGTTGATCCGGTCCTACCTGGACGGGAGGACGGTCACGTACCGGGACAGGGAGGGGACCCCGCACAGTAGGGAAATAGGATGCGGGGTCCCGCAGGGATCGGTACTAGGCCCGACCCTGTGGGCCCTGGCATATGACGCGGTTCTGCGGGTCGGCCTGCCTCCCGACGTAGGGCTGATGTGTTATGCGGATGACACACTGGTCCTCGCCGGGGAGACCTCCTGATGGAGGGCCATTCGGCTTGTCGAGCTGGGCGTGGCGCGCGCTGTCGCGGCGATCCGCGCCCTCAGGCTGCGGGTCGCTCCGCATAAAACAGAGGCGATGTGGGTCTTTGACCGCGGGCGGAGCGGCCCGCCTCCGCTGGGGGCGCGGATCGGCATCGGGAAGGCCCAGGTGGAGATCGGAGAGAAGCTGAAGTACCTCGGTCTCACCCTGGACAGCCACTGGGGTTTCCGGGCGCATTTCGAGAACGTGGGCTCCCGAGGGGCGGGAGTAGCCGCTGCGCTTGCGCGCCTGCTCCCCAACCTTGGGGGGCCCACGGAAGAGATTCGCCGCCTGTACGTGGGGATTGTGCGGTCTGTCGTCACTTACGGAGCGCCGGTTTGGGCAGATGACCTCGCGGCCAGCCGCCGATGGTGGGCAGCGGTAGAAAGGCTGCAGAGGCGGCTGGCTGTGAGGGTAATTAGAGGGTACCGCACGGTCTCCACGAGGGCGGCAATGGTATTGGCAAGGGTGATCCCCTTTGACCTCCACGCGAAGATGCTGGCGAGGACATATTGAGCGACGCGCGTAGGCCGTGGAGGTCGGGGGGGTGACCCCTTGTCGACAAGGGAGGAGGCGACCCTGAGACTCCAGGCCCGGCAGGACGCCTTGGCCGATTGGAAAAGTAGACTCGAGGGCTATGCCGGACAGCGGACTGTCGGGGCGATCCTGGCCAACTGGGATGAATGGCTGGATCGCGACTGAGGAAGGATTACCTTCCGCCTCACGCAGGTGCTCACCGGGCATGGCTGCTTCGGTGAGTACCTGCACCGAATAGGGAGGGAGGCGACGGCGCGCTGCCACCACTGCGGGGCGGACCAGGATACCGCGCAAAACATGCTGGAGGTGTGCCCTGCCTTCGGCGGGGAGCGCGGTGTCCTGGTCGAGAGCATTGGGGTGGACCTCTCGCTGCCTGCTGTCGTCGGGGCGATGGTGGGCAGCGAGGAGAAATGGAAGGCGGTGGCCTCCTTCTGCGAGACAGTTGTCTTGCGGAAGGAGGCCGCCGAAAGGGCGCGAGAAGCCATCGGGAGGGTAGAGGCGGGGGGCAGGGGCCGTCGTTGTAGGCGGCCCCCCCCCTCCCGGCCCAGGATAAGCCGCAGGCTGCGAGGTCGGGGGGAGACCTTGCGGCCATTGCACACGGCTTTATGGGAGGTGGCAGTGCGGGGAGTGGTCCCCCCGCGCCACCGAAGTGGTAAACCCCCCCACCGGGGGGGGGGGGGATTAATGAGCGTGGCCGTGCAGGCATAGGTGGGGGGGTCCTGGTTGCGTTCGTTTCGAGATCCCGGGCCCCCCCCCCCGTAGAACCAAGAGGGGGCCACCGCGGGGGTTTTAGTGGGTAAGAATCTCACACTACCCCGGCCCCCCCTCCCCCGGGGGCTGGGGTGTCTTTCTGAAGATTTCCCCCGCGTAAAAAAAAAAAGTATGGCATCGGTCAGGGATGGTGCAGGCGTTGAAGGCGAGTACGGGAGGCCCCCCCCCCCTTCAACCGCTGCTGGGACGGCTGCAAAGAACAGAGAGCCTTCTACAGATGCGCTGATGAGCCGTATCGGTAAGTTAATTGATACAAAGCTTGTTGATATAAGGGCAGAACTACGGGCTGGCAAATAGCCACCCTGGGGAGGAAGAAAAAGAAGAAGAGGAATAAGGTGGCAGCGGGTGCAGCCGCAAAACCGGGCCCAGTTGTCCCTGCCACAGGGCCCACTGAGCGGGCACCAACTGCGGGGGGCTCCGGTCCGGGGGTGGTTGGCGCGGGAGTGGCACCGAGGGGGCCCGTGGGCCCCGTGCGCTCGCCGCGCCCCCCC
>JARQTJ010000630.1:205799-246361 GCA_030142635.1 Trachelus troglodyta | reverse complement strand
TCGATTTCAACGTAATTTATTTTCGATATTCTACAATTTCAATTCAATTTTGATCTACTCCGTATATTCTGCGAGATCTTGATTTTGCCTTAATTGTATATTTTGAATAAATTTTGAAAGTAAATCAAGATCCAGTAATATTTAGTAATATTGGGAAAGCTTTATTCAGTTTTTCGAATTTTCGATATTTCTGTGCAACTAATTATTTTCTTCTTTCTTTCAAGAGAAGGCCAAATTTTACTTGTTATTTGCTGAAATCTCTCTGCTCATCTCTGACTCACCGCTACCGTTTCCGGGTGTTGTGCACAACTTTCTGTAAGTGCTGCTAACCATCGTCGTGTCTCTTTTTTCGTTAATGTATCTGAGAAGGGTTCAATATTCTTTGCATCACTTACAATGAGCTATGAACACGTCAGTCATACTAGAAGAATCAACTCGGAAAATCAGACTCCTCGAGGTACGTTCAGAAACCTTTTCAGAGTCGACTGTAATATGATTCTAATCCTATCCATAATAACGACAATAAAAAAGAGACGCAATGTGCCCGAATTACACTGAGTAAGATTTTTGAATGCACCCTTGACTTTGCGAACAAATTGCTTATTAGAGAATTAAACATTATAAATATCGTTATCTATACCGAATCGATAGATAGGGATTCTAGGAGATAAGAAGGAAATATATCCATTAAACGCAACACATCGTTACGCAGTTTTATAGAATCGCCTGTATCTCGGAGAAGTTAAAAAAATATTTGTAAACGATATAAATAAGGAAAAATAATTTTTCAATGACTTCCTTTAACTACGGCAAATTTAATGTTAATGGCAGACAATTAAAAAGTACATCGTTTTATTTGGATGAAATTGTGCAAAGTTATAAAAATTTAAAGTTAACCAAAAGTACTATAGTCCCTGGTTGTAACCATTGTGTAAGGTCACGAAAACGTAGCATTAAACTCTGTAAAATTAAGGAAATGAAACGTAACGTACCAATTTTTCTTGAAAAACTTGAATCCTTCATAGACCACGAATTAAGTAAAATTGAATTCGAACCTTGTTCGTCCGATTGCATGTGTTTGACACACGAACAAGAATATTTGGACGCCCAGTTGAAAGTATACAGGTACAAAAATAAATACATTCTTAACTTAACGAACGCCTTACTTAGAAAATTTGTTTAAGAGTAAAATGGTGAAAAATATTTATTAATTGTACATTTAATGTGTTTACGAACAGGTCGGCTTTTCACGTGATTTTGACAAAAATCACCACTTTTAAATCAATATTAAGCAAAGTAAAACATGTGTACGACAGATGTCTTCAAGTAAGAACTAATAGACTTACGTTAATGGAACATGTTAGCAACAATTTGGAAAATTACAAGAAGAACGTGGAAGAGCGTCTTGAGCGAATCAAAAAAGAAAGTGTAACAGAGATAAATAACTTGACGAAAAAAAATCTCGAGTTAACGAATAAAATTAACGAATTAGAAGCAGAAAGTGCAGCTAAAGACAAAACTATTACGTTGCTCAAGGATGAAGTGTTGCTGGCCCAAAAATATGAATTTTCACAGCAACAGCAAAAACCAGAGATGAATGAGAAGTCTGGGGAGAAAGAAGGTAGTACTGTGTCAACATTAATAAGCAATTTTAAGGTTTAATGCATTAATAAAAGTCTTCTTATGAATATCATGAAACGTCAAATGACTTTCAAGGCGAAACAGTGGCTGCGGGTAGTGTAGAAACCGAGGACCTCGTTCTTCTTCGTGTTTGCTTGAATAGAACAAGAAAAGATCTTAGTACAGCGCACAGAAAAATTACTGAACTCGAAGAGACTTACAGAGACGTCGTACCTAAAAGAGAACTCGAGAAGCTGGATAATCTCCATCAAGTTTCGAAACGCGAACAAGAAGCTTTAATTGACGAAATAAATTCCCTAAATCGAGAGTACGCTCTACTCAAATGTAAGTTAAATGTTTATACAAAAGAGTATATAGTTACTGTATAATAAATACATTATACAAATATGTTTTTCATACGATGGCAACTTGTTTTGATTCGCAGCTGCTCTTGAAACTGTCAAAGAGCAGAAAAACAGTCTGAGAGATCGGTGCAAGACGTTGGCGCATACAAATACCCCGAGACCGGATTGGTCCAAGTGAGTCAAATTGTCTTTTCAGAAAGCATTCGGTTTAAAAATATTCATAATACTGTACTTTCAGCATTCGTTATTATTCATTGCGCATTTTCATACAATAAAAGAAGATGATTATTGTAATTTTTAATGCATTCAGGTGCGGCCAATTTATCCAAGGAGGTGTGCAGCGTTGGCGTGACATAACCGCCAAAAAATCAAGCGAGGAACGTCTGACGATTTTGCTATCAGAATTGTGCGGTGCAGCTAGTGCTGAGAATGACTTCTTTGTCGGTCAAGGTACCGATCAATCGGTTCCAGTGTTCCTGCGGTACAAGGGTAAAGTCAAAAATCGAAAATTGGGCCGGCGTGAAGTCAGTATCTTGATAAATGATATTTGGAAGAATAAAATTGTCGCTGATCTAAATACTCCAATGGGCGAGTACATTCTTAAATACTTTACCGAGAGATATCATCTTCCTGTAATGAGATACGAATGGATTTACAATCTGTACAATGCGTGCCAACGACTCATGTACGATGCTCAGATTGGATTGTTTTGGGGTGTTCTGTGGGGAGACGTCGCCGAAGATGTTTATCACTTGGCCAGAAAGGATTTTGCTGTTCTGAAGAAGATGATGGAAATGCGGATGGAAGATAAAAAAATTGTTAAGTAAAAATTACGTTAGCTCCAATTCTTCATTAAACTAAACTTAACATTTTCAGAATGCTCTGTTGGCCGAAGACATTATGGAAATTGTTGCGAGAATGTATCCTTATAAAAAAAATCAAGATATTGAGAATTTCGTCTATGCTGCGGCTAAGCAATTGGGAATAGATCCGTCGACACAAGCATTTGATATTGGGAAACTATTCACTCCGGTAAAATAAAAAATATTTTATTCTATAAATCAAGTATTAAATTCGTGTAGTAATCGCAGAGATACTAAGCATAAAATAAGAATAAAATATATTCTTTTTAACACTGATTATCAACCGGCAGAATGAAGAAGGATGGGAACGCGGTGACTTCGGTCGAGAATTTTCGAAACAAATGGTTCAAGAGATTACAGAATTTGGTAAAAGTATACTAAGCAAAATAGATGTGCAAGATAAAAATGCTATGATTAGGATGGACGTTCTTAAGCGAGGATTTTTGACGGAAGATGAAGGAATACGTGCGTGAGCCATGGCATCTTGTTAACCGCTTCTGACAGGCAAAAAAAGAAATACATGTTCTTTCTCAATTTTAGCCCAAGCACTTCTGGCCCAACACCTAAAATGGATTTATAAAACGGCGGATTTATCAAAAACCAAACCGATATCTGCCAATGTTGTAATGCAGCGCATGATTTCTGGATACATTAGAAGATACCATCCAAAAGGTGCAGACAAAACAGAATCTTGAGTAACCTGCAATACAAGCCAAGTGTGTTTTAACATAATACATATTCAATTGTCCAGAAATCAATATACGAAGTATTCTTATTCGCGTGTCAAAGGAATTGTGAAATAAATTGACGACATTATTTTCATTTAAAAATATTTTATATACACAATAAATTTTCGCTTCTGAATCGACGTCGAATAAAGAAACGCAAAATAATGTTTGTTGATTTTTTTCATTTTAACCGCCTCTGTCCCGCTCTTCTCTCCCTCAACATATCCATCTCAGTTAACTGTCCGAATCCATTTGCAATTAAATTGTCTTAAATCAATTGCAACCTAAAATACATTACGCCCTTTCTGTCGTCGCTTAAGAATGTTACATTGCTAATTGTAAATTCTCATCGTGTCCGCACATTGATAACTCACATGTGCTGTTGGTCAAGATAGGTCAATATTGAACGTAAAATATGTTGCTCGTCGAAATAACATTTACTTATTCAAGAAACATATGTCTTTGAACAATGAGACTCTTAAAGGAGCATCATATCTGAATTCGTAAGAGATTATTTGCATTTTCATTCTCAGTAGTAACAGAAAATGTTATTCTTGACCTGCGAGAAAATATACGATACTATTTCTATACACAATTTTCTGTCGCATCAAGTACTATACTCAAGTTACCGCCTGTGTATATAATGAAAAGGAACATAGGAACTACCAGTTTCACAACAAAGTAGACCTTTGATCAATTTTCTTCAACTAAAAAATGTTTCAATTAATTATATGCATAACAGGTTGTTATAAATCGGTCAAATATGCACATAAACAATTTAAAACGTCAAAAGAATCATTCACGAAGCCATATGGCAATTTTTACCTTCACTTTTCATTATCACTAAGAATCAACTTGTCGGAACCGTTTACAACTTCGATTAAGCATCCTGATGTAAACATTCATTATTCCAATTAGAAGATATAGTCAATCGTTATACTAAATCGAAGTTGTACGGTTATCAGTAGAAAACTACAAAGTACAACGTTTCTGATAGCAGTTGAACCGCTGCGTTCAATTTCCATCATGGTAACTTAACGTTATTCCTTACTAGTAAATAATTATCAACGAAAAGCAAAATATTTCTCATGTTAACACGTTTTTCTATACAGTAAATATTTAGTTTTTAACATGACACATTTTTATTTGCGTTTACGTTCAATAGTGGCTTTCTTACTATTTCCTAGTACTGCACCCTTGCATGAATATCGCGAATAGATCGCGACAGTGACGCTTACAAATTTGTTTTTAAATTTAAATTTTATCGATCTCATACACCATAAGACTAATTTAATATTTATATTAAACTCGTAAATAATGACATCAATTAATCAGTTACTTTATACATTGTGACAGTACCATAAACATTTCCGTCTTCTTAATTATAATTTCACAAGACGGCCTGGAATTTCGGCAGTCTTATGTAAAAATATAATTTGTACATATTGACTTACTTTACGGTTTGCAAAAGAACTAAATAGATTTGTCTACTTTGTGTACCTGTTGTCGGGACAATATTCATACAAAGGTGCGTGCTATCCATTGTCATTATACTTTGTCTGCTCAAAAGATCTTCCGTATTTCGATTTCTGTGTATTGTTTATGCAATAATGATATCAAAATGAAAATTTGGAAATATTATACACGAGCGTGGCGTAATAAATGAAAATCAATGTATCGAACTATTGTCATCTATGAAACACTTCGATTCTATCCAAAATGAATCTTGCTTTCACTGCATCTGTAGTTAACTTTTGACAAGATCGAATTTTTTTTCAAAGATATAACCAACGTGAGATCTATGCAGAAAAGTATACGACTCCCGTTATTACTTTTTTTTGTAATAGAATTCTTTTTTTTAAATTGATGACAGTCACACGAAGTAAAAATAATGGATGAAGTACAATCTGTGAATGATAAGTGTATTTGTTCAAACCTTGTAACACATGTAGTAAATACCTTATAATTTTGTGTCTGATAGTATTACAAGACATTTTTTTTAAATATTTGTGTATGCATGTGTATGTACGAAGAAATTAACCAGTATTATTCGTAAAGAAGCAATAATGGCTTGAAATTGTGTAAACAAAAGTAATTTGTTTCATTTACTCTAATCGATATTTTGAACATTCGGCATTTGAATTATAAGACATTTACCCCCAAAAGCCACAGATTATTTTACCATTCTAATATTGGCTGCTGGTTTGGCAACATAAGAGAAATTATTCTGAGTCTTTTATTTTAATCTATGTTCAGGAATCAAGTTTTCTTTTGTCAATTGAATTCTAGAAAATGATAAAGAATTTACTCGTACTATCAAGAAGGTCATATTTCACTTAAAATATTGCATATCATTTGCAAAAAGAAAACAAAGGTTATCTAGAATTTGTTTTTAGTACATGATGAAGCAATTTAGTTCGAATGTAACGTTTTTAAATATTAACTACAAATGCAGAATAACAATAGACCAAAATTAGATTATGATAAGATATTATGCTGTTAATAGTTAAAGATTATTTATATTATTATTTTCCCCTTAGTGAAGACAAAAATTGTTTCACGAGATTATTCGTATACTTGAGTTAATAATGATGTAATAATGACGCCCGAACAACAAATATAATAAATAAAAATGTCACAACTCCCAATCATTGAACCCATATGACCTTTAATTTTTGTACAAAGATACGACAAGTTTGGCAATATGAACGTTCCCAGTAATAATAATTACTAGGAGTGACGAGCAATCCAATAAAATAAAAAAAAACCAAGGACGCAATGATCAAGTTCAGTGGCCAAATTAAGACAGAACTAACAGCTATCGTTTGAGAACCGTAATACAATCAATGGCTTTCGGCAGAAGCACAGTAATTCTTATTACGCGATGTGGATGGGACATGAATAATGGTTACACTAAACGATCAGTATATATACATTAGATTTACAGGATATGTTACAGTCTTTTCTTTGGTAACGAACCGAAAGCTGATATAACAGTTGCTTTTGTGCCAGTAGCAGATGAAGTTAACGTCGTTAACGTTGGTTGGGACAATAAAACAGTGGGCTTAACACATGCCGTTGTGCCAGTTGCAACTTGGTCCCACTTACTTTTCCTCTTTTTCGCATCATCCTCCGCTGTCGCTGATGAGCTGTTCGGCCGCTTCGCAGTACCCGAGACTATTTGGATTTTCGTCTTTTCCTTCCTCGCCTTTTCCAATTTATCCATCTCGGCTTTTTGTACCATAGCAAGCTCCTCGTAGTACGAATCCTTTCCCCACTTGAATGGATCGAAACGGTCCGGCGGATAATTGGTACCCAATTCGTTGATGCTACAAAACTGAATCAACTTTTCGTAAATGGAGGGATTTCGAAAGTCTTTTCTCTGTTGTATGACTTTGTTCATATCCAAACCGCCAGTTTCCATTTTCCTAAAGAGCTTTGCAATTTTCTCCTGTAATTCGGGAGGGCATTGCCCTGAAGGCTCGGGCGGTATCATCACGCCATAGGAGTCCGCCTCTCCATCTGAAAGTAACTCTCCTTGACGTGAGGGCGACTGCTCGGTAACCGAAGGGCCAGTACCATTCTCGGATATCTGGCCCTCGACCATTACCGCTACAGCTCCCTCGTCGTCGGAGACTATTGTGTCATCGAAATATGAAACCAATCTCTGCACCTTCGACGTCACGTCCGTCACTAAGGTGGGCGCATTTGGCAAGTTGCTATTAAACTTGCCACCAATACTGGAGGCAACGTTGGGGCTATTTGAGGCTGATCGGCCAGATTTGGGGCTGGTGAGAGCCTGAGGTTGACCGACTTGGGCATTTTGCGGGGCGGCCCCCTGGGGAGTGTTCGAATTCTCCTGAAGGTCGTCTTCCACCCCGTCCTCGCCCTCCGAGTCGGTATAGGTGGCCGTGAGAGATGCCAGAGCAACACTTTGTACAGACATTGTTAGTTGGCTTTGAGTGTCCGCCGTGCTACCAAGCAATATTTTGTGTTGGAACTCACCGGTGTGGCGTCGGCTTGTCGCAGGGCTTAAATGCGAGTGCGAGTTGAGCAATTGTGATTAAATGTGCCTCGACACTCGCTGGAATGTTAATTCTATCTATATATCTGCAACAAAAAATCAAATATGAAGTAACTATATATTTGATTGGATAATATACGCATCAAATATAGACTAAGATTAAATTCATATAATTGATATAGGATATAGGTTTAATACCTAAACATATCATGATAAAAATTAACCCAATATGCACATTTGTTTACAGAACATAGTCGGACAAATTAACTGTCATACTCTTTTAAGCAATAATAAAAGAATTGTGAGCAATATTAAACGCAGTATATTAAAAACTTTGAATAAATATTAATACTTGAAATTGCATTCGCACAAACAAGGATTAATGTGAGAGAGATCATTACAACTTTGAAAGAGGAAAATACATGTTTTTGAACTCTTACAACACAATAAACTGAACATTAGATAATATGATGTATAACAAAATTAAAGTATTCCTGATAGAATATGAATAGTTATACAAGTGCCCAGCCATATTTTGAGATAAATACTGTAAAATAAGTATAATGATACTGAAGTTGAGGTCCAAGTGACAACATAGGTTAAGTTAGGAAAGATTAAACATTAGAATATTCATTTTTCGACTAACCTGATTCGTACAACATACGACTTTTTTTTTCTTACGATTGTTACATATCTTTGCACATCGTCAGCAATATACAATATTATTTTCGTAGTGAATTAAATAAATAAAACGCTGAATATCACCAACGCACATCCCAGAAATTTCGCTTTGTTGCGATGTTGGCGATGCGCACGCGCAAGGGGTTAATGTCTTGTTTTTAGACACGATTACTTGAAACATGCGAGTACTTTTTCTTATGAATTAGATTCATTACAGAATTACAATTTGTTATTCTAAACAATTTCTTTAAAAAGCACGCAACAGTTTATGAATTATACGATTTCACGATAACGTGTATATCAGTGTGTATAGATGTTGCATGAAAACTGCAGCCATCTTGTTATTCAACGCCATCGTGAATCTCTTTGCGGTAGCATTCTCACAATGCGCGACACTTGCTTGACATGTTATGAATACTTAGTAATTGTACATGTACTTAAGGAGTAAATAGTTAATAGTTAAAGCTCCCCGGACCATCAACAATGAGTCTTGTTGCGTACGATAGTAGTGGTGACAGTTCTGATGACGAACAAGTTCAAGAGAATCAAAGAGTATCTGAAAATTTAGCATACAGCACGAAAAGGGCATTGAATCTGCCTTCACCAAAGCAAGAACAAGTTGCACGTAAATATGACGAAACTTTGGTTCCAAGTGCAGTCAATAATTTAGAAAAGGAGGATAAATTACATTTTAACACTCTACCAAAACCTAAAACTTTCGTTCACGATACCTCCTTTGAAATTGAGGATGATGATATTCCAATGAAAAAAGAAATAGAACTGACATGTGAAAAGCCAATCAAGAAAAGTAGAGCACCAGTGAAAATAACTGTGCCTTCTTTATCTGAAGTTTGTATATACAACATATATTTACTTTGATTGTAATACAATCTTTTGGCAATTGCATTATTTTTGTATTTGTATTTCAGTTCAAAGACGTGGATGAGGAGACTGAGAAAAAACAGAATACAATTAAAGCATCCGAGGTAATTATTCCAAAGATACCAATTGATTACTGTGACTAATTGTTTTTAATTTTGACAACCATTATATTTATTTTCAGAAAGGAACTGGTCTTTTTTCCATTCTTCCACCTCCAAAGGGAATTACAGGGAACAAGTCTAAAAATTTTGTTCCATATATTCTTACTCAGAAACCAGTTCAAAAGTCCTTGGAGACACAATCAAAGCATCCACAAAAAAGTAATTTGACTCAAGCTAGAATACAAAACACAGATAAAAAGACAAATGCTTTAGGCAGTTTGTCATATGATTCTAATTCTGATGATGAAGATGACAATAATTCAAAAGATACAACAAAAATTGACTTTTTTTCATTGTCTGAGACAAATAAGCCAACAGATGATATATCTACAAATATTGTCTCATTATCAGATAATATCGGTACAAATATTAATACAGATAACGAAAATGAGGAAAATCAGGTAGATAATCAAATAATTATATCGCATGATTATAATCTTGAGAAGGAGGATTCAGACAAAACGTTAGTGAGTAACGTAATTAATTTACCTAAGGACGAAATATTGTTAAAAAATAAAGCCGAGGTTGGTCCAAAATTACCAGTTCCTGAACAGGAATATAATGTAGACTCAGAAGGTAATGTGGCATTTGATGAGAAGGCAATTGAATACCTTTGTGGTAAAAGAGGAGTAAAGCGCAAAAATATGGAAGTAGATGGTGTAAACATAATAGAAATAAATGGGGAAGATATCAAGCCTGACGAACGAGAATGGTTAGTTAAAGCCTTAACGGAAGAGGGTTCACAAAGACCAGTATCGATGCAAAGTGCTGGTCCAAGTACTCAATCAAAGAAAAAACATCAAATCACATACTTAGCTCATCAAGCTAAAGCTATGGAAGTTGAACTCAAGAATCAATGGGCACAAAATAGGATGACTAGAAAGCAGACGCAATCCAAATACGGATTTTAAGACAATGTTTTAGAATAAAAAAAAAACATTTTATCTTTCTGAAACTTATGAACATGTAATATAATTGTAATAAGTGTCAGATTTTAGTTGTTCCTGTATAGATCTTTTGATAATCCAAAATTTGTTGTGTAGTAATAAAGATGTTTTGGTGAAATACTATGTTTAAAATTTTATAATGCAAACTCTGGGAATAAACTGATTTTTTTATTGAAAATATAAATCCAATTGATACAAGAACCATCTGTATACAACATAATATTAATTGAAATTACTTTCTTCAGAAACCATTAAACAAATGTTTTCATACTCTTTTTGCTTAGCAGCAACCATTGCTTTTGCTTGTAATAAATTTGGAGGGACATTCCCGTATTGTTTGAGAAATTGATTCACTTCTGCTAATTCTCCTTGTAATTCCAAAAATTTCTTAGATTTTTTTCTTATTGTACCTGGATCCAAATCTGCTACATCCATACTATCCAATTCTGCTATTAGTTTATCAAGAGCTTGCTTATATTCATTTAGTTTTGTGTTCACTAATATTTCATTGGTATAGTGGTTTTCACTATCAGCCTCATATTTTTCAATAATATCTTTAACGGAGACCACAGCATCTTGAACAGTGGTCAACTTTTTTTCTAAATTTTTATATCTATCGAACAACATATTGTACTTTACTTTTAACTGTTTATCTTTAAGCCGGTTTTTTCTCTCTTCAATCCTTCTATGTTCTCTGCATATTATCAAAGCTGTTTCATCCACTTCAGCCAATCCTTCTGATTTCAAAATTAATGAGACATTTTGCAGGCCTTCTTTAATATCAATGGGAAGATAATTAATCTCCAATTTCAGTTCTTTCAATAAGGTAATAATTTCGGCACCAAGTGCATTATTTTCTGCAATCGTTTCAGAAATTCCCTCGTTCAGTAAATGCAGTTTTCCGAGATCTTGAATATCGATTTTTTGCGTTTGATGATCCGATAGCACGTTCGATGCACATGCAGAACCCTGAACAGAATTTATGAAAATGTATCTAAGTACTCCCACAAAAATGTAACATTTTTATATGCATTTCAGATAAAAGTCTTACCTCTGTGTTATATTCCATTTTAATAATATTTATTTGATTAATCTTAGGCTTACTGGTCACTTCCGCCTAACAGAAGTGCAAAAAAGGAAATAAATATCGCCTCTCGCTCGATTATCATTCCAACCGAACAGAATTCAAATATATTTTACGTCATGAAGAATATACATACGCCGCAAAATATAAAGCCTCGTGCATTCGGCGAGAAACAGAAAAAAGTATGTCGATTTTCATACGATAAATTGCTACTAAATTATGTGATACACATTACATGGCCATTATAATGCATCACACTTATTAACTGTATTATTCTTTAGCTCTTTGTCTTTGCAAAAGCGTATAATATTTAGTACAGAAATATACTTATGATGCAACATAAAAACGCGGCTAAAGCTTTCTATATCCTATGCTTGAATTCCAGTAAGGACGACGGCCATTGTACGCGCACGACGCCGTTTCTCGAATACGCATCGGCAATATATTTTCGTTTCAATTTCTATTAACTTTTTTGACAAGTCCGCGAAAAACAAATCTTTTCACCTGTATCAAACTACAGCTGCGTCTAAAGGAATATTAAAATTTGTTCATTGTCTAATATATGGTCCCGTATACAGCATTGCATGCAAATTGTTTCTAGTGTTTCGACAGTGAGTGTATTTTACCCCGTGCCTTAACTTGACTTGAGTAAAAATAATACTGTGAAGACAGTGTGAAAATGAGCGACGAACAAATAAACGAAGCGACTCAAATTGTAGAGGTATGAACGTGTTTAACAGGTTTTCTTTTATTCAATTCCTTGGAGTCGTAACTTCTTTTAGTACTGTCGGTACGAAGTCGATCGTAGCAATATCAATGGTTATTAATTTTATGCCACTGAATAGCATCACTGGCAACAATACCTTGTTGGTGTTTGTTGAAAACAAAATATTAGTATATAGATTAATCATTTATTAAATAATTTTTTTTACCAGTAAAAAGAATTGGTTGCATGGTTCCTGAACAAGAATTAGTTGTAAATGCTTATACTATTTTATTGAGTTCTCAAGAATTTATTACATATTTGTAGGATATGATCTAGTATCACGTTGTGTGCTAATACAAAATTATATCATTATTGTAGTTATCCTCAAATGATATTGAGAAACTGGAGGAAGCAAAATTAAAAGCAAAGTTTCCAAATGCTGGAGGACAACCAATTAGTGGCCACTCAGCATTTCTTCAAAAAAGGCTTGCTAAAGGGGTGAGCTAATAATAAATATATTATATTTTTTTCATGAAAGTAAAATGCATTGCTTCTGTTCATTAATAACAGCTTAAATAATTGTTTTACTTATTTACATATAAGACGTGAAAGTCCTATAAGCATCATATACAACCAAATTTTTTCAGCAAAAATATTTTGACTCGGGCGATTATCAAATGGCAAAGCAAAAATCAACAGCAAAACCAAAGCCGGCTGGAGTATTGCCGACAGGTGATGCTATTCCAACTCCAGAAACTGTACCACAGCGCAAAACTTCTATCATTCAACAAAAGTTCAACACGTCTACTAGCTCGTAAGGCACTATTATGTTTGTGATCTGTCAAGTTACAATTTGTTTAGTGTAAAGAACGTAGCCATTATTGCGATGCCTTGGTACAATAATGTGCTAACAGTAACATTTCGAATGTTTGTAATACTTTGCAGTGTCATACAAGAATTATTATTATTTCATACGATGCTAGTAACATGTTAGCAGGTGAATTTTTGATGAAAATATTGAGTTTACTTTGTTCTTACTTACAACATTAAATTTATATTTTTCTCCATTAACCCAAAGTTTATCTTTTTTTTTGAATGTTCTTAGTTTGATAACATCATTTAATATTTCAATTGTTAAGAACACTGTATAGCAAAACGTGTTGACACTGATAAACCCAGAGGTACTAATCAGTTTAATACGTTATCGCGTGATAGAAAAATTATCAATGTGATCTAAAGGGACTCCAGTTTGCATATGAAAATAAGATTTAGTCATGATCATGTTGCATCGTGAAACAATATTAGTTCTTTATGCTGATCTAACTTGTAATTGAATTTTATGGGAATGTCTAAGAAGGTGCATAAAAGACGAATAAGCCATATTTTTCATAGGTCTTACACACTAATATTTAAAATAATATAATTCTAAATAAGCAATCAAACTTGGGGTATAGTTAAAAGTCAAAATTATACTGATTGTTTGCTGTATGAATGATGCACTATCCGTAATAGCAGTCATGCACATTCAATAGAAAGTCAAGGGAGATTGGAAGAGAGTGTATAGATCTGCATTTTGAAAAATTACTGTGATGTGCTTAGTAAGACTATTCTCCTATACAAATCCCACATGAATACTGTGAAAAATCTGTAAAGTATCTAAAACATGTAGCAATTCTAAATGTAGCTACAGTTTTCGGTTATTGTAAACTATAAGCCACTAGTAATATATTACAATTCAAAGTAATTGACACTTATTTTGTCACCATTTTGTTTCCGTTTTTTGTAAAGAAACGGCCCAAAAATATTCTTTTAAAATTAAGTTAGTATTTATTATCAATATTTAGTAGATCAGAACAGAATGTTTCAGACAGATCGATCTTCTACAATTGTGGATTTAACATTACATCCTAATACGTATTAAGGTGTCTTTCAAGACACCGTAAGGATCATGGCTAAAAAATAATACAGCCTAGGTCAACAATAAAATTTCATTATGAACATGTGACGTATATACAATTTCATTTCGCCACTAAGATCACAGCATCACTCGTCGAAGAGGTGATAACTGCATTTCTATTGACTTACAATATTATTAATTTACAATTCGTTATTGTCAGGTAAGTACCTTCTTTAACCCTAAACAGGTAATTATATCTTGGGATAATTTGTACCATTAATTCCAATAGTACCCCTTATGATGCATTACCTATTCCACTAAGATGATTCACATTTTATAATTGCAATTTACATTTGAGAATCAATACGTATCTAAATAATTATGTAACATGCGTACAATATTAACAACCCTATAGAAACGCTATGACACCCACAGATAATTCGTGATACGATAATCTCAGTGTTACAAAAAAAAAAGTCTAGGAACCGCTAATAGTATAAATTAAAATGGTGTTCTTATTATATACCCTAACTTATTTCCTGGAAACTATTTTAATTCTATAATATTCGTCATTGTCCAGGTGAAATTTGGTTTTACTGTATCATAAACATTTCAGTTTTATGTTATCTCCGAATTCAGAAGATATTGTGATTTGCAATCGTGTAAAATTGAATACTTCCCTTTATAATATTAGGTTCCAACGGTACGCAATTTCCTACTTTCAACAAATTATTTAAATTGAAGTTAATAAAAACACTTGATTGTACTGTCGCTTTCCTCGATTCTTAAACGATTAGATGCCGACCAAATACATAATACTTCGCAATTGGACCCAATAAGACTAATTACCAATGTATTTTATATCGTCGACGACGTAACGTTAAATATAAATATAATTAATCTAGCACGTCACGCAATAAATAATAAATACGAGCGATTATGCAATTACTTTATTAGTGATGTCATTAGAATTTATTGAATTTATTACTTATTTACTTACGACGGTATCGTTTCTTTTTATTTGCTAGAAAGGCACTCTTACTCACACGTAGGATTAGCCGCGTGTATAAATTTCCTTTTTTGTTTTTGACTCTGTAATAATTTTTTGACAGTTAAATACCCCGTACAAATTTACCAGCAAAATAGGATGTTTGTAAAAATTAGCTGCCCCATCATTATGGACACAAGGTTCACGGAAAAGTTATATATACATATACAAATTCGGAAAAAATTGATTTCTGTCGAGCCCAATACAGAAGGCTTTTGCAAAGTGTACTGGCCACATTCGTTGTACATTTTCTCATATTACATATTATTTACATAAAACAAGCCAGTAAAAAATACTTGGCTATAACATTTTTCCTCAGAGCACATTGGCATTTCTTCTAAAAGTAAAGACCATAAGTATAACACGTCAGAATGTCATGATAACACTGCATTGAAATATAATATTAGACTATTTGCCACACATCGTTGATAAAGCGTTATTTAGAATGAGAAAAGCAAACTTCAATTAATTCGTGTATTTATCAAAGTACGAA
Source organism: Trachelus troglodyta (assembly GCA_030142635.1). Lineage (NCBI taxonomy): Eukaryota > Metazoa > Arthropoda > Insecta > Hymenoptera > Cephidae > Trachelus > Trachelus troglodyta. The sequence goes on along the minus strand of JARQTJ010000630.1, from coordinate 230,862 downwards.
ATGCGATAAGCGTTTATCATACGGGTATCTCACTTCGGTTTATTGAAGTTTATTTTGTTATTTAATTCTTATGCAATGTCTTATTCGTAAATTGATGTAGTTTAAAACATCTAAACACTTTTCAATGGTTCCGTGCTACCTCGTACATATAACTTATTACAAAGCAATATGTTTATTTTAATGTTCCTTATTATCGTTAGAAAACATTTTGACAATAATATCACAAGCATTAGTATATTAAAACTTGCGAAGTAACTATCAAGTTATTGACGGAATCCTTAAGTGGTGTCATTCTTCAATTGACAGAAGCGATAAAGGGTGAGCCAGAAAGAAAGACTGCCAGTAATTTTCCTTTTGTTTATGATCCTAATTTAAAGTCAGTATCCAGCATTCTTCTTCCTATTATGTTTCTAAGCATCGGGCTACTTGTACATTTCATCGATCAGATTTGCGTACATTTTATGTACAAAATTCCTCCTAATCTTTAATGTTGGTCCCAATTCTCCCGTTGGAATAGTAAAGTCATGCGGCAGAATTCTAAATTTTTGCACTTTTTGAGCATTACTTATTGCACGCGTGTTCACCCTTTCAATAGCTTCCTGAATACCCTTGTAAATCTGAAAGAAGTAATACTCTGGATAGATCTACTTAAGATATTTCGTACGCGAGAAGCATATTCTGCAAAGGGTGACGTGCAGAGTTTGTGGCAATATCCTGTTTCACAGCACGCAAAGCAAGAAAGTCTAATCCATTTCGGTTTGTACGAATAGAAAAGAAAAGTTTAAAAAAACTAGCATACTAAGATAAAACTCAACAAAAATATAAAAACTTGCAAATAAGTACTTTGCGATATGTACTTACCAGTGGATCCTGCGTTTCCAATATTTCTGATACAGTTTTCGCTTTACTACCGATGGATTTTACCCATGCTCTCGCTTCTTGAACCAAAGTGTCCAAAGGTTCCCCAGTATCAGCATTGACATTGGTCTAGAAAAAAAGATACCAAAAGTGTCAGATACTAATAAATTGCTATAAAAGTTTGTGAATTTCTAAAATAATCTACAACTCACCTTGAACGTGACTAGAATGGTTAAGAATTTTCTTAAATCGCCTATCAACATAGCATTGCTAAGAGCTGGCAATTCAGCCAGCAACATGTGTTCTATATGGACAGGTGGAATGTTTTCCCCACCAGCCGTGATAATAAGTTCTTTTATTCTTCCTGCAATAATATAAGCATTATTGTCTCGCATCAAAAGCGTATCGAAACGGATAAGCAAATCAAATGTCTATGGCGTTGAGATGAACAATAATATCAGTGCACGAAACTCTACATAATATATTTCACATACCTGTAACATACATGAAACCATCAGAGTCTATCCTGCCCAAATCGCCACTGTGCAACCAGCCCTCTTCATCCTTAGCTTCCTTAGTTTTTTCCGGCGCATTCAAATAGCCCATGAAAACATGTCGGCCTTTCATGCAGATCTCACCCTCTCCAGAATTATCTGGATTGTCCAATTTTGTTTGTAACCCCTTCATAACTATACCAACGCTATCCAGTCTGGAAATAAAGTTATATTCATTTGACCGTTGATTAACATTAAGTTGAATGCCATAAATCAATCAAATAAGTTACCGATAACGCTTTATGGTGGTGAAACTATGGGCTCCAGCACATTCGGACATGCCATACGCATCGATAACCGGCATATCTAAGCTCAAGAAGTATTTTTTTATTTCTGAACTTAAAGGCGCAGCCGCCGTAGCAAAAATTTTACATCTGTTAAGACCAAGAGCCGCTTTCACCTTATTAAAAACCAACCACTTGGCGATGAGGTAACCCCAATGTTTATAGTCAATGCCGTTTATTCGATTCATATTGTATATTAGTCCCTGGGCTTTGGCCCAGTTCGCTATCCAAGTCTTTATTACTCCATTATTGCGAGCTATAATTTGCATTTTCTCGTAGATTTTTTCCCATACTCTTGGGACACCCAGGAATACCGTCGGACGCACGTCGAGGAGCGTTTCCAGTAAGGAGCCTTTCAGTGCGTTCCTGTCTGCGAAATAGACTGTAGCTGCAAACGACATGCTCAGGAATATCTCGACAAGCTGTAGTGATAAACGATCCATTATCATAAGAAGCAGATAGGCATTAGTAACTTTTAATGAATTATCAATTGTCTTACCTGTGCCGCAACGTGAGATAGGGGCAGGTAACTCACGAGTACTTCTTTTTGTACGTCGAGATCGACTAAATCCCCGATAGCACGTGCGTCGTGCAAAAGATTGTCATGACTTAACATTACGGCTTTCGGATGACCAACTGTTCCTGACTAGAATAATATCATTTGTTTAATAATATTAATTTATTAATGATCTTGAAAAGAGGCGCTAACGACACATAATAATGCATTCATAGTACTCACCGTATAAACTAACGTGCAACATTGATTCGTCGCAACAGTTTTTAGTACCGCATCTAATTTATCGTCCGACTCTGCTTTTCCTATTTCCAACAGGTCATCCCACTGTTATATTGAAAATAATTTGGTTTATCGTGAATACCGATTGCGCACTTGTACATAAATTTGTTATTAAATATAATTTACTATGATTGCTTACACTCAGCACATCCTTATCCTTAGGCACTCCGTCGTATTGAATTATTGCCTTTAAAAGAGGTAAATTCTTCTTTATTTCTGTTATTTTTTCTAACTGTTTTGCATCTTCCACTACTATTATATTTGCTCGACTGCTTTCAGCGCAATACTGACACGCCTCTGGGGAATTGGTTGTGTAAATTCCTGTCGCGAAACCCCTATGATAAAAATAATCTTGCATTAAAATAGATACAATTCTGTTGGTCCCAGGAAAGTTAAGTCTTAATGAAATTCAACATTTTACGAATTAATAAAATTATAATGAAATCAACAAAAAGCGTCTTACCCAGCATAGATGGCAGCAATATCTGAAATGTACCACCGAGGACTATTGAAACCCAAGATGCAGACACTGTGAAATTTTTGTAGACCCAATTTAAGGAAGGCCTTTGCAACGATTCTCACCTGCGCCTCGTATTCTCTATTGGAATGAAATTGTTATGTGAAAAATGATAACACCTTCGAAAATAATCTAATGCTGTTACTGTCATATACGAACTTGTAAGTCAACGTCAATCTACTACCATCGACTCCCGGTCTGGATACCAAAGCTGGATGATTTGGATGCTCTCTAGCAGTCTTCATTAAAAGTCCCGGAACTGATATAGGCTGGAATGCGTTTGGCCCATCCGCTTCCATTTTAATTCGAATACAACCATCAAATTCCGTCGTAGTATCGACATTAGAGCGCAATACCTGGTTCGGTCCTGCAGTTTCAAAAATGATTAAATTACAGTAGGAGTCACAATTTTTAAAAAGTGAATTTTTTCTAATACTAATTTATAAAATCTATCTCACCATCAAGACCGGTTTCACTGGACACGGCATATTGAAATCCATCTGTAATGGACGCCTGGAAATGAAATAAAATAAATATTGTTTCAAGATAATTATCGCGATGTAATAATTGTCCTTGAATAAATAAAAATTGTTCTGAACGAGCATCACGAACTTTGACATAAATATATACATCCGTATTGTATAATCTTGCACTTTGATACTCGAGAGCTAGTAGTTTCTGATTAATGCAAACACAATATCACCGACTGCGCATTCGTTAATATCAGTGAAACGAAGGAAAAAGATATCATTACTTAGCGTGACGACTTTGTAACCAAGAGTATTTATAGTCGAGCTGTAAAATCAGTTTAATTCTAATTAAGGGGCCATCACTCCTTGTGTTTTAAAGCGAAGTTTCGTAAACGATTTTACTAGTCAATGACATCTGACATCACACCAAATTTCAATCGATAAAAAGATCAATGACAGAGAAAAAGATATTGGTGTTTCGATTAATTTATACATAAGAAATTCTAATAAGATTTTACCATTTAACGGTCAATAGGACTTATCCGTTCCAGTTACTTTGAAAAATCATATCTTCCACGGAAATTAACATATCGCCACCTTTTTATCTAATTTTAAAGAGGAAGGATGTATCTAAATACATAAAATTTGACGAGTATAAGAATTAAATTCTGAATTTAAATACTGTCAAATTATTCATAATTACGGCATACCTTTTCCGTTGGTACAAATCCATTGGTATGACCATTGGACAATAGGGGCTGCTCCAAAGACATGATATCTGAAAAAGGTAAAGATGACATTATTTTTAGAATGTGTCATTGAATCTGAAACTCGTTAAATACATGAAAGACTAGAGACAACATGGATACAAAGTATGAAAATGACTTTTGGGAACGTAAAAAAAATAAAGTTTCCTGCGATAAATGTGAATAGTGAATTTTTGATAATTGGTTTACTCTCTTGAACTTTAATGTCGAGTGAAGTCAAACGTCGAGACTAAGAATTTCATACGAGGCCTCCTAATTTAATTTTTACTGCGTTTCAGGTTTGTAAGCATCTATTGACTTTTATTAAAAACCTTCGACTGGCCGTGATTTAGAATTTCATTATATCCATATATAGTATTTTTAATGTAGGAGAGCTGCGATCAAAGGTCAATTAGATAGTTATTGAACATTGTATGCTGGAAAGTATTATTGAGCAGAAATATATTACGAATTTTGTTTTTATTTATCTTTTTAAATTGTGTCATCAGGTCACGACAATGTACAACAATGGCACTTATGACTTTCAATTCGCGAGAGTACGAAAAACCATTTTGACAATTGTTTTTCGCCCAAATGTACCGGTTAATGTGTTTTACATTGTGAACAATACCTTGAATATCAATTATACAGCGACATATCAATAATGATGAGAAAAAAAATCCTCAAAAATTGATATTCAAGTTTGAAGGAACGTTTAACGCCTGTCGTAACGATCGTGATAGGAATTCAAAGTATGTTCCTAAATATTCGCATTCGTAATATAAAAGTTACGTAATAGTGCGAAAAAAAAATCATCCAAAATTTATATACAAGACTGGAGGAGCGTTTAACGCCTGGCATAACGATCGTGATAGGAGGTCAAAGTACGCTCTTAGATATTCGCATTCGTAATATAGAAATTACGTAAACAACAAAACTGCGTAACCAATACATTATCTTTAAATAATTTGCAAATGTCATCGCCATAGTACACCGGACGAGAGACTGTTTTTCTTGAATGACATTCGGCAGTTACCTGCACTTTGGCTTGAAAAAAGAGATAAATCACAGAACAGCAACAACTATTTCATATACCCCCTCTTAATCGTCTCTCAATAAACTATTCCTATTTCAGGTTAAATCGATGTCTTATGCATAGAATATTTGCATACGCCACGAGAATAGCTCACATAAATAGATTAGCAGTATGTCAAAAGCACGAATCTGGCCGAAATGAAAAATTCTGTAATTGCTTTTAACCCTTTCCACGAGATATTTGCCAGAAACAAAATCGTGGATATTTCGGCAACGAAGTAAACGACACTAGTGCAACTTTAGACATCCTTGCGTTTTCTTCATTGTTAATATTATACACTATATGTCAAACGTTTTTTCCTGACGTTCCTAAGGCTTCCATGACACAAGCGTGGCGGCGGGAGCCTCACATTTCCGTTAGCGTAACAACCATAACAGAAATTACTTTCGAATGCAACTAACAACCCTTCGCTCATTGTTACATATAAAGAATCAAATTTACTATGGTTATACTATCAAAAAATACCTTTGCAAAGTAGAATAACCATTGTTTGACCGTTCACGATCTACTCGCGTGACAGACTGGCCCGAGCTACAGAAAATCAATAGAAAAGGCATCACCCCATCGCGCGGCGGTAAATTCGAGTTGCGTCCTTAATAACCAACACGCCCCTTGCTGCAATTCAAGGTGCAACAGCAATGCATCTGTTCCATATAGAATTGTCGCGATGATACTCACGTCTTGTACGATTGAATTTCAAATAGTACTAAACACGTCTTCAGCAGTGAAAAACACTACGAGTACTCATTGAAGAACCAGTATATAAACACACTTTTTATGGACTTTGATTCCCTTTAAGTAGGAAATTCCCGATGACTACAAATGCTTCGACGTTTGTAAACTAATGTTTAATTGTTCCCGCGCTACTTTTATATGCATATTGCCACAAGAAAAAGTAGTACTTATGTACACGTGCACTGTGTCTAAACGACAACGTATTTCGCTTCTGTGTGTATTACAATGAAATATAATAATTACGTACCGATTCGCAATATCATCAACGATAACCCGTGTTGCATAAAACGATCTTGAATAACATGCAATTTAGAAAACGCATATTTTTTTATTCCTTTGCGCTTAGGGTCAAACACGCGATATGTCTTAGACGTTGCTGTCGGCACAGGGACGCATAATTATTGTCGTGATAAATCTTGACATGAGCGTTCATTGCGTAAGAAAATGATAATCTGCATGAATCAAACGATAATCATTACTTGCTTTAAAAATTAATGCTACTTGTGAATTGTTTTTTTCGAAAACTAACTGCCAATGACGCGAGGATCGAGAAGGAAGGAGAATAGTGGGAGCATTGTATGTCGTGTTTGCTAAGATAATTCAACAGAAATCACGGATATCGTAACGTAACTAAATTAATGAGTGAATCGTTCCGACGATGTCCGGTAAATCGGTGCATTCAGCGTTAAATCAAAGAAGTCGGTCAAGGAATAAGCTTTCTAAAGTTTCAACGAAGCGTACTCGCATAAATGCCCAGGAAATTTTTCAAAGCCGGTACGATATCTTATGGCGGCAGAATTCGTCTAGGTTAAGGGCAAGGACTCGCACGCGTTCTGGATTCGCTCGATGATCGATATTGTTGATAATTGATTCTGCACCGCGAAACTCGATCCTGGTTAAATATTAAATGTTCATAGTCGTCGACGTGTAGCTTGCGGGAGTCGAAGGAAGACGAGCGTAAGGATTTATTGAAATATAGTTTTTTGTAATTTCTTTTGGCAGAAGAAAGTTATACAATCGAGTCTTCGGGTCGGATTCTCTCAGAACTATACTCGTCTGATTCGTGTTAGTGGAACGTTCTCTATAGAATCCGTAAAAAGATTTAATCCCTGCTTAGTATGAACACTGCACTTGGATATATATAGTCTTATGTCCGTTCAAAGTTTATGGAATTATTTATAAGAAATATTCTTGCGTTTATTGACACAAACTATCTTCATTTTCGTTTTAACGAAATTTTCTTGCCTCTCTTTATTCGAATGTTACGATTTGTTGCCAATTAATTATCGATCGCTTTGCGTTACCCGATTTCCGTTAATTTTTTATATAGCGAAATTCCAAGACGCACGTTCGCGTAGAAAACAGTGGTAAATACAGTGGCGATAGCGTATATTCAGCATGAAAGTTCTGTTAACTTGGAGACCCGTGACAATCGCTTCGACGTCCTTGCTTTTAGTGTACAGGTGAGGTAAATTTATCTAAGTTTGCATTCATAAATTTGTACTGGTACGAAATGATATTGAAAAGAAATTTTATTTCAGATCATTCATCATTTTTCGTTCTACTGTACAGAGATGATAGATTACTTGAAATATCAGACGGGCTGCTATTAGATATTACTTTTAATCTTACTAATACGTGGTATAATTTTATACAAGATAAATGATAAAAAGATTAAATGAAATTAGTATTCGCAAAGATTGGAGGTTCAAGTGTTTTAATGTCGTCGTGAAACAAAAGGGCATTAACACGTGCACACCTGTCTGTGGTAACGTCACATTAGAAATGTTATCGATGACACGAAACAACACGTTATAAGTTTATCAAACGATTTGAATCATGCGGAATTCGCCCGCGCAACGAATCAATTACAATTGCATAGGTAACAATTGCGCTTCGCGTAATAAACCAAATTGCGTTACTTAAAAATGCAATCGAGTCGGCCAGGTAAAATGACAACAATGAAAATGAGGAAGAGTCGAGAAAGTTCGTTGACGGTCATGGTCAATGGAAAAATGTGTAATCATCGATCACGCGGCATTCGGTAATTAATGAAGAAGAAGTTATCGTACGATGAATTAAAAAAAGTAATTGATAAAAATTCAAGTCGTGTTAAGGTAGGGTAAATTTGATTTCTGCTAAAACGAGTCTATAGCCGCTATCAACCATTCACGGATTAATACGAAATTGTTGATTAGCGATGTCTCTTAGGTACTACAATATTTCATTGAAAAATGTCGGTCTTATAGTCAGACTTACCTCGGCCGTGTGTACGTGTTTGGAAAGTATAATTTTGTACTAGAAGATTTACAGTTATGTCAGTCCGGACCAGGCTAACGTTCTTCCGATACTAGCGAACGTATATACTCACGCGCTACTCCGGAGTCACCGGCCCGAGTCACGCCATACAACCAATACTCTGTCACTCTGACATCACGTGGCCGGATTCTGGTATCAGGCAAGGAAATCAGCCAATGAAGGATTCTCCGTTGATTCTAGAATGGAAGTATTGGTTGCGAGAAAGCGGGAGGGAATATTCACCAATGGAGATTTCACTATTTAAAGTTAGAGATTGCAAACGCAATTCGTATGGATAGACACATCGGATTTTAGGCATTTCTAATGTTAATTTAGCTTTATCTTATCAGGATGCGGTTTTCTTATTATGTCACGCTGATAAGAAGTAGTACGAGTGGCTTCGCACTACGTGGCATTTTGAAACGTTCGGTGTGCTATTGATGTTACCGAGAGAATGCGCAAAGTACGTTACCGACTTTTATAAGAAAGTAGACAACGGCATAAATTAATTTCCTATTGTTAAACCTACTTTGAAGTTAGAATAAGTAAGAAACGTTAACCTTGTTCGCATATGGAATTTTTTTTAAACAATATAGTCAAGGTCGACGACCATTTTTCTCGATTTTAAAGAATAGTCTTTTTTTATCTAAATTTATTATTAATGAACGAGAAACACGTTTTTGTTGCTTAATTAATACATTTTGATGATATTATTCGAATATGGTGATACTAGACTTATCCAGAGATTACGACATTTGTGAAAGGTCCTAGTAGATGATGATTTAGGGGGATGTAATCTCTCAATTTATGAGGCGCTTGATAACTGGAAGAGTAGTGGCAAGTTCCGAGATCATAGTACTTTGTTAATGTGACGTTATTTTATTTATATAATAAATTAATACAGTTATTATCTACTTTTGATTACATGCGATACTCAGTCTAATCTTAACTCGTTCGTGAATACGTATCTAGTTCGTTTTATTATTAAATAAACGCATTCAGAAGAATGAACTTTGTACCGCTGCTATATGGAAACTGGTTGAATGCGATGGTGTAAACAGGCGATATAGATGTATATATTTTTTTAAACACCGAGATCTTGGTGCCGGAAACGGTTCGATTTTTTGTTTTTTCAATATTTCTTCGAATGGAAATAACCTTGTAGAAGTTTATGTATATAAGAGAAATACGGACAGATAGTTAAAACTTAATTTAATTTGTTTTTACCTGTTTTCTATTAATCATCCACGACCGAAAAACATACGGTGATTAACCTATACTTAAGATGTTTGTAAGATATCTAAAAAGTTTGGCATATGCGACTTTCGCTAGTTAATAATTGGACAATTTCGTACGCTCTTGCCCGTAAAATATATTCTACAAAACTTTTTTGAATTTTAAAGTAAAAAGCGTTATGATGGCAACACTGATTGTCCGTGTAAAACGCATGCGTGCAGTTTATCAAGTGTAAACTTGATTCCATCGTTTTGTCAAGCTTCCGACTGTCTGTGTACTTAAATTTTATAGTACGTTGTTAAAGTTCGTATTTCCAAAAGAAAATGCCGGGAACGCCAATGGACCAGGACAAGAGTTCTTTGGGAAAATTGCAAGTGGAACAACCGCAGAAGGATGCGGACGAGCCCGTTATGCGAGAATTGACGCAGACGGATCGATTGAACCAAAAATTATTGGTTTCATTTCTTGAAAGAATGAAGAATTCAAAGGAAGAATACGACAAGTACACGAACAAAGAGCCAGTGGATACAGATGATCAGAACAACAGTGATTTCTGAATATGAATAATAATATAAGAAACATATAAGGTTATAACGGCATCTTAAGATCGTACCAATTGCGAACATAGAAGCAATATATGTTTTATCTAACTATGATACTATAATTGTAACACTGCTTTGTCCATTTTTATACAAAACTATATACGAACAATATAATTCTGAAGTTCAACTATTTATACGTAATATTTATATGCTTGTAAGGCAATGTTGTGTCTAGTTTCGATGTTTCCTACCCTGTTTAACATATTGCAACTGGCGGGAAAGTCCGCCATGTTGTAGTAGTAAAGTGTCGAAGAAATCATATTGAATATTTCGAACTGCTTTGAGAATGGAAGATAATATAGAAGAACGTGATCGTGAATATAATTTATCTGGGAAAATGGATGGTTATGATTCAATTTCTGATGAAGCTGAAGACGGGCCAGCTAGCAAGAACGCTGAAGATGAAAGTAATGAAACGAAACGAAGGATTGATCCAACTGCGAAACCACGTACAGTGAGAAAATCTCAGTTCAAGTTGAATACTGAACTACTGAAAGGACCAAAAGGAGTACATACTATTGAAAAATATTTCGAAGGTTTTAAATATAATGGGAAAGGTCATGAGAAGCACGATTTAAATCGCATCATGAAACGTTTAGAGCATTGGGCACACAGACTTTATCCAAGATTACAATTTGATGATTTTCTTGAGAAGGTTGCAATCTTGGAGAAGAAGAAGGATCTTCAAGTACACGTTAAAAAATATCGACTAGATATGTTGAATGAAAATGATGGTATCATACAGGAAGAAATGGATGTGGATGATAGCGAACAGATTAACGATGCTCCGATTGATGAATTTGATTTGTTACTTGCAGAACAAATAGCAAAGCAAAAACAAACAGTAGTTGACAAAGAAGCTACTATGGATACTAGCATATCAAAACATAATATATCTGCATCTGGTGATCCTATATTTAATACAAGTACTGTTAGCAATACACCGAGAAAGGATGTGCTGCCATCGAAGAATTCATCAACATTAAGCGAGGAAATGAAGCAAAGAATAGAACGAAACAGACAACTGGCAATGGAAAAAAGACTGGCAAGAATGAAAATGAGGGTGGAACAAACAGAAGTTGTAAATGAAAATATTTATAGTACGGAAACCACAAGCAATAACACATTACCACAAATAACTCAACAGCATGTTGCAGAAGTTGTTACTACAAATGAAATAACCATAAATTCTTATGGAAATGATACTGGTCCGTTAGAATCTATGAATATTGGAAACAATGAAAATTGTGAGCAATCTCACATACAGAATTCTACAAATATAACGGATGAAGAAAGTACTTCAATTCCTAATGATGGGGATCATGACTCGCCAAAAGAAAGTGGAAATGTAAAAACTAAAACAACTGCTGTAATGACATCAAATAAGGTTCTAACAAACAATGAACTAAAAATGGAAATAAATGCAGCTGTGCATGAATTAGTGAAATCAAGAAAGCAGAAAACAGAATGAAGAAAGTATTCAATAGTAGACTGCATTTTATGTATAAACGTTATTGTAACTTAAAATTACAGTTTATTTTGTATGCTTTGTAACATATACCATGTTAGAACTAAAAATAAATGATATATTTGTACGAATCATATTTATTGAAATACGACTTATATTTAAAAAGTAATCGGTCAGTTCCAGAAATCCACATCACGTTCTTCGTTTTTGAGTACTGATATATAGTACATTATTACCCCTAATGAAAGCATCACCATACTTGTTTTTTAGTTGACCATTAACATATTCTTCAGTCTGCTCCAAAGCAATATTCATATAGCCATCAAGACAAGCTAGAACACCTACAACAAAATTGCAAATTTATAAAATTATATTACTTTTACAGTAACCACATTGTTTAAATTACCTCTATAATCAACACCACTATTAAGTTTTACCACTACTGGTCTGCCGTGAATTTGTTGAATAAACTGCGATAATGCTTCCTTTCGACTCATCTGTAAATAACAATTTAACACTAAGCTTTATTTAAATAGGTTAACTACATCCAAATACATATTCTCCATAAATTCTTAAATTTTGCCGTTATACACATAAAGCTCAGATGATATTAAAATCTCGTGTAAAATTTTTTATTTATATTTAATTCTTTTTTATACCTTATTGTTTAAATATCAATCGTACAACACTTCGAGACCAACTAGAATGCACTCAGCAAAATCAACGATTTGATAGCAAACACGTGTTATTGGTCGAAAAACTTAAAGATTCGACCAACCAGCTACGTTTGCATCTATAACTTTCTCGGTTTACCTATAAAAGATCAATAACAAATGCTGCACTCAACAGGTTCCATAATGTATTATCATTTTGGTGAAATTAAAAAAAGTAGATAAATGTGAATTAATTACAAGTTACGATCAGAAGTTCAAAAATAAGCCGAGAGTATTCAGAGCTTTGTGTCTTGAATGCATTCGATCGAGACACAACGATATTCTTGGCGCTATCGGATCTATTTCGACACACTTGCAGTCCTCCAAAGCACGTAAAATCGCAAAAATAAATAGGCCTATGAATGTTATGTATTTCCACAAAAATGCAAGTATGAGCGTATTCAAATCTCTTATACGCACGTCATACTTGTATTACAGTAAGATGTTTGCAACCGTTCCCTCAAAATACAGTTTGTCTAGTTTGATTACTTCTTTATAAATACAGAGAACATTGAATAAATATAATTTGTAGGATTCACGATATTGTTTTATTTATTATACCTTATATCCTATGACATTTGCTTGAGCAAATATAAGGAATGGTAAATACGTATTAGGAACATCTAGAAACATAATAGGAAGATAGATAATAAATTAAACATTCTAATAGGCTACGCTGCTAATATCATTTTAAATACTATTACTTAAAAGATAGATGCACTAGATAAAGGGGCTATGATGACAATTTTTGAATTTTATCTAACTGCATGGACTGATCTCTGTTATCCATCGATCAAATTCAGATGCAATAACTGCGATTCAGTTACATGATCTATTTCAAGATCTGATTCCTTCGACACAGTTTATTACATGAACGCGGTTTATATTCAAAATGCAAATGATGATTGGTTAATCTCGTAGATAATTCTTTGTATCGGAGGAATCGAGCCTAAATGTGTGATTGAAATTAAAGTACAATACTTTTGTATGCCGACTTACAGTCAATTTACAATATGCTTATTTATAATTTTTTTAGAAAAAAACAAATTGAAATAATGTCGATAACTCCAATAAGCCGCAGGAAATTGATTATACAAATTTACAATAATTCCGCATAATTAAGTTCTTTGGAAATATCACACATGCGTATAAAGAAAAATTACGAATATGTAATTTTACTAAATACATTTAAATGAAATTATGAAAATACTCCTGCAGTCATGTTGCAACCATCTATTATCTGCCTGCTGTATGTCTTGAATATTCAACTGATAATTCATCTTTTGTGAATTATAAAAATATCACTTATTATGAGCAAAAAGTATTTTCATTTTGATTTTCTGAAATGCTTACTGTCTTCAAACGAAAATTGAGTAAGTTTACCAAATAATTCTGGTAAAAATATTATACTACATTCCTTGGCCTTTCGTCAAACACTTCATGTAGTGTTGTTTCTAAATGCTTGAGAAACAAACGTTCTGAAAAAAATGTAATATTTATCAGAAGTCATATTGTTGTACATAGGAAAGTACTTACTGAATTATATTTGGTAACTCTTTGTATCGGCAGATGTATTTATGTCCAAGTCCATATGACGAATCTATTCTTGACATTTTAATGCGATTTGAATCATTTCCATGAAATTGTGAAGCCACATTATAAAGCTGTAACACATAGTCATAGTTTTATTAAGATTCATTCATATCAACAATCAAAAGTGATTAAACATTAAACATTAAAGTAAGTGTTATACCTTTTCACCTAAAGAAAAAGGTACAACCCCATCGTCTTCTGCATGTAATATCATGACAGGACACTGAATCTTTGTAATGTGTTTGTCCGATTCAAATCTTAAATTATTGTTGTAGAATGGCTCGACGATAATCCAATGAAACCATGGTAAATGTCTAAATATCTTTAAAGAATATAATAAGATGAATTTTCTATATTATCATGGTAGGTAAATAATATTGCAATTACCCGTGCAAATGGATGTTCGGTCAGTTCATCAGCTATGTTATTAAATGGTGACTCAAGAAACAAGCCTGCAGGATTTATTCCCTCTTCTGCTAATAATGCTAAAGCGTGTGATGATACTCTATAATAAAAAAAAATAAGTTAACACTGTAATGAAAATAACAAACTATTACTATTGCACTGATATTAACCCTGTTCCTAATGAGTGTCCCCAAATAAAAACTGGTGCTGCGCCATTTACTTTTTTGAGAAGCCATTCGATAACATATTTGCTGTCCGCAACAACTCCATATTCAGAAAGCTCTACATTGTCACTGTCACCGTAACCTGATGATCCAAAAAGTACATGTTGCAAAAAATAGTGTATCTTAATATCAGTATGTATATCTATTGTGGCTCATACTTCTATAATCAAAGCATACAACGTGATAATCTAGACTTTGGAAGAGATTATACAATTCCACTCTATGACCACTGGCTCTGTTACCACTATTTCCATGCATATACAAGAATACAGGACGTTCGGCATTGCTCAATACAGCTTCATAATCTTCATCAGTCATTGGAATGGTACTATTTAATAGAGATTGAGGTAAAATTTGCCTGAAACATATTTTATAAGAATACCAAGTGTTTTGATAGAATTGTATTCTTTAATTAGTGTTCTTACCATGCTCCTATTTTCACATCTTGATGAGTCTTTAAGTAAAAGTTTCTGGCACCCACGACTCCTACTTCTTCTGGCTTAGATAAATTTACATCACGTGGCCAGTAGACTGCACGAAGAAAACTATATATTAAATATTTGAATACATCACTGTTTCTAATAGTAAAACATCAAGATCATTTCCATTTTAACGGAGCACATGCCAGTCATGCTAGTTCATGTTTCATAATGACTAGAAAAGTTGGATTTCTTAATATACAGTAAAAAAAAACTTCACAGCAGTTTGCATAGTTATATACTTTGTTCAATAACCAATATGTAAGTTATCTGAGAGATGTGTAGACTTGAATCAGACTGTCGCAAACAACGTTTACATTAATTTACTTCCGTTAATAAAATCAGCGAATACTTACCAAAGTTCAAGAATAATATTTTTCTTTGTATGTCGTATGAGTAGTGGAATATCAAAGGAAAAAGTCCGAAAATAACGAGGTACAGTACAATGGAGACCTTCATTGTCCATAATAGAGATCTGCAATACGTTTCATGGTATATAAATATTATTTCCTCTAAATAGTATAATGATTTTCAAAAACACGAAATCTACTAAACTGCACATCAAGCTGCTGGTTTATATACACAATAAGGTAATTATTGATGAATTAAAGAATTGTTTTAAAATACGATTTTTTTGTTATTAGCTATTATTTGATACACCACAAGTACCTTATATAGTGCTATAATAAAATATATATATTTACGACTCCAAATTTGAAAGAATCGCTTTTTTAATAAAATAATTGTAGACTGCTCAAAGTCCATAAGAAGTCTGCAGCATGCGCGAAAGTATATTTAAAAATTGAGCTAATACGTGATATTGTGTAGTTGTATATTTTTATAAATAGTATTAAAAAAAAGTCATAATAAGTATTTATCAAGATGCGAGAAATACTTTTATTTTTTGAGTCAAATATACTGTGAGTTACATTTTGTTTACTAATTACTTTATAATAAAAAATAATATGTAATCTATATAAATAAAGAGGAGCCATCCTATTTATAAGCGCCGACTATATAGTGTGTACGAATTCATCATGCTAATTACAACGTGTCTCTATCAATCCAGAATCGATGAATTCGATTATCAAACCTGACTAGTTCATGGAATTCTAGTGTCATGATAGAACCTACGATCTGGTCTGTTCCAGTATTAACGCTTCAGAACGCATCAAACTCGTTTGCAATTGAATAAAACTGGAGTCTTGCAATCTTGTTAATCATGTTGTATTTAATTAGGGCAATTCCTGTAATCATAAAAAAACCTTTGCTCGAATACTCGAGCAATATTGATACGTTGCTAGAATACCGTATGTGTAAATAGAAAAGATCATCCAAAATTTAATACCACTAAATAACTAATGACGAAATTTATAGTTGGACTAATACGACTAACAATTAATGCCATAGCGAAGTGATGGAATTAGAATGCAGATAGAGCAGAATGCATGACAATAATATTTGCAACAATGGATTGCAACTATTAAACAAATTATATTGTCACCAGAGATATGTACTAACAACAGTGCATTAACATATAGGAAACAATGGTGATTGACATTTAATGATGTGGTTATTAAATATTGAAACTGCATTCATATTTTTACATAACAAGTAGACAACTTTATTGCTAAATATTAAGCGTCGAGTTCGAGTAAGGCGCGTTAAAGAAAATGAGAATTTCCCCGTTAATTTACAAGAGTATATATGACGAAGTCGGCGCTTAATGCATTCATTGTCGAATTGTTATATAACGTTTTGTAAAAGAAGTAGAACTTACACTCCAGTATAGAAATTATCAATGCTGATGAAAAGTACCACAGCTGCTAATAGTGGTAGTATGTAGTAGTTCGACCGCATGTTTGTTAGTGGTTAATTAACTTTAAGGAACTTTATTAAGATAAATCCTCTGTTTAACGAAGTTGCATTCACCGACTTCTGGTAAGAAGTTGTTCAGCAGTCGTAGTAAATCGGATGTTAAGTTATAATGACTGTACCTACGGTGGTATGTCGATGTCTATAGTATATACAGAAGTCAAATATTAAGACGCTTATAATTTGTCAGCCATTTAAAAAGATATCTTTAATTTGATGTATCACAATGTGAATTGCTCAAGGTAGGGGAATGTAAATTTGCTGATATTAATGAAACGAAAAGTTAAGCGTTTTGGTATTTGGAGCGATCATATTTCTGCTTTCATATAACAAAACGATATTGAGTAACAAGTCATAGCCATGCTCAAATAATTTTGTAACTTAAAAAATGATGGAAATCATATGCGAGAAAATGAGGATTTGAAACAGTGTAATGCTTAAAGGATTGTATAGCCTTATTATATATTATGGATTTTCCTAACTTGAATTCGTTAATATATCATTTTTGTTGGTAACTGATAGATATAAGATAAGTACTTCAAGGCAAGTAATAAATTTGATTTGGTACATTGTCATACCTGTAACATCTCATTTCAATTGGAGAAAAATAAAAGTTTAAAAAACACTAATTAATACAAATAAAATGAATACTGCACAAACGTGAAGCAAACACCGAATGATGCGTAAACAACTGAAAGCTTTTTCTGGTGTAATCTCACGTTAGCGCAAAAGTCCGTATCATCAAAAATATACAATTATGCACAGTTATTTAATTTCATTAATATTATCTTACTGTGTATGCAACAAAGTCATCTACAAGACTGTTTGGCAATGTTACAAATGACGTGCAACAAGAATTTTGCTCTTTTAAAATGTATATGAATATTTGAATAAAATTATAATCTTTTAACCTTTGAGTTTTATGATATTCTTAAATATCAATTGGCTGTTTTAATTAATATTTGTTTATTAAGAAAAAAGTAAGATTAATTGAAAAACATGTATACAATCATGCTTATCTTTCTATTGGCGTTAAATATTTATTTCTTTTTTAAAATACTAAAAGTCAATATTGAAAGAATATTTTGATCATCATATCATTGCATAATAAACGTTTATGTAATTAAACTAACTATATAAAAAACCCGTGAAATATTAATTTCAATTAGTAAAACGTAATAATTAGTAAAAGTCGTTAATATAGTTAAAGTTAAATAATATGGTTATAAATATTTGATAAAATATGTATTTTAAAAATTACAAAATATCTGAACCAAATCTTTTGTTCTGAACGAGAGGCGGAAAAAAGAAGAGTAATAACTGTCATTACCTTAGATTTGGTAAGTGAAAATTAGTCAATAAATTATTGTTCTATAGTCCCACAGCAAAAATTCACCTGAACACAACAATCACTTAATATAGCATAAGTTGTTATAAAACTCAAAAATCATGCACATTTGACAAAGCTAACGATACCTCTTTATAATACGTCTTTTTGGTAGCCAGTATACCATAATTAATGCAAACGAGGTAACGAGGTAACTCGCCAACCAAATAAAATTCCTATTCGACCAATGTCCAAGGATATGCCAATTAAATTAGGTAATATTTCACTTCACCTAAGTAACAGCAATCCTCATAAAAATGTAGAAAAGCGCTAAATAATCAGCAATTTTAATCGCCTTATTTCTCGAGTGACGTCGAGTTTCGCGTTCTTTCCGCTTTGATAATAATAGTTTTCTTACGTATACCCTGATAAACAGAACAAAGTCTCCTCAATTCACGTACTAAGTACCTGCTTTATCCCAATTTAATAAGGTGACTATGTGTACGATCTCACAGATGAATACATGTGAACGAGGAGAACACGACGAACTAATAGTCACCGAATAAATTCGACATAAATAGCTAGAGCTCCATCAATCAGTCGCTACGAGAATGGACAAAAATATAATAAAATGACGTCCATTCAAAAGTACGGCAGCTGGTAAAAGATAAGACGTAATTGGTAGCAAACTGCTACAACGTTATGTCTCAATAGCCAATAGCCTGCAAACTTTTACCAGTTATCGATGGTTGATCATTTTGTGAACTGGCCTTAATCGCGAGGACATTATGGTCGTGGCATTGAGAGTAAGTTCTTTATAAAGTTGTATTCAGTGATCGTTATACAGCAAAATACGGAAAAATGGCGACCACCATGGATCCTGTTAGAGAAAAGGCTCTTCAAGATTATAGAAAAAAGCTTTTAGAGCATAAAGAAGTGGAATCACGCCTTAAGGAAAGTAAGTTTTTTGTATTTTCATTATAATTATCAATGAGTAACGCTTGAAGTTTCATAAGTGTAAGCACACCTTATATCCCTTAACCATTCTCTACCTGTCAATTTGTATTCTTGTTAATTAAGAATTAATAATTATTTTTTAGTGCGTGAACACCTCAAGGATCTCACCAAACAGTATGATAAGTCAGAAAATGATTTAAAAGCTTTACAGAGTGTTGGACAGGTATAGAAATAGAATTTTTTTTCAGTGCACACGTAGAAAACAATCTTTCTGATTGTATATTGATTTTTCAGATTGTTGGAGAGGTATTAAAACAACTCACTGAAGAAAAATGTAAGTTAATTATTTGTAGTATTGAAAATATAGTCTACTGGAAATATTTATGAAACGACTGGAATTTTATGGTATTATTTGATAATAATTATGAAATGTTAATTTCAGTCATTGTAAAAGCTACGAATGGTCCACGTTATGTAGTGGGATGTAGACGTCAACTTGACAAAAATAAGTTAAAGTCTGGAACAAGAGTAGCACTAGATATGACTACGCTCACTATAATGCGATATTTACCAAGAGAGGTACAAAAAATTATATTAATATATTTTTTACATTTATAAATTATATTAATATATACTGTACTGAACTGCAACAAAATGATTTACAGGTCGATCCTTTAGTATATAATATGTCTCATGAAGATCCTGGTGATGTTACATACTCTGCCATTGGTGGTTTAAGTGAACAAATTCGAGAATTAAGAGAAATTATTGAGTTACCTCTATTAAATCCAGAACTTTTTCAAAGAGTTGGAATCACACCTCCTAAAGGTTGTCTTTTGTACGGACCACCAGGAACAGGAAAAACATTGTTGGCTCGCGCTGTTGCTAGTCAGTTGGATGCCAATTTTCTAAAGGTCGTTTCCAGCGCCATTGTTGACAAATACATTGGAGAATCTGCGAGATTAATTAGAGAGATGTTCAATTATGCGCGTGATCATCAACCTTGCATTATATTCATGGATGAAATTGATGCTATTGGTGCGTAGCATTTTAATAAATTTATTTTCTTTATTCTTTAAAGCTTTTTACCAATTATAATATGTTTGCAGGTGGACGTAGGTTCTCTGAAGGCACAAGCGCTGATCGTGAAATTCAAAGAACTTTAATGGAGTTGCTCAATCAAATGGATGGTTTTGATTCGCTGGGTCAAGTTAAAATGATTATGGCTACAAACAGGCCTGATACATTAGATCCAGCGTTGCTTAGACCTGGTAGATTAGATCGTAAAATTGAGATTCCACTGCCCAATGAACAAGCTAGGTTGGAAATTTTGAAAATCCATGCTGGCCCTATTGCAAAACATGGAGAGATTGGTGAGTACCTTTAACTTTACGTTTATAGAAAGAAAAATGTTGACAGGTAAAAACTTAATTATGAATTTTTGTGCTTTAAGATTATGAAGCTGTGGTCAAGTTATCCGATGGTTTTAATGGTGCTGATTTAAGAAACGTATGTACCGAAGCTGGCTTGTTTGCTATCCGCTCGGAACGAGAGTATGTTGTACAAGAAGACTTCATGAAGGCTGTACGAAAAGTCTCTGATAATAAGAAATTAGAATCTAAACTGGATTACAAGCCCGTCTAATATCTTTATATCAATATTCATAACGTGTGTGATGCCTTGCACGCGATAATTGTAAATACTGGTAATGAAACTATACCAGTATTACATTTGTATGAAAGAATGAAATTAAATATAAAAACATTGTGTCAATAAGTTTTTTATTTATGAAAATTAACAAAAAAATTATGGACGAATGAAAACACAAATCCTTAATCCTCAATCTTCCAAATTATAGAATTACCTTCATTTTGATCATACGTTAAATACCAATAAGCATTATGTACAATTCAATGTATGATTAGGTTAAGTTATTACAGTTCATTAATATTCATATTTACAGAACCATCTATGTTTCAAAAATTTTTGCCAAACGCGACTTTTTCCTATCCTGATATTCCTGCACATTATCATATTTTCTTTTATATAATATAGGAAACAAGCTTTGCTCGTTCACATTACTCCTTAATTTCTTCCAAGAATTATTGACTTTTATTAACATACAGTTTAGTTTATCACTTTGTGAAATGTTTCCTTGAGTCTCATAAATATTTAAACCTTGATTTGTCAAAATCCATAAGTTAGTTTTATAAAAAATAAAATCTAAAGGTTCATCCTTTATATCAAATGCATTTATGTATGTTATATTAAACTGATTTTGTATAGTTTCACAAACTTTATACATAAGAATATTATTACTGTAGTACAAGCTGATTGCCAAAATAGAATCCATCTCATTTAGCTTTGTTGCTCTTAAATGTTTAACAGGTATTTCCGTTACATTTTCATCAAGATCACAACTTTGAAGATGCTTAGTAAATCTTGCAATGTCATTTTCTGGTATGTTATTGGAAAGTTTAATAGAAGAAACTTCCTTTCCATTTTGATAGTCCCATAATTTGAGAAAACCATCGCCACCACACGATATCATAATCTTCTTATTATGAGGCAACTCGCATATGTTGGTTACAAATTTCTCATGTCCCAGACAATAAGCAGCAATATTGTAGCTGTTTGGATACATCGAAACACGGATCTTCTCATCACGATCAGTAGTTATAACATACTTCTGATCGTCAGTAACCAATACATCAAGTAACATGGATAAGTGTCCCAATAAAAATATTCCATTGTCTTCTGGAGTATTTGTTGAAAACACGTAGACGTCTCCAGTCTTGTCAGCAACAATAATATCATTGTTTGGACAAAACCTTACTTTGCTCGCTGCTCTAACCAAACTCCTGTTGGATACAAGTTCTCGTGTCTTCCTTTTATACAAACATAGCTGTTTTCGATTTGTGCAAATCAGAAAGTATTCCCCATTGTTTGAAAACGACACATTGGTAGTTGCATGATAAACATCCAGTTCAACATTGTTATGAAAATTGACTTCATTCTTGAACTGTAGTTTAGGCAGGACAATAACACTTTCTTTGTCGTCTAGGAAGTTGTACGTTAATACATTTTCACCGCTGCATAAAACAACGTCAGATTCGAACACTGAGAAGCTCATGATATAATTATTCAAAAGTTCTTTTCCTATAAAACATTTAATTCAAATGTAGAAATAAAAAGTCCCTTGCTGTTTCCGAATATGACACGCTGCTGGCTAACAATTAAGAAGAGTTGATTGAAGATATCCATTCACAGATGTCCCTCTGACCGGAAAGATGAATATACCTAATTTATCGAGATTTCTGTTTAGACTTTAAGCATTGACAGAAGATAAGTACTTAAAGTATTCTCGTGTGTCGGTGATGTCCGAATCTTTCATATTGATGCATCGTTGAGAATGCTGCCATCTGTGAATTGAAGCATTTATACTTTATTGGCGCGGATCAAGAAACTTTGATCAGGTCTTTGCGTCAAGTACAGCGCCGTATTTCTGATATGTAGAAAATACTATATACACAAAGGTAAATCCTAAGCGGGTGGCTACCAGTGATACCAGAAGATGGTCAGAAACTCGTAAGTGCTACACAACTAAAATGAAACCCACCAAAAAATACTTAGTTGTAAAAAACTGTGCCAAGTACAGAAGTGCTATGAATTTCTCTAAAAAAAGGTATTGAAATCATATTATTAATGCCAAGTACATAAATCACTGTATATCTGCTTATTAAATTGTTGCACCATTTGTTTATCGGTACTCGAGTGCGAGGGACTAACTGGTATGCGGAAGGATGTATCGCTGCAGACTTCAGTCTTCGGAGGGTGAACCCAGGTGAACCACCTATATCGAACTCTTGAACTCCGCATTCTTCCCTCATTCCTTCACCCCTCCTAATTGACTGCATCATTATTGCGATTCATTAATCACTTTATTTTCTTCTCATCTGCCTGCTGAGGTATATTCACTTAGTTATCTTCTTCTTCTCTCTCTTGATTTAGCGCAACCTCTCTCTCTTTCTTTCTTTCTTAGTGTTATCTATCTTCCGAATTGCTTCCGCTGAGCTATACCTACCTACTTCGTAATATCACTTTAGTACCACTTACAACTCCGTAAGTAAATACAGAGATGAGTAGGGAGATGCAGAACGCTACGGTTTTAGGCGATACCGAAAACATGGCGCTGAATCGTAGCGGCGAGTCTGGAAGTAGAACTTTGTGATCATTACCTCCGTCGATATTTAAAATATTGCGGTGCCAACTTCGTACCCGTATAGCACCTCAATTTTTGGAAAATGTTTCATCAACAGGCATTCTATAGTTCCTGATAGGCTTTAACATTAGTTCTTGACTTACCTTGAATTTAAAAAACTGTGAAGATGCAAACCATGGGACTCGCCACAGATGTACTAGAGACTGTACTCTTTCGAATGGGACTAATTAGAAAGGTGTGCAAACGATACTTTTTTGAAAAACTGAAAAAACCGACGTTTACACGCAGTACTTGCTACGTAGGTACTTATCTTGAATTTAAAGAAAAACTGTGAGGGGGCAAAATATGGAACGCAGTGGAGATGTACTAGAGACTATACTCTTTCGAATAGGAAGTATGTGTGCGAGTTACTATCGCAAATATACATTTTGCAAAAGAATATTGTAAGCTTACCCATGTATCAGCGTATAAATCTAGAATAATTGGATGCATTGTATCGCGCCGAGTATTTTATGGTAACCATAATAATTGATAAGGAGAAGACAGATAAGGGCAGTTATCAGGGCATTCATGTAGAACAAATGTATGCAGTGTAATTTATATAAATGTTAAACAATAAGCTAGTGTAAGTTAGCAACGTATTTTTTTTACTCGACATCGATAGCGAAAAATCCAAGAACCAACCTACGTTACCTTCGGCCGTCCACCCTTCGCTTATGCATCCGCAAGCCAAGCGGGCGCCAACCAATTCTTTTTTCACTGGAAACCGACAACCCGGTATGACCTGGGAGTTGGGGTGGAACGGGCCCAGCCCCGCCAAAACGAGAGCTCTGGCGGAACCTGTCAGAAAGACGATAACTTAACGGATCGTGTAGACTTTTTGGGGATGCGTAAAATCGAGAAACGCAATCGTAGGTGCTGATCGTTGAGGTCCATAAAATGAGCAAATGCAACTGGATGCACAAACGGGAGCGGACGGTTACGGTAATGCACGGCCGCTCAGGTTGTTAGGTTGACCTAGAGAGGGTCGCAGCAAGCGTCAGGCAAATATAGCGCGATACAGAGAGCCAACGGATCGAGAACGTAACAGAACGAATCGGACGTGTCTAATCGAAATTCCTTGGCCAATTAATAAATTGGGAGTACTCATCGGAGTTGATGCAGCTGATCCGTGAAGGCCAAGAGCTGCATCCAGGAGACAATCGGGTGGGCACTGCACTAGGACACAGCACTGCACTTCTGGAACACTCAAAGGAAATCCATACAATTTCCTGGATATCGCGAGAGCAACGCGAGAACTACACAAGCGAGAACTTGCTATACCGTAGCGAAACATGGCTAGAAAAACTATCGACAGACAGCACGGGAGCGCGAGGCAGTTCGTGACACCTCGGTCGGTGCCCCGAGACAGACTGATTTGACAATAGCCAAATTCGAGAACTAATCATTCCGATCATCTGATTGGTCGAGATCCCTATAGCCGATAACTCTTCCATCTCCCTCGATTCGTCCCTTTAAACCAAATCGAGAACGTTCCTTAGCGAATCGGTACGTAACTTTTGGAGATCCTCCACGGCCGCTTCCCCAGGTCATCGGGCGACAGCTGGG
>JARQTJ010000630.1:38057-205699 GCA_030142635.1 Trachelus troglodyta | reverse complement strand
AACTTTTGGAGATCCTCCACGGCCGCTTCCCCAGGTCATCGGGCGACAGCTGGGCACCACTTCCTTACCTCGGGTCAAGGGGTTCCTTTCTCCAGCGGGGCGCTGTTACCCATAAGAAAAGGAAGGAAGGAAGGTATTCTGACATAAGCGGCGCACGTGCTTAGTCCAGATCTTTTTGCATAATTCTTTTGTTTGTCAAAGTCTGAACTGTCGTCTCCCAGTGTTCTGCATCTGTGACCGAAGTCTGGTTAAGGTCGAAATCCCCCACGTGGCCCTCTCGCCCTTGCGTCACAGCAGTCTGTGGTTACTTGGGGTATCTGTCAGTCAATCCCGCACTGTCGGTAGAGGTTGAGCTCAATTGCGTGTACTTCGCAGCCTAGACCGCTTAATCCGTTCGTTTGAGCTTGTCTTATGTCAATTGTAATGTATGTTACAATTGTTCACTATCTCCATCACAATCAACTTTTCCTTGAAGTTGTCTGCCTCAGGCCTAGAGTCCATTTCACACCGTCTGACCCTTTACCCCAAATTCCGAAAACGCATGAGACCCCGATGACTGCTTCGCAGTAGTTCTCTGTCGGATCTTAAATCTAGTTCTAATAAGTTAATAATTAGTTCGTATTCGAAAATACGCCTCGTGCAAATATAAGCTTCGGGTTTCAATCGCCAAGTCGTTGGATCTCGAATGCAGAAAGATGAACTGGACCTGTGAATTCAGTATATTAAAAATTGACATGAAGAGCATAACGGGAAAAGGCCTGAGACTGCTGACCCGATAGTGCATCCGGGCAACAAGCATGATGAAGTGGAAGCAGAATATCCCCTAGCGTTTTCGCGTGCAATTTCATTCCTGAGCTACAATGCTGACCTGTTCTATGTTATTGTACTGTGGTTTTAACACAATCACGGAATTATCTTGTTCGGCAATTTCAAATTGTATAGTTGCGTTCTGTTTCACTTTGTTCGAAACGAATTGGTCCTTTAAAAATAATCGAAGCGGCGATGGGCTTTTTCATTGTTGCAATTCTATGCCTGTGCGTAATACACATAACCAATTCTATATAATAAAATATTGAGATACAAACTCGAAACTATCCAATATTGAAAATTTCATATTTCGAGTTCCGTAACAATATCCGAGATAATGAAACCAAATCAGAATTTAATTAGAAAATATTTTGTTATGTAAATAATAAAATGTGGTTTGCTCATAGAGTCTTATATATTGCTTTTCATTATTATCATTATTATTACGCTGTAAAAACCACGAAAATTGAGCAAATGCTGGAATTGAAAAACGATCATCGTTGATTGGTATTTTCTTTCACTAATTGGCACCATCTTGCGGTGGCTTCAGTAACCTTACCATCTCAGTCGGTAACTCGATCGACGGATATCCGCGACACTCTGGTTCATACGGCACAAAACCTCGTAAGATGGCCAATCTATGTATCTTCAGTTAAGGTTTTAAAAGCTCAAAGGATACATGCAACGTGTGAATGATTAAATAATCAATCAACTGTTTTGAGATATATTTTTAAAAAATGCTCTATAAAATTTCAATCCTGTTGTTTTTAACGTGCTTGTAAATGCATGTAATATACTCATAACGTGAACAAAGCTAGCCTTCTTTTTTTCACAATGCGTTCTTAGCATTATCGAGTAAAATCTTTCAGAAATCCTTGCTACGATCTACAGACAAAACACTGCGTAACCACGTTAATATACCAATGTGCCTGTTAACTTTAGCCGACTCAAAAGTCACCAGAATATCACAATTGAACCTTTTGCTTCACTGATAAAATTCAATGATCATCCAGCGTTTCGATTTGAAATACATTTCAATGGTGAAGTTTGAAAGGATTCGTTTATATTGAAATAATAAAAACCCATTGTCAGTGATGAAACGAAAAAAGGACTCGTGCACTACTAGGCGAATAATATATTTCCAAAAAGTCATCTTAGAGATGTCTAAGAGATAACTGCTGTCTTGTTTGACGTTTCAAAAGTGACTATTGGCCTTGTATATTCTAGGTATTAACTTCCAAGAACAAGTTAGCCCCATTCTGTAAGTTCTAAATACACTGTCGAGACCTTTACATAGGGAAAATTCAATTTTAGCCGACTCCCAGTTAGACTTAAAGAAAGGAAGACATTTTGCTATGTCAAGAATGCAATGACATATGTATGTAATAGTGGACTTTTCCAATGATGGGGAAATTATTGTAGGCTGATATGTAAATTTTTTATTTTGTCACTCTCTCAACAATTTATTTTAGATTCTAATTCCCTTAGTCCATGTTATATAGATATCTATTGATTAGCGAACGATATCGATCCAATTCACAATGATGGAAAAACATGATTCTGTATTCTCAGCTTTGTTAACGTCATAATAATAAACGTCGGAGTTACAGCCAGAGACGTTGACAATCTTGAAATTATTTATACGATGTGATTATAAAAGGAGCACTCGGTACGTAAAATGTAATATCGTTATCTCAAATATTAATTTAAAGTTTAAAATTCGATGACAAATTGCTGCCAGACTTGAATTGAATATCAGGAAAATATACGATGCAAATAGGTCAGCTTTATCGATGCGCGTTGAATATTAGTTTTGATTTTCACAGTCATCACTTACGTCAATTAAACAGAATTAATTGCTCTACTGCTTTTTTTTATGTACGCACTTTATACACCGGACGATTTTATCAAAGCTTTCATGCACGTAAAATTTAAGTAATGATTTTGTTTACGAAACTTCGGAATTCCAGACATTCGTAGTTAAGTGAAAACCCACGCGTTAAGATTACTGGGATATATCGTCAAATGGAATTGATTTTTAGTTTTTGCTTTACAAAAAAGAAAACGACGAATCTCTTCCCCGAAATTTAACTCGTTATTCGTACAAGTTACGTCTATTGAATTAGTAGGCTTTTCAGTATGTTTCAAACTTTCACTAAGGTCCTATGTGACTCAAGTATAAAAAAGTTCTTTCACCGCTGAAAGATCTTAACTCTTTAGGTCGCAAAAGCTTCGGTACAAATTACTGGGCCGAATTCACCGCCCGATGTTTCGCCTTTTATAAGACACACTTGAGTTTCTAAGGTGCCGCCTTTTAACTGAGATTCGTCAAGGGCGTTACTTAAGACACAAAGGTTATCAGATTTGTTGGCATTCAGTTTGTCATAGGAACGCGTGAACGTCAATGAGGACTAGCATTCTTATTGATAATTTGCTATAATTTGTTGTATATATTTTTCATAGAAGAAACAGAGACTAGAATTACTAAATTAGAATTATGTACAAGGCATATATCAATACCTATATCCAATGTTAAGACACTGGCTTTTGGTATACGGGAATGCTTGTTTCGTAGCGATAGCAAACATTGTCAGCGACTACTATAGCAAAATGCGGGTAAACCTTGCCGCAGTGCAACAATTCTCGAAATATCAGAAACCAATAGTTACTTCAGCGTCAAACAAGTAGTTGATCGTTATACTATAGCAATAGCGTGTATCTCGTATATCGAGGATATTGTAACAATCCGAAATTGGTGATACTTAGGTTAGGTTGCCTCTGGAAATATCCTTATGAATTGTTAATAAAACGAATCAAACTATTCTAAGGCATGAGTTAAGTAATGCTTTTTCACCTTACCGTTTCATTTTGTTTCCACGTTGTCTTCGTAAAGTCCACATTATCCTTGAAGTTTATCCTCTCCGTTGAAGCGGCAAATAAGCTTCTTGCAAGACGAAGCAACGAAACGGTCTGGTACGAAGGTATAACAACTAGCATAAAAAGGAAGCAGTGAGAACGTACGAAGAAGATTTTCAGCGAAAACTGACCACTGTTTGAGTCTCTTATGCAAAATCTAGCCGCCGTTTTTACTTCTGATACAGCAATAGTAAAAGTTTTACTTGTGTGTCAAGAATGTCCTGGCGCTCGTAAGTGGTCGAGTAAGTAAAGCATTATTATGTCTATGTTGCGCGAAAGGCTTCTTTCCGCGCGACGATTGGAGGTTCGCCATTGCGCATAAGACTCAGGGCGCATGCGCCACTCCAAAAACGTTGGCCGTTAGATCATTTCGCGCCGCGCTGTCTCGGGCTTCTTGTCTGTCCGGTCGCTGGATATTCGCGTATCAAACGCTGATAAAACTAGTAACGGTTTGACGAGAGTAAAATTAATGGAAAATAGACGATGAAGAATCAGGGCGAAGAAATCGAGACATAACGTATACGCGTGTAAGAAGGATCGTTGCTTTTTATTCCAATCGTCGAGAAATCGTGACTTATACGACGTGATCGGATCGCGTTGAAGATGCGGCAAAAGTTGTTGAGAATCGCGGCATCTCCTTTTAACGGCACCAAAATTTATATCGTTGACATCGATAAGCTCCGATGTACGAATATGCAAAGGTATCACAAAGCTCCCATGTGTACCACATTTTAGGGAACATGGATTGTAAATACCAGTGAGGACGGCTACGTCGGCTTCCTAGTGCTAAACACGTCTCAAGAGGCACCGCTGTGTGTCGAACAGCGGTCGTCGTTAAGACCAGCAGATCTGATTAAGAAGGAATCTAATTGAAAACTCGTGAATCTTCGCGTGTGACAGCTTTGTTATTTGCTTGAGAAGTGTGGGGAAAGTCGTTAGAGAGAAGCGCGAACAGATTGAATGGAAAGAAAAGGATTGTCGCGTCTGCTGGGAACCACGAGGAAATAAAAGTGCAAGAAGATCTTGAGAAGAGGATAGATAAAGGGACAAGGAGTTGAATCTTTTTTATCTAACTGACAAGTGAATTACGGTGAAGTGAATTGTGGAAAAAATGCTGTTTCAATTGATCGCTGTTCTTCTCACAGTATTTGATGCGTGCTCCGTTCAAGGTACGTGATAAAACTTTTTCACCATAAGCTTTAACGTGGATTTCTAGGATCTTTTTAATCTTCCCTTGTTTTTTTTGCTTCACAAAGGACATCTGTGATCACTTTTTCGCTTCCAACAGACCTCTTCTTGCGTTCAATTTCGGCGATTCTCTTTTGCGATAAAGTCTCTCACGTGCCATAAAAAGAAAGAAACTCAAGAGATCTTTACGGCTCGTCGCATCTCGCTTATTTTTCCATCTAAGAAAAGGGTCGTCCATTCAAGTACTACAGGATGATTCGTCGGGTCATCCCCTTTTTTCGAGTAAACGCACACATTCCTGAAAACGTTTCCGGTACTTGTCCTATATCTTTTCGTGAGGAGCTCTTATGTGCTGTCTATTTTGACAATTTCATTGTATTAGCCATATTTACCCATTACGTTGTCTGACTTTATTTCATTAGACCGAGGAGTCTCTCTAAGAGGAATAACCGAGAGTAAAACGAGCTGCACTAAAGAGTTACTCTAAAACACTTAAAATCTTAATAACGTATAGAGACGATTTGACGACCTTTTACTAAGGATCGGATTTTTCAAGCTGAAAGTCGTTACCTTACTTTGAAAGCAAAGTGCGCGAGTGTTTGAACAGTTACCTTTACCCACTCCTAGGAAAAGGGTCGTTAATGATGATACAACATTGCAAGATAAAATGAAGGCTACGATAAAATCAGGTCAGTGGGATATACAGGGCAGTCGGGTTCTGTACTGAAAGACACGTTACGCTCTTGTCTCGAAATTTTTGGAATTTTCTCTTTGATGGATGGAAGGGATTCATAATCATTAATCGACACGAAGGCATACAGAATTATTTAATAAGGATGGCATTTCTACGCTCAAAGGCTAAAATTCACACACGTACATCGGCATTAAGCCTAACTCACTATACATTAATATTAATTGTGAATTTGAATATAGCCCTGCGAGTATATGAACTAGTCGTAGGACCTAAACCAATAAAAATTCCACGTCCCTCCGTGGATGCGAATAAGTATATCGACCCGTGTGTGCGTATTGATATTCACATGAATTACATTGAGCGCCTGATTATAATGAGCGACCATTGCCCCTCTAGTCATGTGCCATACACACGTGACCTTTAGATTTGCATCAGTGGATCGATTGCAATTTAAAACCTTGTTTATCTCGGATTACTCCGACTCTTGTTCATCCTACTGCCGCTTACCTGATTACTCCTCATTTTTATCAGCTCCTTATCATTGGACGTTTTTTTTACTCTCGTACGTATTGTACATCGGTAGCAAAAAGATACAGCGGTCTGAGCCTCGTTAAATGTCTACATATTTGAAAAGGGTAGGGAAACTGCACAAAACCATAAAACACGACGTTAAACCCTACCTTGAACCCTTTCAAGGCTTTAATGTAAGTTAAGCGTAATGCAGAAAATATGTTACGCCAAGGAACATTGGGGCCTTCGACTGTAACTCGTTGTCGTTCGGCCGTCCCAAGCCTGAGTAGCCATTTTCGCGGAAGGCTCTTGTTTACGTTGATACTTTGATTGCGCAATTAATTGCGCTATTGCGCACGAAATTATCGTACTGTCAGTTTTCCTTCGACTCGACGTTTGACGTTGCGTCTATACGCATTTAAATATATTAGCATGGAAAATTTTAGATTCGGACAGAGTATCGATTTTACCAATGCCTTATGCATTATACATCTTTTTCTTTCGTAGCTTCGCCCACGAGCTTCTTCCTTGCTTGTTAGGTATGCGCCTTGAACTTGAAGCATCATTCGCGTACGAGTCACGGGGCCTCTGATACGTCATTAATGTACTCGATATTTCACGGGTGTCCATTTTACTGGTTTAACACACGTTTTGTCGGTCCATTAATAAAAGTCCCTGATGCCTTCCCTTCCTACTAGCAGCTTGAAAGAGATCAGGCCTTGAATGAGGGCGCGTATCTCAACTCGCTTTACCCTTATTTTTCTTAGCTGATATTCTTCAGATTTCTACATCAAGGGCTCTCTAACTTGGCTCTGTCCGACGTTCGCTGCGGTTCAATTTATTTTACCGGTTTTAATACCATCAGCCACGTGTGCTCTACGTGGCTGACGGACGAGGCCTCTTAAAATGTGGGTTTCATGCAAAGGACGATAAAGTTTGGGCACTCGGTTTTCGATTTTGTGGCAATGCCCGAGTTTTTCCAATTTTCTTTATTTCTTATCTTAACGATTCAATCAATTTTTGAAAACTTCTCACGCTGTCGGCTACGTTCCAATCATTTATTTGCTAAGGTTGCGCCAACTCGGATGATTCCACATAGCCCTGTGTCGGAATATCAATCAACTTCACTTTTTCATACTTTTCTTTTCTCCGCCGGTGAATCCCGGAGGCGAGAATCAATTTTACAAAAAAAAATCTTATCAGCCTGTTTCCATGTAACAGGATCGATGCGTATCTACATAAATAGAAATTATCAAAAAAAAAAGAGTAGGCACACACGTTGCACTCAAAGGTATCGTCCGATCCGAATTTCTATAAAGTGCGAGTTTTCCGTGCGTTCCTATCGGAAAATTCACTTGAGCTTAACAGGATTCGCTCTGTATAATACATAAGCCCGGAAGTGGCCGAGGAGTTTTTGATAAAAGCCAGAAGCTTCGACATGCTATATATGTCGGGGAACGTGGGAAGGGAAAAAAAAAGGAAGAAGCACGTTAGGACAGGGAGTGATGGACGTTTAGACAAGATTCTACAGGGGTGCATAAATACCCTGTAGGAGTTTTTGTCATTTTTTTTCTATCATATTGGAATATTAATTTATCATCGAACGAGGTCCCTCCCCTCTCCCCCCAACATCTAAAGATATCATGCGCACTGACGTTTCTTCCCTTTAACCCGATAACATTCTTCCCACTCATCCACTGCGGTACCAGGTTCATAAAATTGTAGAGGGTGTCCAATAACTGCTAATTTTTTTTTTCTTCCACCCGGCAATACGTTTCTTCATCAAAGCGATTCGTATCGTGTTTCTGATAAATCGTATGAAAAAATAATACTGGCGTAAAAAAGACAATGCGATAACCCATGCATCTGCCAGTCGTCGCGAAATTTGATTGGGCGGAGCAGTGGCAGCGGCTACTGATATAATCACTGGGCATTTATGTGGGAGCCACGTTGCTCTCGGGTCTTGTCGCTCCTGCAGCAGACTCAGATTTTCCTCTCGAAGTAACTAACTTCAACTGATTCGACAAACGAAGCAAAACCTTAGAGCGGCCGGAAGTAGGAGGGGCGGAGAGGCGCTACTTGGAAAACGAAGTGAACTTACTTTGCCAGGATACCGAACTAAGAGTCGCGTTCAGTATAGGTTAGGCAGGGTATCGCTTGAATATCCCAGGTACAGTCAGACGAGTAAAGGTACCACGTGGAAGAAAAGAAAATTTAAATACCTCGTCTATCGTAATAAATTTAGCAAAAGGGACACTAACAAAACGTCCCTCGTTATCGTTTTTGTTACGCCCCAAAGCTTTTTGGCTTGGACGGTATGCAAAAGTATCCTCTGAATCGCGAGCGATGATTGTTCTAGCTGGTGGTTCTCTTTGCATTGTTTCGAATGCTCGATTAACGTCTGCATATTTGACAGTCGAGTAAACAAGCTGGCCGACGGGAGCCCGGACGATTGTAGTCTGGAACAAACCGAAAAGTTTGTTCTTCGGGAATAACGGAAGCGAAAGAAATTTTATAAATCCTCGTTAATTTCTACTCGGCGTAATTCGCCCGTCTGAGCACTGATCGAGTTTGGCCTTAACAATTGGGTTGGGTCTTTGTGGACGAAATAATTATCAGGAGGCAAAGGTAAGACGTCGGGACTTCATTTGGTTTCTGTATGAAAACTTTTTTATATCTTTTTTACGACGTAAAATGTAAATTTTACAAAGTGGAACGTCGAAGGAGACTACGCCGGCGTCAAATTATTTTAACATTTCGTACCCCTACTCTCTTTTCGTATTCAGAGCGCGAACTGCGGCTGGGCTGAAAACATGGATGTTTTCACCAACACTGCAAGATACGATATTTGCCATTTCCGTGGCGTCGCTGTACGTGATTTAAAACACTGACGGGGGACGTTCACGTTTTTAACATTTTTATTCTACTTCGTACAGTCCGCGCAGTGTCAATTTTATTTTCCTTCTCTCTGACAATGCACTCGATACGACGGAGATCAGATATGCGAATAGGGATGCTGATAAATGTGATAAATAAATATATGGAAATAAATATTCGTATTACTCGTTAACTCTTAATAACACGGTAACTTGATTTCGACGATCAATGCAAATAATTGCAATGCCATTTAATCCGCACGCCTTAGCGTACCTGTTTACCAGACTGAATATCGTTCGACGAGAACATTCTACCCTCGATAATCGCAATCGAATAATTGGTCAAACGAATCGTCACGTAGCCTTGAATGGATCGTTATTACGTTTTGATGAATCCCTATAGCCGGGATACGTATTTATTGATTAATTAAAAATGTTACTGCGGGCTACGATCGCGCCAACTCGCAGATGGACAAAACACCCGTGTATTTATATAACGTTAATATCAGCAGAGAACGCCCATCGGGTTTGCATTAGCTGAGAATTTCCTGCGAGATAGAATAGCCAAGAGAAAAAGCGTTCTCGAGCCATCAAAAAGACAGGTCGGGTAGCCCAAAGGAGGTGTCGCCGTAACCAGACGCGCCGCATTTCATTTTTCGTGACGCGCGAGACAATCGTAAAAAAATCTTGAAAGCAATCCCATGAAAATGTGTCGGCGGGTTTCTTTTAAAGAATGAAAAAAAAGCCCGGGTTCTCGGCGGGTATAGTCTTTGCGGGATTTCACGGGCGACCTGCTAAAGTTTTGAACTGTGCGAAAAGTCGATACACAGATAGGTATATAGTATACGTGGATACGTATAGGTACCGTTATAAGTAATATTGTGGATTACAAGTTCATCAGCTAAAGGATGGAAAACTTTCTTGTCTATTGTTTACGTGTACATACGTATATGTATATACGTACTTATTGGTACGTGGATACCTGTAACGTATCTGTACGTTGCTTTAATGTTTTCGTGCGTCTATCTCCTGCAGATTAGGTCTCCTCCCAAGGGAGATGTCTGTGTTCGTCGGGCGTTCACTGGGTTTCAAGCAACGAATGCTATGCAATGTCCCGTACCGTAAACCGAATTGTGCGCGTTTGCTTCTACGTGAACTGTGTGCACATCCATATGTGCCTCGGAACTCGTAACCGTGCTCGTGCCTCGTTCTGCACTACTGCGGAAAGCCGTTATGGGATTTGTGGGCATTGCGAAACCGCGAAACATCAATTTGTCATGGCCTACGTAGATGGGATTATAATTGTGCCGGATATGGATTCTCGGAGAAGGGTTTCGGTTTTACGTATTTTTTAATATCGGGAAGGATCTGCGCTTGAGAGTGTCTTCGAGTGGAAAGTTTGGGTAACTTTAGTCTTACGAATGACGTATGCCCGTGACGGGTGAATTTAATTTCGATCGTTTCTATGTACCTTTAGTAGATTTCGTATGCTTGGAAGTGGCGATGGTACGTAGAAAAATTGTGGCTGATTGAATCTGACTTTGACCATACGACGAATCATGTATTTTTGAGGTTAATTATGCTCGTGGTTAAATAGAAATTTTTATCAAGTTCAAGCTTTTATTGGAAGTTAATGGAAACCTCGACCCTCTCATGTTTGCTTTCGACAATCTTTCTTTCGAGGTTGATTATGCCATTGTATTTGAATGAAGCGTACGTTCGACGAACTTGTAGAGCGTTACATTGTTCCGTGAATTATATATGTAACATGAAATTTAATTTCGGGCGGGTATACCGAAAATTAAATGTATCGAACAAAGTGGGAATTCGTGTTTTTAGAAAACAATAGAATTTCATTTGTCAGCTGGATTTCCCACCGGAAGCGAACGCAAGGTTGGATTACGTATTATTGTTAATTTTAACTTTATATTTGTACGTTAACAATCGACATCACGCTGGTACGTGCATCGCCTTATACGCAATGGTCTGCACAATCCTATTTTGTCAGACATAGGAAAAGTCAAATAGTAAAGTTATACATTGGGCCCGGTGACTGCGCAAGCATTTCGGCTCAGTGGTCAATCGGTAGTTGAACTTTCCGACGTAAGCTGAACAAATTGAATCGTGTCTTATTTGTGAGCGCGAGTGACTTCGAACGAAGAGACGAAGCGAACCTTAAAGGACTCGGTAAAGTGAAGGTCTTACGGGAGCGAGAGTACCGGTGGCTCCACCAGTGGCAGCAGCGCGAACTATGTACGTACGTAGAGGCTTCTGGGTAAACTGACGGGAACTTGACATAATCCGTTACGCTGCGGGAGCAAGTTACATAGTCGAGTCTCTGTTAAACTTGTGGAAAAAGGTTTTGATATTTCCTCGTAGCGTTTGAAACGTGAAAAAGTATGGCCTTGACGTATCTTGATACTTCATCATAGATCACTGATGCATTTCCTCCAGGAATTATCCGTGTCGCATGCAACAGTCGTCTGGCTCGGACAGTTTCGTTTTCCAAGGTAAATACTGGAGGAGAGGGTAACGGCTTATTTTGAATGGCAGTGTCGTTAATATTCCTATCGACGTGGTTTGAGGTTAAAGATTAGAGTAAACTGCAGAGTACGACTCCTTGAAGTTAGCTGCTGTGGATTATTTAGTTTAATTCACACGAAGCTCTTCGGGAATAAGTCGTATTCTGTAGTTTTACCAGACGTAACGTACTAGTGTGAAAAAGATCCAAGGGAACATGAAGAAAAATGGCGGAGACACCCGCTCGCGGGATACAATGTGGGTTCGTTCCCTTTGATATTTTAATCCGGGAGTATTAATGGGGTGTCTGTGACATTTCGATTCGATGTGTTTTTGAAACGGGTAGCAAATAGCGCTGCCATCCTTGCGTTAGTGTCCTATTGCACGAAGCGAATGTTTCCTGTCAGTTTTATCGTCGTATTGGATATAACGAGGCGCGTTAGCAAATAAGTTTCGCCGTGTATACATGAGGTTATTCAGATCGTGTTACACCGAGGAAACTTTTACGTTCGACCCGTGCTCGCCTCGACCTATGCATACGACCATAAAAGCGTGGAGGCACCCTTGTCACTCGTTTACGTGTATCGCTTGCAGCAAGTCGAAGCTCTTCTTGTTAGAGGAGTTTGAAAATCATTTTAGAACGACACACGAAGCAAGGTACTTTTCGCGATCGGGCTACTACAGAGTCAGAGCGAAACGACGAAATCCGTGCCAAAGACAATTTCAGTATAAATAAAAATGATATTTTCATTGACGGGCTAGTCGATACGTTTGCATAAGATTCTTCTTAGATAAATAAGTCGAAAGGCGACTTCACAAATGTCTCCTGACAGAACGCTTGAGAGCAGGAATTTAATTGGTTTACCTTCGATACTCAATGGCACGTAATGGAGATACCGTTGCAATAACGAACTAGTCGCTTGTTCGTCTCGCGAGTTTTACGGAAGAAACGTAGAGTCGATACGATACCGTTCGATAAGAAATCAATAAGGGAATTGTGACCAATTAATTAAAGCCATTATCCCCGGTAAGCACTACCGTCTTAGGGAAATTGAGCAAATCTAATAATTACCTGGAAACATGGAACATTCTAGGATTACTCAGTACAAATGGACCAACCGAAGTTAGTCGCGCTATAGAAATTAAATGAACGGGCTAACTTCAGTCGTTAAATTTGTTCCCGAAACAACATACATACAGTATCAATAATGAATACTGTATAGTGGACGGATGAACAATTTGCTTTGAGATTTCCACAACAGGTCACAGGTTATAAGAGTGCAAGAGTACAATATGGAGAAAATAAATTGTGCAACAAGATCCCTTCGTGGAAAATCAGTGACTCCCTTTATGTCGCGCGCATACAAGGTTAGAATTGATTCGCGTTGCTGAGAAATCACAGTTGGCTGCTCAATTTTTCTCGACATTATTATATCGGTCCATCAGCGCGAGAAGTGCTCGTCTCGCTAGCGTCCCTCGCGTATTATCCATAACTGCATAGGACGATAAATAGAAAAAAAAAGGAAAAAGGGGGAAAAAAGTCATAATATCAGCGGCTACCCCCCCCACTATCCCCATCCCTCCTGTCTTACGTATGTATGAGGCAAGGACGGACTCGGCTGGATGGCCTGTCCAGGAAAGTTGATATAGAGCCCCGAGAGACGGGGATTCCCCTCCGGCCCTCCGCTGTCCGACGCTGAATTATACCGACGCGCGCGGCTAAACCGAGAACTTGTTATCCGAGGTTATGACAGTATAAAAATATCCATCGTTAAGCCCACGTCGGAGAGGCTAAGTGCGTCGCGTAAGCGCGACCGCGTTCTCTCTGGTTTCGCCCTGGCTATACGTATATATTTGACGCACGAAAATCGGCCCTTAAACGCGCCACGTGGCTGTATCGCGCGGCCGTTATTGGACGGTCCTGCGGTAATGCCCATACATACATATATATGTGACAAAGGCATTATTACCATATATTCCTGAATTTCGCGTCGTAAAGCGAAATCCGCTGGAACTTCCCAGGGCCTTTATGTACCTGCGATTCATAATTGAGTCGTTTGCTCCATACGACGAGGGTTGTATGTACAGCGCTTAATATTCTCGAGGATTTTTATACAGACGCTAAACCAAGCGTCTATTTATGCGAATATGACGTTCGCATGCGTGACGTCGCTACGCGTCATTTTATATATATATTTTTTTTACGCTGTCTCCGAGCAATTTGACATTTTGCGACTTATAGAGTGACTGGAGCTGTCCTCTTACACTTTTCGGCTATAAGGGTAATTAGCCAGTCGACAGCTGAATCTTCAAGAGATACACTCGGTTCCTGCTTTAATTATTACGTAGGGGAATCGTCGAAGAAATGAATTGGCGAGCGGAGTAAATCTGTTGTCGATTTCTATGTCAAAGGGGGTATGACGAAGAAGGATGGGTTTTATCGTAGGTCCGGTTTCACGTGTTTGTAAATTTTTGGCTTTCACGCGTTGTGCGAATTTCGTTTACGGCCCGACGAAAATTCGCGGTACGTTCTCTCGATTGAATTTATAAGAGAACGCGGTTCGTGGAATTCTAGAGAATTGGATAGTCTGCCGATTTACGAGTTATGGATACGTTAAACGTTGCTTAAGTCGAGTCGCGAAATTTGCCCTTCTCAGTCGCACAGCGCGATTCGCGTTGTTGCCTCTTTACGCGCTGCGTTTGCCGCTTGACGATCGCGACGGGAATTCGTATTGCGGGATTATACAAATTTATAGGGAGAAAAGGGACTCGCGGCCTCGGGAATAATTGCACCGTCGCTCTCTATGCGAATCGCGAGACGATACGGAGCTATTGCTCTTGGTTTAACGTTTGGCAAACGTTGCACTTTGGTTGGAATTGTTAAATCATTTGGTGGGGGGTGGGGAGGGGGGCTCGAAGGGGAAAAAAGACGTTTTTTTTGTTAGGCCATTTTGAATTTGCTTATCGTACGACTCTAGACCTCCCTTATCGCGTACCCGAAGGTTAGCGACGATTCCAAAATCGTTAGGTATACCGGAAAAGGATGTTCGACTCCTGAGTGACTGATTTTGCAAAACTTATTTTTTAGCGAATATTTTTTTTGTTTGCGATAACGGTTGTTTTGGATGTATGAAAAGTGAAAAAAAACTTAGGCCAGATGTCCTTTTGTGCCAATATTGATTCCATTGACCACTCGATCGTTCGAAGGAAACGCAATTTCCAAATCAATTTAAATGCAAAGTCAAAACAAATTCGCGCGATGTACCGTCTGCCTGGAATCCGAAACTCGGCTGGTACCTGCTCTGGCTTTTTATGTAAATCCTGTGTAAATCGACGACGGCTGAGTTTTCCTGATCGGTATGGCCTTCAGAAGCAGTTTCTATTAAGGGAGAATTCGTGCGGCTGCTTCAATCTCGGAACTGTAATTCAAGTGTGTATGAAATCGTAGAAAATACATGCTTGAAAAGTGGTAGAAAAACGTAATCTCTAAGTAAATCAATCGTTTGCTCTGTAACTGTTATTAAATCAATGTTTCGGGGGGGGGGGGGGATTACATTAATTTTTACACAGTACATATTTTTTTAACTTTATCATTTTTTACGCTCGTACGTACCTATCAGTCTTTTCATTTTCAATCTCACGTTACGGGAACCTAACGCGTGTCTCTTAATGTTCCCCTTAATCCCACAGGAGTTTCAGCTACGGTATATATATAATAATGTAGTATATAAAAATGTACGAATAAGCAAAGTAGGTTTTATCCAGAGGGGGTGGGGGTGGGAGGGAAGAGTTCATCAAAATCAAGAGCACAGGCGCACTTGCCAGTGCCCCAGTGCATCGAGGAGATAAGAAACGTTATTCCGTTTGGCAAAATGGGCCATTGCTTTGCTAACGGCCTGCATAAAACCGTCGCAACTATACGTACTACCGCAGGATG
Source organism: Trachelus troglodyta (assembly GCA_030142635.1). NCBI lineage: Eukaryota > Metazoa > Arthropoda > Insecta > Hymenoptera > Cephidae > Trachelus > Trachelus troglodyta. Next base: position 190,251 of record JARQTJ010000630.1, on the reverse strand, counting down.
GACGATGTATCGAGGAAACTTCCGGGATATAATCGTGATGTACAGCCAATATTCGAGGGCATATAGAGATGCTGGAATACAATAGCGTAAGGGGCGACAGAAGGAGACAGCCAAATGACCGAGAAGGAGCTTGAGAGTGAGACAGAGGTAGCAGCGTAAGGGTAGATGAAGACGGATGAGGATCTCTCGTAAAAATACGGTCGAGTCGAATGAATTACGTAACTGTTGCAATATATATATTTAAAAAAATAATCTTTCTTTGCACGCAAAAAGATTTTTCGAAATTTTCACAGTTTTCCGTACGCGCACTGAAACAATGAGATTGAAATCGTTATAAATTTCTTTTACTCTCTCTCTCTCTCTCTTTTGTACGGGCAGCCACCGTGAGCACTATCTCTATCCGCTCTCTAACGAGTTTACCTTAATTCCGAACTGCGAGCCTCGACTTTTCATCTTCCTTTTTTTTTGGCCTTGTTTACATTCGAAACGGGACCAGGAAATTTACGACGCGTGACTTCGAGTGCCTGCATAATAAAGCGTGCGACTTTGCTTCGCGAGCTTGAACGCTGTCAGCTGCTGGGTAACCGGCGGCACACGATGCCTCGTATAATAAAGCATTTACGGATACTGGGAGCTTCGACGCGATTCTCGTGGCTAAAGTTTCGTCGAAGACTAACACGAAACTTGTCGAAGGGAATGTACATGTGTATATAACTTAATTACGTAATTCAAAGATCCCGTTACTCGAGCCATGTAATTTACGCGTGACGTTCCAATATTCTTATCGGTTTGCTTTTTTTCTTTCTAATTTAATATTTTGTATCCCTCCTCTTTCACCCTTATCACCCTTTTGCACTCCCCCCTTCCGCACTCCTCCCCTCAACCTTTCTTTATAACGCAAAAACGAACGTAAACCGAACCGCTATTATGTGATGGCAGAAATGGCCGGAGAGACGAAGGCGTATGGGATTTCGCGAGCTTTCCGGATATTTCCTATCTGCCACGAGAAAGCGCGGAGATCCATTAAGGCCGAGTACACGTAATCGTATATCGGTCGAATCGCCTCGCGCGCTAATAAAATGGCACGATCGTGTCGCCATTACGTAGATCGTAATTTTTTTTTTGTTAGTTTTCGCCAGCGATGCGTTTCAGAAACATTTTTCGCATACCGGGTATATTCTCTTGCAAGGGACGAAGTTAATTTTATTTATCGTCAGCGTCGCGCGAAACTTTTCAAAGGAACGCTGGTCCAAGCTAATCTTCGTAATTGTCGGTACATCAGAAAAGTAAGTTCAGCTTCAGGACCATTACAGAATCCATATTCTGCGTGAGATCACGCGTCACGGATGACGAAGCGCATAGATTTCGTGACGTCGTAATCGCTGACGTTTCCACAAATTTCAACGAACACACTCACGAGCATCCCTGAGGTCCTGATCGATCGTCAGATCGGTAGTACCGATCGTCAGCGTTAACCGGCAGATTCCCTCGGTAATTCAATTACGAAACTACGTTTGTACCCCATTGGAATGTGTCGGCAGGACTTGTAGATCTGCTTTTGACGTCGACCGATTCATCCTGCGGTGTTTAACATCGAATCGGATTTTACATGGCTGATTTGGATGTACCGGGGAAGCGACTGCTGGCACCGTGGGTTAAATTAACATGACGTATGTCGCCGTCGGATGATCCTGTCGTCAGTTTCGGGTAGAAATGTCTTTGACTATGAAACTACAGGAACAGCCACGTTTTCTTGGGCGGCGAATTTCTTTTATCGTGTACGATTACCGCGTTGGGTAAATCGAGAAGGGGGGAGGGGGGGGTGGATCGTAAAAAGGATTTCCGAAACAAACTACTTTGGCATATCCTTTGTCAATCTACAGTAGCTCGTAGACAGTGTCTCGCAATACCAAGCAATGGTTATATATGTATATATATATATATCAGCACAGTAAATTCACGGAAAGTTACCGTGTCCCCCCTTTGTCTTTGTCTCAGTAGTTTTCCACGTCTTCTGTATATCCGTATGCATATATTTCTTCGTCAATCCAGACGATTCCATCTCACTCGGTCAGCGATACAGCCGGGCACGTTGCCGCAATACGTATCGCAATACGGTCGACGAAGAAAACTTTTTTTTTGAGAAAGAAATTTCGACGCGAGGCCAACCAACACGAGATGACTTTTCTTTATTTCTTATTTCCGACGTAATTTTTTTTCCTCCGGTGACTTTTTTTTTAATGAATCTTCTTGGCTGACATTTGTCTCCGTGAGATCTTAATGGCATCTGATGACGTAAGAACGATCTCGCGCTCTCAAGAATGCCCGATATTATCACCGTCATTGTCGTGATAGCCAACACCCCAGGAATGTCCTTTGTTTCGATAGGATTGAAGCTGCGATCCTTGCCGGATAACAATGCCACCCCCTCGAGCTCCCCCCTCTCGCCCAATCTCAAATAATAGCCGAATACGCGCGGCACTATATCAGCCAGAGACATTTACAGGGCCCGAATAAGCGAATCACAGCCCGATCTACGTTACCTGTCATAAGTAATTGGGAATACGTTGCGCTTACGATTATCCGACATTAAGCAGATACAACTGGGACCGCTATACTTTAGGCTGGGTCGGACGTCTGACAGATAAGGGTGAAGCGGGTCAGGAGTTTCGGAAAATCGTTCGCGCTATCGGTACCGGATTATCGGGATGTTTCGGGGCTCCGCGCGAGGGTAGCCAAACTTTCCTATTTCACCCTTATATTTGGCTGGGCAGATCGGCTTCGGGGTCGGGGGGCGGGAGGGGGCGCGAAACGTCAGAACAGAGTCGAGATATGATTTTACGTGGTTCCCAACTGCGACAATGGTCGATTGTGCCGCGTTACAAGGGTTAATGGATACTCACCCTTATTTTGACGGCCGATTCGACCCTCCCGCAGCCACGTGCTCTCGTTCGTATAATGCATATTCTAATCGGGCTTGTAATTACAGTTTCATTTCGGGGACTCTTCACTGGTTACACTTTCAATGAAGGCAAAGCGACGTCAATTAAATAATTAATACTCGTCTCGGCGATTGCCAATTTATTCGCGAAAATAACAATTCCGCCTTATCGTTACGTCGAGTCGTTATCTCTACGTCTACGCCCGGGGCTTCGTGTCTAATTGAAATCCCGGTGTTATCGTATCGATTAATTTTTTTTTTCCGTTTTACAGGTTAATCAAAACGTTCGAATTTAATCGCAAAATAAACGCTGGGGTTAGGACTTACTGGGAGGTGTAATAATAATAATAATAATAATAATAATAATGACTTTACCATCAAGATTTTAATACCTTGGCTGACAACCCCCCCTCCACCCCTCTTCCACGACTATGCTCCACTTATTTATTTGACAATCGTATACGTGTTGTACGTATGTATATATATGTCTAACGAGGTTCTGCTAATTATTTAACGCGAAAAGAGATCAAAGGTCGTTTTCACTTCGTGCTGGTTTAAATTACATGGCGCAAGACCACGTGTGTGCACGTATGGTGCACCGGCCGAATTTGCTGCTGCTGCTGGCTGCAACGAACAAGGAACAATGCACTCTGCACTCTTGGGTATATTCCGGCGTCTGTGGACTGCCGTGGGGAAGTTTTATTGTTTTTTCGTTTAAATTAATCTCTGACTCTTGATGGCTCCTCGTCCCACTTATACCGGGGTTCGTTACGCGTCGGGATATTCGCTTGGGATGACGACGGGTCGCGTCGCGACGGCTCTGTTTATTATGTAAAATCTTACTGTTCGACCCAGATTGATGCTTAACTTAATCCGCGGTACTGAACTATTTCAATCATCCGGAACCCTCATAAGCTCTAATAAGTTTTCAGTTTTAGGGTCTCTGCCTTGATAATGAAGCGTTATTAGTGAAATTGAAAACCGACAGATGGTGCCGCCGTCGGCGGCCGCGTCAGACCACGCGTAATCGACTATGGTCGAGTTTCGTATTTATTCTGGGAAATTAATGTAATTTTCACGTGTGTAGTGCGTTTTGCTTTTTTGGGGGGGGCTGTAGGGAATCGAACGATGCAATTTAGTTCAATGAATATTTTTTGATGATCTTTTCATACTTGTATGTCGGATTTGGATGGTTATGGCTGTTTGGTATTTTGGCAAATTTAAATGTTCTGGTAATGGAGACTGAGGGAGAGCACTCGTTCGTACTGAATTAGGCGTAGGTGGGTTTATATGGGAATATAATTATATATGAAAATAACGTACGAGTAAGTATTTTGTTTCACGTTTGTAACAATTAGCGAGGTGACTAATTAGCGTTTGACTTCACTTATCAAGGCTGTTGTTTGATTAGCAGTCATTTTAGATATTCAGAGGCGCTTTAGGACGTGCGATAATGATTTTAGCTATTTCAATTTTGCTGTTTTTTTTTTGGATTCAATTAACTGTGTTATCGCACTCGATTTATCATTTGAATTTTTTTTTCAACATTTTTTTACACCTATGACAGATCGCTCGTTCGACGTATGTCGATCAAATTCGACGAAAGTCTACAGTTTTAGGTCACCTTCTTGAAAGTATATTTTATGAGACTCTTTTCAAAATTGCTTGGTTCGTCGTAACTCGAAAAACGTAAATTTTTGTAACTTAGAAAATTTTCGAAGATGATCACACGCGTATATATGTATGTGGCATGGGTGAAAGGGAACGACGGTCATGCTGAAATATTTCGTCACGATCCTTTGGTTACGATGCTGACGTCATTTTTGAAAAACTTCACCCAATTTATATATACATTTTTTTGTGCGTCGATAGCAAAATTAGCATAAGACCCGTTGGCGCTGGAAGCAAAATTTTTTTCTACGTCTGCCGAAGACTCCTTCTTCTTCTCTCTTCGTTTCCAACGATACGGAAGATTAATGAGTCTTGACGGGAAAAGCTGAGTTAATTAATAATTGTCAAGCACACACGTGCGCGCGCGCTCGAATCAAAGGGTATAAATGGATTTGGACGACCCCGCTGCTGAAATCCAACCTCTTTATTTCGCGATATATGTCAGAGGTTTCAACGATTGTCAGAGAGAGAATTGCCGCGGAGTTTCTTGATTTTTCTTTTTTTTTTCTCTCTTTTTCATTACTCAGTGTCCCACGACGGTTACCGACCTCCCAAGAATATCCCGTGAATCCTCTGCAGTCGACACTCTGCCAATGTATATATACATACGTATTCGCTATATATATATATATATACACACACGTACTGCAAGGTAAAATTATCGTCAAAAATTACGATGAAAAAAGTTTGGAAAAGGATTTTTCTTAAAATTCCACACGTACCAGTAGCGTTAAATTCCTTCGTTCCGGCACTTCGAAACTCAACTCTTAAATAATCGTGCGAGAGATACGTATAATCTATTCGAATTCGAGCGAACGTCCCCAAAAAATCCTATACTTATCCTGTGTATTAAATTACGAGGTTGTAACTAAGAATAGAAGGATGTAGGTATTTGGAAAAAAAAATGGTTGCCGTTAAATTTTTATTTTCCCGAGTAAAATTAAATCCGTCTAAGATACTCTGAAAACGTTTGCATAAAAAGAGCTAATGGACGAACAACGTCTCGTTACGTGAGAATGCGAGCGTTAAATCGTCGGTAGCGTTACCGTTCGGCTGTACGCATTTTCAAAAGACGAATGAAAAAGAAAGAAAGAATAACTAAAAGCAGCGTCATTGTACACGCTCCTTTACAGAAGCACCGCGCCCCGGGGAGGATTCAGTAAGTCGTGTAGCAGCGCCGTTGAAAGTCATAAAATTGCAATATAAATTACGGGGACAATGGGCGAGCAGATACCATGAGGGTTCAGTACCATTGTATCACCGCGAGGTTGGTAACAATGGTCGAGGGAAGACAATAATGCGACAGAGAGGGATGTAATTATCTTCAGTAGACTAGACACTGTATATTGTCTCAGGGATGTCAACCAAATCTCCGGACAAGATCCTAGAGAACTGCCAAGTGAACGTTGCGCGTATAGGAATGAAATTGGAATCGAGTTTACCCTACGGAACCAATTTACAGGGGCGGCGGAGAGGGGTGCAAACGCATTATTTAAATATTCTTGATCGACGAAGCCTCAAAGCTCCGGGTCCCTTGGACGAAGCGGTCAGGTCCAGGAGTGCCGGTCCCTGTGGTGTCGTAGCCTGGTGAAAAAATAAAATTGATGCGTCCAAGGTGGTTCTTTGCCCATTTGAAGACGTACCGGGTGAGGTTGGCTACCGTGCACGGTATCAAGACACGAACCGGTACAGCCTGCAGGTACAGTGATAAGAGTAAAAGACGCGACAGGAGCACGAACGTCAAATGGCATTTGCTCGTGTAGGGCAACGCAGCCAAGGTACGACGTTGGCTAGCTGTACATAGATATATAGGAGAGGGAAGTGTCGATCGATCGGCAGTAGAGAAATTCATTTGACGCCAGACGACGTCGGTTCTGGAAAAGAGTTCAGGATAGGTGTTCGCGCTTTCATTTATTTGCTCTCTCCCTCCTTCTGCACGGGAGTCGCATTAACCCCTGCGCTAATGACGTCTTTCAGTGGTTGGTACGAGACGTCCCACGACGTCCCACGTCGTCCCAGGACGCGTTCGACAAAATCGAGCTAGTTACGTGCGTCGGGCTAATTTAGAAAATTGCCAGGTTTCTCGTATTGCTGAGCGATTACTTTTTTTTTTTTGAGGTAAAGGGATCCTTTTTTTCGTACCTTGTCTCGTCTCTATCTGTTCGGTACCGATTCCGTGAGCTAGCAGGTACAATTTTTCCTTGTCTTTGTACACCTGGTACCCACGTGTACCGGTGCACTTAGGCGCACGTGAGTGTACAAAGCTGCCTCGTCAGCGTCTCTCTGCTCTCGGCCTTTCATTAACACGAACGGGATTCCAACCCTCCGCTGGCTAAATGTTACGACCAACGACGTACGGAATTGCATTCTGCGAGCCAACGGCGCTTCCTTCCGTGATGTTGATTCTTTTGTGCACGTGAAGAAATTAACGAGTACACAGCGCGAATTACGAACCATCCTTACCATTCAGTTGTCTCCTTTGTCCGGTTGGAGTAACCGTGGGCTTTTATTCTATCTGGATGGTCTTTGGTTAAGCCGGGAATGGCCGAAAGACTGTAGGACGGAGTGGCTGCTCGGTGCTTTTATGGTAGGTTACTTTTACACGTGGAGATAATTGGTTACGCCTGCGACCAGCGAATGACCTGGGTGGTCTTGGTCGACGCTGAGACGTCGACCTGACCCGCTTGGCTGCCAGACCAATCTTCGTGATCAAACTGCTCTACGATGTATACAGACACGGAAGCAACGTATGGCCAAGCAGTCGGTCTTATTGTGGAGAAAATCAAAGTGGACTCTACGAGTCGGCCGATCGATTCGATCCCGATCGATTCGATCCCGATCGATTCGATCCCGATCGATCCGATCCCGACCAATCCGATCCACGCATCGGTTATTTCCTTGTTGAATGCGTCACGTCACGTCGAACTGATTCCCCGAAGCTTTTAATATGGCTTTTGGCCAATCGTACGAATTAGACGGGTTAGGTCCAACCAGCTTTCACGCGATCTTCCTATCTACTTTGTATTGGTTTAAGGGACGCTCGACGGAATATGCAGATCGGACTGAATTTTGGCTCGGGCTGAGGTCGCTTTTAAAAGTTCTTAAAGTTCTGCATCTCGCGCGTGCCGTTCTCCTCACTTTTTGCCATCCTCCGTTCTGGCCTACGGATGAATTCAATTAACAGCCGGGACCGCGGAGGCTGCCTAGCGTATACTCTGTTACCAGTGGACGCCACTAGGGGAAATATTATTGAAAGTCGTCCAAGAAAGTTGAATTGCCTAGGAACCGCCGTGGCTTCGCTGGCTGCTTACTGCCGATCTTTGCCTCTTAGTAGGTTACTCGACGAGTTAACCCAGATAGTGGACCGGCGGATTATCCCGTGGAATCGAAATCGAATTCTATGCAAATGCGCTTGTCTCTGTGAACGAAGAATGCAGGCTTTCCTTGCGGACTCGATTTTATGGGAACGTGGAATTTTTTTTAAGGCCTCTAGGATATACATATAAATGTCCTATTTACTTAGGCATGCTAACGCTGATTTTATCTTAATTTTTTCTTACTCCTCTGCGCGCTCCCTTCATGCGAATTTTATTTCAAATGAGAATACGACATTCGCGCGGAGATTGCCAAGTCAGCGATATACAAATACTTGAATTCTTTCGTTTCTCACTTTTAATCGACCAAGCATCGTGCATAGGGCTTAAATTTACGTCTTTCGCGTTTAATTTTTTTTTTTAATTTTGAGAATTTTCTCATTTCGCGCCAATTAATAGTTTTAAGTGGCTCGTGGTATCCGAATAGTTTCTGTCGCTTTAAACGTGTATACTGTAGGCTTTTCAACGCGGAGTTGGATTTTACGAGGAAATTAAATTACGAGGATGTCAACTTCGCGAGGGTTCTTCTTACTGCCTGATATTAAAACAGTTAAAAATTATTCGAGCACTAGGACTATTAGTCCCTTGGGTAACTTTAAATATGTCAGATTCGCTTTATGGCCTCCCTCGGCTGTATAAGAGCAACAGCGAGTAGGAAACTGGGTGTTATTTTTTTTACGTTTAAATTCAACTTCGTGAACTTTCTTTAATGTATCCACGAGTTTCAATTTTGTTATTCAATCGATATGTATATGCACTGTGGAAAAATAATGAAAATTCATTAGAAAATTATACTTTCATTTGCATCCCTTCCCCCTGTCTATTTGCCTCGTTGCGCTACGTTGACAATGGGTATTAAATTTCAGCCACGTTCTATAACTATTGACTTTAAGTCGGTGCAACGTAAACGTTCGACACTGTCGATTGTCAATTAGGAAATAGTATAAGGAACAACCGACTATGTAGAAAAGCTGCGGTCGCAGCGTAACGTGTAATGGGCAAACATCATTCGTCGTTTAGCGGTGCGCATACCTAAACTCGTTTGCGGCTGTCGCGAACGCTACTTGGAAACTGTAATAATGCAGTCTAAAGCAGAGCCGAGCATCAGGCTATATATACACGTGGAAGGAGACACGTGGGGAGATGGGGGTCGTGCGAAAACTTAATTGCGGAATACGAAAAGCAACATGGGATATTTTTAAGGTATGGCCACTTGGTGATTCTGCGCTACGATAGTCGTGCCGCAAACCAATAGGATTGACACGGTAACAATTACGAGGAAATTTAATATTCGGCAATGTGGACTCGGCCTTATGAATTGAAACGACGGGGAAGGATCTCGCGGGAGAATGTTAGATCGACGCTAGAGGCTCTTTCAGGTGGGAGATTTTGGTTGGAAGGGATGCGCTGGGATGGGAGATGGGGAAGGAGGATAATAATGATATAATAAATAGTATTGGCTCTTTTTTTAAGTTTTTTTGTCTTATCTCACGCGATTGGAGAATATCAAATTGGAACCCCCTCCCCCCGGAGTTGAATTTTGTTAGTGTATAAACGTCTGCTTGTTGATTTTTTTACTCGTACGTAGTTTCATTATTATTCGCTGTTGGTTTTTTTAAAAATTATTTCTTTTTTTGTACGTAATTTGCCATGCGTGTTATCACCAGCCGAGCTGGCAGTTGGCTGTCCTGATTACTTTGTAAAATTTTCGTTAACCTCGGGGAATCGTCTCCCAAGACGGCGATGGAGGTAATGTCCGTGAGATTCTTAAGAAGTGGGAGGTCCTGAACGGTCGATTTAAGAAATTGTATTCTCTATGAGCTACGTTGATAAAAGTTTAATGTAATTTCGTTGAAACAGTTTTTCTTTTAGTTCTTTTTCTTTTCTCTGTTTCGGATTCTTTCACGCAGCTTATCGTTACCAGGACCGACTCCTGTGTTTGGCTGTCGATGCGAACAGCCAGTCGGAAAATTTTTTTAGACGTTTCGATTTCACGGCAATGCTTTTAGGAGAATCAATCTTTACATGCATTTCGTGCGTACGTTCGCCACGATAACAAATCCGTCTACCAACGAATGATTGGTAGCGAGTGAGAACCGAGCAAATGGAAAATTTTATTGTACATTGGCTCGCTGGTATAAATTGTTGCGCACGTCGAACGGCATCACCGTACAAGACTATGATGGATGCTGAAATAGATTTTGTTAAAAAAAATTTTTCAAATTTCATCCATCGACGGCTTTTTTTTCCATAATTGTACCTGGACGTTTTATGAAAAATACCTGGGACATGAAACACACTTAAATGACATGCCATTCCATTTCGGTCACCCCGTAGAAACGTGTGTCTGTTTCGCCTATACACGTACGTGAATCGTGTATACCATGTGTAAACATTGACATGGACCACAATGGAAATACCACGTACCCAGGAAATGACGCGATGGAATTTTATAAAATTTGTCAAAATCCTTTATGGACTCTCGATGACTTTTAAATTTGCCGCGTTTTTATGCCGACTATTCAAACGTCAAATTACAGTGCAAATGCACGAACGTCCTTTCGTCTCTTTTTGAGGATTCTAATGCAGCCGAAAGATCCGTCCGGTTATAATCAAAATATTCAGCGAGCCTTCTGTGCAGCAACAATAGAGCCCGAATTGCATGGATACTCTGGCATGCAACTCGAGCCATTCATATACAGGGTAGCTAAACAAGCTGCACGCAGTCTACGTAATAGTTTGGTTGGTACCAGTGTGACTGGCTTACAGATCGTGTCTTCGGTGTAACAGTGCATCAGTTCCTGAGTAGTGTAAAGGAAATAGTCGAGAGACACTCGGAGATCTGGCCGAAGTTGTTTCGAACGAAGCGCAGTGCTACTAGGCCATTCAGCTGGCTTAGGGATAATTGTTACTGGCTAATTATATTGATTGCACGACGTAATTCATATTGATCCGTGATACAAGCTCTTCAATGGGAACTTGGATGTCCAATAGGAATTTCGGCTATTGATCTTCGTGTTACGAAACACGTGCGTTCGCTGCTCCACTTAGTCAATATTGTATTTCCCTAATTACCATTTGGCTATGGAGGATATACGTGGATGAATCAGAAAGTGCAATGTTGGTATTTGACAATGTCAAAGGTTATTCGGTAGTTTGACAAGATTCGCCGTAGATCGATTGGAATAAATATTTCGTTTTGGCAATGATTATTGGCAATAGAAGAAAAGTGTCGGGTCGTGTTTAATTGCGTAAAGTCAACTAGCGTTCAAACGTCGAGTCGTTTACGACGTTAATTATCGATTGGTAGATATTCAATAAAATTTCAATATTTCTGATAAAGTACGATAACGTGTTTCTATATTAAAATTATTTCGACAGCTTCCGTGATACAGGGTGCTTTGTGTTATTTATTTTTCCGTGGGGGCTACCCATGAAAATTCCTTGGGAATCGAAATTAAGGGTAGGAACTGTTTATGGAAAGAAAAAATGAAAAAGATTTCAAAGTCTTCGCGTTCAGGAAATTCTTCGTGTAGCAGGGGAAAGAGAGAAACGTTTTATTGCTTTCGTTCGTTTTCGGGTGAGAAAATATTTTGCCTCGGGCGAATTAGAAGAAAAAAATAAAGAACGGCACGAAAATTCACCAATGAACGTTGACTTATGATTTCTGAAAAAGTTTTCTTATTCGAGATCGCACTTTGGGGTTTTCTCCCCCTGTCAATAATTAACCGCTCGCTGCTCTGATCTACGAAAACTTTTTCTTCGTTTCTCTCTTTTTCTCCCTTTTCGATTCATTCTCTCGTACCACCACTTTCGTCCAGAAAAGTCCGTTTTATCCGGGCGAGAAAAGTTCGAGCATTATTTCTTATCTCGAATCGATCCCATCTGAAACTCCTGTTGTTCCACCTGTCAATCATGCAGAACTTGGCGAATTACGTTAGTCAGCGAGCCGCGAAATTCAGCCTGAAACTGCCGACAGCACGCCCCCCTATTCAGATCAGCAGGTTCAAGTTTCTTTCTTTTTCTTCCTTTCACCTTCGTCGTTCTATCGGGAAATACCTGTCGACGTCTTTTTCGGGTACGCAATAATCCTGCCTTTGCTTTACAGCGGATCTACGGGCGACCTGAAGCCACCCGAGACTTATTGCCGACAGACACATTTTTTTTTATTTTTTTTTTCCGGGCAAATCGATTCATACCCGAATATCTCGTCCACGAGGTCCTTGAATCCTTGTTACACAAGTATAGACGTTACACTTGTTACACGTATAGAGATTTCCTGTGTTGACTTTTACGTAGCTCCAAAGATACACAGTTATCTGGTTGTCGAAGGCCGTTCAGCAATATCACCTTTTTACCGCTTACGTCGGGGACACCTTAAGCCGCTTTTCCAATCCACCTAGAAGTCCCATTGACGCTTGGCGTCGAATAGTCCGGGATTCGCGTGCTTGCGATATCCCACGCGTCGGCCTGACTGCACACAGCCTGGCTTACTGTCTCATCAACAATTTTACATCGTGTCGTTGAAAAGAGTAACAAACCGTAAGGACCCTTGGGTCTGACCCCCCTCCACCCTCCCCCCACACCCCATGACGTTTTTCTTCGGAGAGGATACTTAGGTAAAAGTTTTACGATCTAACGGTTACTCACGGGAAGAGCCTTTTCTTTCCCTTTTCACACGTTTTTTTTTCCCCTTTACTCTCCACCTACTTAAGAGTTCAGTCGAAGCTACGCCCAAGCTTTACATTTTATATACGCACGGCATGTGAACTCGGCTTGAGGTAGTGGAGATTGGTACGCGTTAAGGATTTTACGTGCAGCTAACTTTCCTTTCGTTCTAACTGCATGCGAGTACAGCTAGCTTTATATCTCGAAGGATGTTTCAAACTTTTGAATTTCCCGCGCTTCTCACATAAAACCGTTACAAGCATGTATTTCCCAAGTATGACCTCCGTCCGTGATTCGTCTATGCTACGTACGATTTTTATCAGGCTATTGTCTCGACGTGAAAGAAGCTAGAGCGAGCTGAAGTTTTTTTTTTCTTTTCCTCATGACATTGAAATTCGGCATTCTCATTTGACTCATTAATCAACGGCGAAGGATGTGCGAGTTAATTTATCATCGACGCCCGCAGGAAATTCTTCCTGTGGCTATTGTACGTCCCGAATTATTTTTACAATTGGCCAGACTAACGACCGTCGTTTCCTCCAGTCCTGGCACAATGGGGAAATCGATTGAGATATCAGGTATATAGAAACTTAATATCTTATCTTGATGTTTATACCTACAGATTATAGGTTGGAATCCCGGTGTTATTTTCTATGTAGATATACTTACGTTGCTCCGAAGGATTTTCTCTGGCAGAGATTCTCAGGGTCGTGTAATTCAATTCGTGAATATCGGCAAAGACCTGAGATTACTTTCGTTAAATTGTATAGAGAGGGTTGACGAAAACTTGAGCCCGAGCGAAGGAAATCGTAGACTTATAACGTGGAGGGTGAAATTTTCGCAGGATACATGGCGTATCGTTTACTTGAAAATTGCGAGGGTCTCCGGGGCTGGTTGTGGCTGTGCGTCGGGATAGAAGCCAGTAACCTGTAACGACGTGCTATTTATAACAAGAACGGCGGGGCTATAGGCGAGGAAGGTTACTGGAAGGGCTCAAACAAAGAAAAGATAAATAAATATGATAAATCGTCGAAGGTATGGGGCAGAAAACCCAGCACGAATCATAACAAGAATTTCTTGCCGAAAGCATTGATATTTTAACATCAATATTAAGACCGAGGTCGATAACGTTGCTCTCAGATTCTTTGAGGGACAAGTAAGAAGTGAAGGGAGCTTTAGATTGGATTTAGCATGTATTTCTAGCAAGGTTTAAGTAATAATAGATTTATCAGTATAATGTTGGAATTTTCTGCTTAGAGATAATCGTTATACTTACGTTAGAACTTATTAGATAACGCGATATGCTTTGATAGTGTTGCATTAATATTTTTCTTGTTTTTCTTAATCAACCGATGCTCGGTGGCTCAATTCGTAATTCGCGCCACTTACGTACAGGGACGGTTAGACCCGTCGGCAATCATCGGGTGGACTCGGAAAGTTCCGGAAAATATGGCGGTTGAAGAGACAGTGGCACGGACGCCATGACGGTAGACGCCTGACCAAGTTTACTTTTGGTCGTGCACAGTATTGTTTTATATAATTGTCCTTGGAAATGAAACGGCATTGTCACTGTTTTACTTGGACTATGCGGAGCGATGGACAAAGATTTTTCTATGTAAACTATATTTATCTTTTCATACGCAATGTATAACGCCACACGTATACCAACGTGGGACAATGTCAAATTTATTGCATGGCGTCTCAATGGCTCGCTTTTGTGGAAATATGAACAACAATGAGGCTCGTTGCATCTTTTTCGTTCTTCTTCTTCCTGCTTTACGTGGTTTTGTATATACGTATAGCACGTAGAAACGGGGTCAAGTATCGCAGCCATCGAAGACGATAGAAGGGACGCCCTCTGAAGAATTTCTGTTTTGCGACTCTTCCTTCTTGCCGATTATGCAGCAGTTACTTTAGCAAACGTTGAGCGATAGTTTTATTCCTGAAAGCTCTTTAGGATCGATTACCCAGACTCATGAAAAACAAACAAAGTGCATTGAAAAGTTTGAAATTATTTGTTTTGGCTACTGGATAAACATGCAGGTAAATAAGTGACATGTTTGTTCGTAATACTTGTTGGACCTGGAGAGTGATTGTCATCTGGCAAACAAAGCACTCGTACGGCAGAGCGATTTGTAAATAGTGAGATAAAAATTATATATCGAGTGCGCGTGCGTTCGGTTTGCACGTGTGAGATTTCGTCGCCATGGCTTACGTGAAATGAAAAAAGTTACCGCGTCAACCCGCGGCCATTATCTGTATGAATTTCCACGCCATTAATTCGAAATACCGAATGCTATCTATAGACAAAAGAAGTCGTATCGCTATACAACGTTATTCAGGACTGTTGCAACATCTGAAGATGGTTCTACCATAAGAATTAATAGAAATCAAATGGAGAAAACCATTTCCAAGTGGTCCAATAGTCCTGAATAACCGTGTATACATATGCGTGTATATATCTGTATACATATTAATTTTCACTTTTTACCCATCTTTTAAACAAAAGATCACTCGTTATTGATCATTGATAATTCGAAGACAGTTAACTATTGCTCTCATAAATATCGAAACATACTGACAACGAAGCTTTCAGTTTTATAGGTTGGAAAGTGTTACCTTTCGAACCATCGTTATACGTCGATTTATTTCAAACGCATAATCTTCCGGGATGGTTATAAATTTTCTGGTTACTGTGCCGACCATAATCCGCGAAGCTCTCCAAGTTTTTACGTAAGTTATTTCGGTTTAATACCACCGGCACGCGGTGAAACAAATTAATGTCGGAGGACAAAATGTGAGAGAGAAAGAGAAAGGGAGGCAGATTGCGTCCGTGTGGTATCTGTGCGTTTGGATATATGTGTGCTTGAGCGTGGGTGCGAAAATCGATAACACGAAATGGGATGCGTGGTAAAACTTAAAAGCTCTATTAGGTTTCAATTAAAAGTACATTACGCCTGGGATGAAGTTTTGCCTGAACTTGCGGAGCCCGCTGGTGTGTCTAATGAACTGTAAAAGTGGCTTGTCATACGTTCAACGATACGCTCACGGTTTATCATACCCAAGTGAGCGCCAAGGAATCGCAAGGACCGAGACTAATCACCCGAAGTTTAACGGTATATACCCAGCGAGCAAAAAGTAATAGTTAGATATTTTGATCAAGTAAAAATACACTAGCCACTAATATAGTGTGGACGAGATTTACAAATGCAATATCTTTTTTTACAAATTCGAATCAATGTAATTCCCTAGCAGCTTACACGTGATTTGTCATCAAATTTGTATTTTTTAATACGCGCGCATGGCGTTTGAACTTTATAATATGTATGAATACGTCCCGATATAACGTGTGAGTATTGTACCGTATTGTTACATAAAATTATATTACGTAACGTAATAGCATTACGTCTGTAACGTCAGACTTCAATTTTGACAGATTGAGTATAACCTATTTTCAACATTTAATATGATGCAGTCCAGCCATGAAAATAAATATCTTCTCTCGTCAACAGACATTCCGCCGATCACGAATGAAGTATATTTGCAATTAATCGTTAAAGTGGTAAATGCTCAAGTTTTTTTTGTTTTGAATATCTTTTAAATAACGCGATTAAATCGTACCACGGCCATTCTCTTGCGGGCGTTCGTTACTTTTATTTCGTACCGACTATTTCATTCGCTTAATATATTTCTTTTTTTGAAGTAACGATACGACGTGTTTTACAACCATTGTATTACCGAGTATGAAATTCTGTTATTCTGATACGTAGCGGTTACTCTTTGTGTTTGTTGGGCTTTTGCATTAAGCAAGTTCCTTTTGCCTCTATCGTTTCGTAGAACAAAAGCAGTGCAGAATCGGTCTCCGTAAAATTACATTATTCAAATGTAAATCGGATGGAGTGTGTTTGCACTATCATACATTTCTAGAGGGAGGCGCTAATTAGCGTTGAAATAAAAGATACAAGTATACGCGAATCCTTACACAGAGTGCCACTGGTTTCGCTTATATTACGAAATTATCTAAATACCATTATAAAAACGTCTCTCGTTCCTTGTTCTCGACGAAGAAGAATGACGTGATTGTTGAGGTACAGTGGAACTCAATTTTTCTCTTGTTTTTTCAGTAGTTTTTTTTTTCAAAATTTTCACTATGTAAATAGATACGAGCACGAGCATACACCACTGTGATGACGGGAGTACAAGACTTTTGCATCTGACGTATTCGCCATGCATAAAATTTACCAAGGAAACATGCGGTTTCACGTAAAAGGAAACCGTCGATTCAATGCTGCTCTGACACACTAACCGTGAGTAACGGATGTGTTCCGTTTACGCGAGTAGATTCTACGCTTTGGACTGTATCTAACGTAGATACACAGCTGCCATCTTACTCGCTCGTATTGGGCAAACGAAGAAGAGGCTAAGGTACGTTTGATCGTTGCACTGCCTTACAATTTGCTACAGGCGAAATGACGAGGAATATGGAAATTCGGTGTGTTATTGCTGGAAAATGAAATTCTGATATTGGCACGGGTCGTAGATGGCTGTATACGATTGAAATGCGGACGACTGCTTTTTTTTTTAAGATTAGGATGTTTCGTGGCCCGTGCATCGCATAGGAGAATACGAATTGACATGGAACGTAGAATTGATCTAGTCGGATACTTTTCACGGGGCTTATATACAGTGGGATAAAATGACGTATAAAAATACCTCTAAGAGAAATTTGTATGATTATTAAAAAGGGCGAAATAAAATTTAACGACATTGAAGTACTCTCGGCTGTGAATGGGAGGGTGGAGAGAGAGTGAGAGAGCAAAGGAGGAACAAATATAATATTCTGTAAGAAAAAAGAAATTATTATCTACAGGTATACAGGGTGCATAATACAGGTATACGGAAACGGTGATGGAATACAAATTCATTCGTTAGTATACTGTTGGGAGTGAATTTAAAATGGTATTTTCTAAGAGCTCGCTCTCAATAGTCTACTAATTCATGAATTTGTATTCTTATTGCATTCGTCATCTATGAACGAATTAACACTTTGCAGCAAGGACGACAAGTGGCCTGTGTGAATTATATACAGGGTTGGTAATTAAAAAAGGAAAACAGTGTTACCTGTTTTTCTACGTATCTCTTGTTTACAGCCACAGTTAATTTTTTTTTTAATCGTAATCCCCGGGTTTGAGATTTTGAAAAATAAAAGTCGAATTCTTGATTTTATCCGTGACTTCGGACGGCGCATTGGCCTTCATCGGTTTTTAGCCTTTTTCAATTTTTTTCTTTCTAATGCCGTCAGGCCGTCGGACCGCAACGTCACTAAACACTGAAATTATTTTTCCCTTTGAAGTAAATATTCGATTTTACGTCAGTTACCGTATCGACAAAAAAATGCACGTTCCAAGCGCCCTTACAGTAATTTCTGTAGTCGCTCTGTAAATTTCAAGAAAAATTGGAATTGCCAATCGAATCGAGAATAATTCACACGGTACTTTTGCCCGTGACTATCAATTCGCATACATATATCAGTATCGAGCACCGAGACATCTTTGTACAGTCGATTCTTACAGCACAGCAAGATGAATACGCAGCTGCCTACAAAGCAGGTCTCTAACGTTTACGAGATAATCATTCCGAGATGCATTTGTTGCACCTGCTGCAAATGCCTCGTGTCTCGACCGATACGCCGTTTATTACGGCTACGTCATATCCGTATTACCCAAGCTCACAGTCGCTACCGATAACACCTACGGTTCGTCGTATATCGTGAAATTTAATCGTAAATATAATTTTCATAAGTCTCATTATGGCCATCCGATCGATGCCACGAGGCATAGAATACGTCATACGCATACGCAATCTTGGAATTGCATCCTTCCAACAATTTCTACGTGCACGCGACGGGCGCATTGAAAGACACGCGTTTCTCCGCGCACGAAACTCAAAGCTCATTCAAGCTCGGCTAAGTCGTTTTACGTGGGCAGAACTTTGGGGGCCCCGTCGGTTATTTCAAGAGTTTCCTCCGGGAAAAAGCTCAAAGCTTCCGAAGTCGAAGTTAGCGCTGGGAAACGAAAACTAAATGTAACGAGGCTGCCACGCGAAATGGGTATAACGAAAAGAATAAGCCGAGCGAGCGAGATACGGAAGCTCGTAAGCTTCATCCTCTTTAATACTATTTTCCTACCCCCTTCGAGCCACAGTCCGTTTCGACGGTGCCGTCTTGTCTGACCCAGTGCTTGTCTTTTCCGCTTCGCTCCGCCGTCACGCAGTGGAATTTGTGCGAGTGAGTGTATTAATGCGGTAACTTACGTCCTTCTCTGATATACGCCCGGGGGTGGGAGGCCCTCTCCCCTCCAAGGAAATAAGAGTATAAGGGTGCTTTAATACATTCCGCGAGTCGTATATATGTTTGTGGGACGCGAGAGGAAATCGTGGACGAATCTCTTGAGGGATTTTCCACAAGGGTGGCGACTGAGGTGTTTGTTGTCTTTAGCGTTGACAATGTTATCATTATAAACTTTATCCTACCCCATCGCCACCGATAATAAATCTCGACTGGAACTTTGGCCGCTGTATATATGTGTAATATGAGAAATTATCTCTGTGACTTGAATATTTTTTTCTCACATAAAGACACTTGAATCACAAAATAAAGGTCTGTCCATAGGATATATATAGGTATACCTTTCCGAGCCGTTCCGGACGCCGCGCTATTGCTCGAACAGCGGCGAATCGTGGAACTAACCAACGAAGCTCGCTTTGCCGTACACAGTCGGTCGTTATAGATATTTAGTTTTATTTAATCTCCGTATCGCGGCAACCCTCTGGAGTTTATTTGTTTCGTTTGATTCATTGTCGCTGTAACATGGATATTCACGGGAAGCCGTATAACGGCGTTTCATGTATCTCTCACGCGATAACCGTCGTATTAATGATGACGCATACGCGTTGGGTATAGCTCGCGCAGCCTCGCCGCGTAGGGTTCCCAGGAGCGGGGTAAGTTTAAAGAAGTACGGGTAGAAAGGGGCCCCCGTAGTTTCTCAAAGTTTAAGCACCGCATTCACGGTAATATTTATAACGTGGTGGGAGTTTGCGAGGAAGTCTCGTGACGTAACTCACGGTTAGCACGGTGACCCCCCCAATGGAGGTGGGTGGATTTGCGAATTCACCGATTGTTTTATCGCGCAAATATTCGCTCTTCTCTCTCTTATTCTCTCTTTATCCCACCTGGAAAATTGAATGCCACTCTTCCTCTCCCAAGACGATCGATCCGGCAGTAGTCGGCTGGAAAAGTTTTCCCGTCGATCGTTTATAGATCGCCGGCAGCGCCATCTGACCTAGGAGCAACTTCGCGCGGCTTTTAATAGACGTTCGAAGCTTTTCAATGTGGATAATCTCGTGTGGTGTACGAAGCGGCCCGCGATTAGGGGCAGGAGGGGGGTGTTCGATCGCGGATTAAGACAGCTTTCAAAAGTTTAGCTGGAAAATCTTTGTAACGCGTGGCCCAGTCGACGGACGGTACGCGCGTGCTTCACGTAATGCCTTTTGAATAGGCGCGGGTAAATCTTCACTTGAATGGGGATTACGGGAAAGTTTCGTTTTTCGCCGTGAAATTAAAGCGCGCTGCAAGCAGCTGCGCAAATCGGATCCTTATTGAACTCCTTTCCTATTACTATATTCCTATTACTATATTGTTCGGGATTTTGAAGGAGATGAAAAGGAAAACAGTAAAGCTGGATATTATCAGTAGGCGAGATTAGGCACTTTCGAGAGGATCGTCCTTTATATTCTTTGTCGAGAGGGGTTAGGATATAAGGCCCCTGTTGAATTTTTTTTGTTGAAGATCCTTCAAAAACGACTGGCAAATTTTTCAAGCGACAAACTTCGTTATCGTTAACTTTATCGCGAACTAAAATTTTTTATTCTTTCGCGTTTTTACCCTTTTTTTTTCTTATGTCAAATTTGGGAATTATATTTTTTTTTTAATATTTCATCGTTGTTCCTGTCTTTCTCAATGTTCGTGGATGCCCTGTTCGTGGAGGGTCTAGTTTTTTTATTTTTGTATCTCTACGTGGTAACTTTGAATTTTGTCCCACGAGACTTTCGGGGTTGCGCGTTTGCCTTGGAACGAGTCGTCGTACTTTTTTTGGAGTTACGCCCGCTGGAAAGCTCTCGCGGGCTCCGATTACTTGCGGGATTTAATGGGAACGCAAGGATTTCCTGTTTGAAAGGAATTCCCAATGTCGCATCTGCAAAGATCTCTCCTTACTTCCTCGGGACTCCTGGGTATCAGGGACGCTGCCCACTTAAGACCAAAATTAATTCTACGAAAGGAGGAACAATTTCCGAATGCCGTCTCTCTTCTGCGTTGGGCAAACTACAAGACAAAAAGGGTCCTCATTAGTGGCGAGATTAGCGCTGATCTTTATTTATCACCTGGCATTAGTGCTTCGGCCAGAGTAATACCTTTAATTATAATAACGCTGTAATTATTGGTGATTACACGGACGCAGCCTCTCGAGATTTCACGGAGGGCCTCGCCGGGATAACGTCTTCGATACGGGAGAAATCAGACAATCACTCGCACGATAAGGAACACGAACGGCCAAAGTTCTCGGTTCAGTCCTGGAGCATAGGTCAATCCAAAATCGCCCAAAAACTGTCCTTCCTCCCAATTACTCGAAAATACGTATTCATTTTTTTTCACGATTCTTTCGAAAATCCCTACGCGTGAATCGGACGTGACGATTAGAATCGACGGAACTGAACTCTTCGACGGGTGAAAAAAAAAACTTTTTTTACTATCCCTAGAGCATCCGAAATATCGATTTCCCATTTTTTCAATGGCACGATTTTTGTAAAATCGATAATACCCACCGCCTCTCCTGTACGGTTGACTTTATGCCTGTGATCGCGGATACAGACGTTTTAACGGTTAAAGCCCGGTTCACGCTGAAAAATTTGTTATTTATCGTGCGGCCGTATTGATTGCGGCAATCGCTACTCGTCCATAAAACAATCGGGGCTTAAGATGTAATGTATTACACATATAAAGGTGCACAATATCGGTACGCACATATTTATCCCCTGTATACAGAATAGTATATAAAAATATATGACATTTAATTATCACTGATTGCCAAGTATCTAACGCGGAGAAAGTCTGATCTTGATGATATAGACCAAAGTTTGGAGAGCTCGAAATTTCATTATTGCCTCTGGTCACGTGATACCCGGGATTGAGTTCTTCTGGCTGATTTCGCGTGCTGGTATCCATTTGGCGTTGCGTTTCTGATTTCATTACGTGTATACGCGCATATCGGTATTGTCTATCGTATTTGTTCCGGATCGTCGCAACGTGTGCCATTACCCTTTTTGGTAAATTGCGAATTTATACTTTCGCTCTTGTCGCGTCCATTAGCGCAGGACGGTAACTACGCGAAATATTCTATATGATATTTTAACGTTACAGGGAACGTTGAAAATTTGTATATTTCTAATTGCCCGATTTTGCCCTTTGGGAATAGTAACTTGTACCTTTTTACGAATTTTGAATATGGATTTAATTGAGGGTCGCGTCTTATCATTGATATCTGACGATCGAGCTTCGTTATCAGTATCGTCTGGTAATCTCTGTGCGCTGTGCTACGTTATACGGTCAGAGAGCGGCTGTTATGACTTTAGGAAAATTTTATAAATTAATTTCATGACTTTAAATGCTACGAGTGATTTACATGGTCAAATTCTTTTTTATACCTTGGGTAGATTTTTATATCTAGAGGCAGATATCAATGTGATAAGGTGTAATCAGAGTGGTACTAGATCGCGTTTCACGACCTATTGACCTTATCGGCTGGACTTGATTGGAGGCTTTCTTATGTACGTATATATATATATATATATTCAAAGAAATCCTACCTTCGGGAATCTAATGGTTTTTTCGGGGGGGGGTAAAAAGTCTTAGAGCTCGAGTCACGCGAGATTTCAATTAACTGGGAATCGATCGAGGAACCATCTAGGTTTTCTTTTTAAGTAATTGCTCACGCAAATCTTAATGGCCTGGTGTCGTTAGTTGGCGTCGAAGATATTTTTAGTTTGCGTCGAGGAACGATCACGGAGAGAGATAGCGAGGAAACGTATGCGGAGGATCAGTGGACCGGATGATGATGCTGGAGGAGAGATATGTACGAGTTTAATTCGATTTTCTGATAAAGTTGCGAAATTTACAATGGGTCCAGTCCGTGTGGGGTTGGGGTTCTGGTTTCGTGATTCTGTCAGATTCGCAAAAATATGAGTGGGTTCGTTGCCGTGGGCATGTATATATATATAGTGCAGGTATATAGGTATACAACGTAGGAGATTACGTTCGTTCGAACCGGTAGGCATTTGCCGAGAGGGAAAAGCTCGTAGATCTTTCGCGTGCCTTGAGCCCAGTGTTAATTCATAGCATCGAAAGTCCGACTTACCTTAATCCACTTCGCCTTCCTCTACGGCGCCTTTTTCTCAATTAGCTAGAATCTATTTCCCGAGGTTTTCGAACGTGGGTTCTTAAAAGTTGCACACAAGAAAAATTAAAGCTTTCGGTCTTGTTGCATTTTCCAATTTTTTTTTTTACGTGGTGTAATTGTACGAAGTGGAAAAAATGGGTTATATTTCATCCGACCTCGACTCAACGATTTCATCGGTATCAATTTTTCGAGAAATATTTTATTTTTGCCTATCACGATGATAATTATCGATGCTTCTGCCGGTAACTTTTTTCACTTTCTCGTGTATCGGGTCTGAGGGAATGTAACTCGAGGAAAGTCATAGGTCGCGCGAGAAATCAAGCGCTCTGCCCCTCTCCTCCCCGTAGGGCTTTGTAGCGTGTAAATGAACGTCAATGAGGAAAATAGCTGGCGGACAATAACGCGTGGCCACTCTGTATCGTAGGACCGCAAGGAATAACACGGTAGATCGAAAATTCTCTGGTAAAAATAAAATGGTCATTTTTATTTATTTTTTTTCCTTATTGTATTTTCGCTACGTTTATCAAAGTGTCGCTGGTGGCCCGAATGGGCGGCGGGTCGTCGCTTTATTACGCGGAGCACTCGAGCATTTAGAGGTCGGGAAATATATATTATATCGAATTTATTTCCGTCCGCCATAATGCATACTGGCTCGGCTATATATATTTTCGTAGGTTTTGTTATGTCACGAGTTAATATCACAATGGTCCCTTTCGTTGTCACGCATCGCGGTCAAATACGGTTTTACGGTATTAGAAAAAAAATATTTTACATACTTTCTTTTTATGGCAGACGCAAGGCACTTGGGTAACAGTTAATTTTTATATAATTTTGTATAATTAATTGTGGAATTTCTCTAGGAACCGGCTGGAACATTTATTCTAGAACATGTAACATTGACCTGGGCTATTACGTGATATTCGCCCGTAGGAACTTAATCGTACGTTTAATATAACGGGTGGCAATTAAGAGCTCGCCGTTAATCATGCTTGGTCTGCATTTCTGGTAAAATTCTCGAAATACATTGCGGTAGTATCTGTATCTTTGAATTTCGTAAATTTTACGATTTTAATACTGCAATATATTATTTGTCAATAATTTCTTTGCGGACGTTACCCTTTCCCGTGCGATAGTACGTTTGAATTTATTGAAAATGAATTTCTTTTTTAACTGATAATCTTATTTCTTATCTTTACAGGTTATACGTTTCGTGAACTGGACATTTCGGGCAATGCCATCGTAAACTCCCACAATGTCAGCGATTCGCCCTACTTCGAATTCCACGTGCCCCGCAATGTGACAGCTGCGGTCGGACAAACGGCTTTCTTACATTGCAGGGTGAATCAACTCGGCGACAAAGCGGTGAGTTTTAATTGCTATTATTTATTATTCATCGCACTTCCTAATGACTTTATAGGCCGGTACGTGTTACCAGCGATACGTAAATTTCTCACAATCGTCTGCCGGCTGCAATTCGAATTCCCTATTTTAGTTTAGAATGCTGAAACGTACGTTTCGATATAATATATTGTTTCGCGCGGCTGTAAATATCGAAGTTTGTTGGCCATTAACAGTTCGCGAACTATGTCAAAATTTGAGTACGGTTAATGGGTACATTGAATTGTAGGTAGATACGTACTGGGTATGTTATCAAAAATATTTTTTCTCTCGACTGTACATAAATTTTTTCTCTTTGTATCCCTTCGGATTTTGACTTTGTGCCAAAAAGCTGATTTTCTCAAGAGACCGTCGGTACTCGAAAACCAATCAGTGCCGGGACTCGCGCTCTAGTCAATCAATGTAACACTGAGATGGGGAACGATATGAGATTTCATATTTGACATTTTTTTATAGTATTTTTTTAACGAGTCCTGGACCGTGCAATTTTTTTTGGTAGAATTCAAAATTGAAAAGCAAAACCACTACGGGACTCGAGCGCCTGAACTTGCTGGGGCGCGAAGGTAAATTGGACGGGTCCTTTTTGATGTTAAAAATTAATTAGCTCGTATGTAGGATATCGTTGCTTGGTAAAGTCCCGAGTACATTCCCGACTAAAAATATACGGTTCACGATCAAGATTAAAGTATATCGAAAAAGTCAATAGATCAGTGCGATAAGGGAAGGTATGAAGTAATTATGGCAGAGGTCCAGATGAGGTCGATCCACCAGTCCCAGGGGGGACTGGTCCCGTACTTGTTCCGGTCCTGCCTCTTTTATACCTCAGAGTCGTAAAGTCTGGATCTGGCAAAAGTATGGGACATGTCCGGACAAACTGCGGATAAAGAGGTCCTGCGTAAGGGTGCCCGATACTATAAATGATTTCTAAAGTCTAGTCCGGCCCAACTGTACACTTATCCTGGACACGATAGTCGCTTTTGGTTTTTGGGACTCTATTCACGCTGATAATTACTTAAAATTGAAAAAGACAAATTTTTAGTCGTTTCAACCTACGAGAGCTACGAAAATACGTAAAATAGTAAAAATTATTAAAATTCCATTAGGTTGTCGTTGAAAAGAATTTTTTAACGAGGACCCCCCCCATACTATATTTATTCGAGCTCGTATTCAGAGCTCGAATAAATTTTTGATAAATACAATCGAGACTGCGCCGGGCGTTATTGGATGACGAATAGGACGAGTGGTTGGTCATTTTTGCGAAAACGCATTAATAATGGTATTAACGTTAGAGTTAGCTTTCACATCATTTCGATAATCTCAATGTAGGTAAATAACTTTCTGCACTGAATTTTATTTAATATATGTATTCATATATTAAAAAAAAATATATATACAGGTATCATTTGCGTCTACCAGCAGATTCGCCGTTATTTACACTCTCGTTATATTTCTGACCTACATGAGAGTTTTGCTCTGACGTTGCAACCGCGATTAGCTCAAGTACTAAGAGAGAGAGAGAGAGAGGAAGGGAGTAGGGCAAGTACGCGAGAGAGAGAGAGAGAGTGAGGGTCCATAAGAGCAGGAAGTTAACTTCGTTACTGTAGACTTCCGCTACGAGGAACCAACTTCCGCTTTGAGTTAATTTGCTTTAGGAGAATCGCAGCGTTCGGCGCTTGAAAATACCTCGGAGTACAGCCGATGGTACGTGATTTAATATATTAGATGTTAAGGGTAATCCTAATGAGAAGCTTGTCGCGTGGGACTGGCTGCCCAATAGGAACAATAGTCCCTGATTGCTACGTTATCAATGGCATTATCATACGAATCGCTGTTACAAGCTATGCGCGTCGTCACGTTGTATACTTGTTGACGAGAGGCTGTTTCAGTTCTTTTTTTTTTGCGGACAATTGTCCCAGGTCAGGGCTGACGTAATACGGAGACAAACGATCAGGGCCGCGTTATCACTGTCGGGGAAAAAAATATCTATGGAAACGACGAATATTCCGAGTCTTTTGAATTAATTAATCTTACGATTTCAGTCTGACAATTAATCGGTGACTTTTATCAATCGTGGACCGAACGGGGATGCTGTTATTTTTCAAATTTGCAAAATGCAAACCGGTTGTTCGTTTTAGCGAAATACAAAAAATTCTCTACCTTTACGATATTCAAGCTGACGGATGCCCGTGACCGTTTGCCAAATTTTTTGACCTTTTTTGCAATTATTTTTATGACTTTTTTCTCCCCCCGTGTATACGTGGTCGAGTCGCGGTCGCGTCGAAAGCTGTTTTGCGTTTCCACAAGTCGCCGGACTCGACGAAGTGGACCCTCGTACTATTTTACCTCTGTGTACATTTCGGTGAATAATATTTGCACGAAATTTCGCAGTCGTATACGGGAGACCGGAGATTTCATGCAGTCGACGAAAGTCATCTCGATCAGCTGTTACCCGGTGATGGTACGCGAGCGGAATCAGAGAGTGTCTGTAGAGAGATTCATATATATTTATACGTGAAGATTCGCCTTTACGAACAGGCGATTATGGGCTGAAGCAATCCAGGAGTGCCAGGTAAGACGTCACAGCGAGGAAGATCAGCTTTAACCACTTCCGGTGGAGATTGGCAGCGCGTAAACGTTGATTCCGAAATTTGCTGAAAATTTACTTGAAACGCCAAAAATCCTAGTAAGATTTATCCCTTTGGAGTGACGGCGGCGCATCACGCGCTGGGTGTACCATTGGTATACAGGGTGTCCGAGAAATAGCCGATCTCCCGTTGGCACAAGGGATCGCGAACTTCGTAAATTCGCAAGCCGCAAGGATAGGGCCGCCGTGCGAAATTTCTTGCCAATCGCAAAATCTGCCACGTTCGTTCGAGGTTACTCATTAACGACGCAATTATTCACCGGAGAGCCAATAACGCGCATTCGGGTTAATTCCTGAGCGAGAGCGGCGCCGTTCCGTTTCCCCACGTAGCGGCGGGCGTTTTCGATCAGGCTTCGCCGATATCTGCTGCGAATTGGCAACTGGTGCTTTCATTCCGGTAATTTCTGAAATGAGGCTGCGGAGCTGTAACCCGCGCAGGATTGCCGATGGTCCAGGCGCTTATGACGTCACCGTGCATAAAACCTGGGAAGGGACACGCTCGGCGTCTGGTTTCGAAAATCTGCCAGCCTACCTATTCAGCCCGTGGACCCGGATAACAGGGCTGATTAAGGAAAGTAGAGTCCTCGTTAGCGGCGAATATAAAGATACGAACTTTGCGGAATTAACGCGTACCCGGAAACCTCGAAAACCTTGGGGCGGATTACCAAACGGGCTGCAAAGTTCAATTTAAACGTGTCCCATATACCCACCTTGCTAATATTCTCTCATTGGCTTTACTCTTTTATGGCAGCCAGCTGCACTACTGATACTTGGAAAAGATGCCGGCCACCTTCCCGTACGATAATTCCAGAAACTTTTGTCTTCCCGTCCACGAGGGTCTCTTTCCTGCTGTCTATATCTATATACGCGCGTTTTACCGGAGTCGACGTATATAAATTACCGATTTATTTTCATACCGTGTTAAAATCGGCAATCCTATGGGAATGGGAGAATCGTTACGGCACCCATTGGAAGGCACCCATTTATCCAAAAGGATCCGTCGATTTCGCTTTACCTTTCGCGCCTCCCGTTTTTATATACCGGACGAGCCTCGTCGTAACGCGCACGGACTATACCGATTTGTAACGAGGAGTCGCTTTGTGGATATATTATTTCTTCCCTCCTGGGATATTAGTTTTCTTCAGCAGTGGGTCACGGTTGGCTGCTAGCTCGTATGGAAAGTCTGTATCGGGGGTGAACGGCGGGAGGTCAGGGGGAGGGAAAAAAATTTGAGAAAACTCCGCTGGATATACGGAGCTTTCTCCGTGGTTATCCTAATTTATTCCAAAGGACTACTGTCATCGTTCACTCTGTCATTTGGGAATCGATTTGCATGTGGAACTTGCGTGGGAGTTATTTTCTTCTTTCTTTGTTCTTTGCTTTTCTTTCTTGCTTCAACTAGCGCGTGCGTGCTCTTTTACGTGTGTATACTTATATATACTATATATTATCGAAAGTGGATAACGCATTTCCAAAGCATCTCGCCCAGCGTGTAAAATTAAGTCTAGGGATTTCTCTTTACGATACTGGGGAAAACGGCAGTCTCTTTACGGCTTCGCATGGCCATTTACGTTAGTCGCTCGTTTGACATCTCGATATCTTCGATTTATCTGGGCTTTTTTCTTCTCCCATCGTGCGCATTGGTCGGAATAAAAATTTTATTGGAGAGTGTATTTTTTTTCTTTTTCGTTTCCATCGCGTCACTGGGCCAGATTAAGTTTCGCGGGATAATAATAATAATCGACTGGTAGACTTCGAGGTACGAATATAACGTTGAGATATTTGATACGCGCTCTTATAAAGATCTCTTAGATTACTAATCGACTTCTCGGAATTTCCCTTCAAATTAATTTCCTCTGTTCGTTACGTCGACGGAGTCAAAGTTCATGGAGATGTAAAGGTTTTTTGCGGTACGCTCGAGATCCCAGGAATGGAGTCTGGGGTATCCTGTTTGCTGGGATTATTTTTCAATTCCCTTATGCTCGTTGGTACGGAGACCGATCGGGGAATGAGATAAGACCTTTTTTCTTAATTCGATCTCGTGGGAACTTTCTTTGATCGGAGGAAGACGCAATCACATAATTATCAAAAGGTATGAATAAATTTTTTTTTTCTTGCTAATCACACGGTAGCATAACGTCGTACACATTAGAGCGGGATGCTGCGTTCGAGGATGCTTGAAAAATCTTTTGGATCTTTTTGACGAGATTTAATCTGGCAGCCTTGTCGGATACAAGTTTGATGAATTGAGATGCTGGACCAAAGTCCACTTCGTGGAACGATGCTGTTATCTGCGGTGCTTAAAATTTACTCGAGCTCCTTTTTCAAGGGCGCGTATATCTGAAAAGCTCTGGGGGTGAATGGAAATCACGTGGGTTGCTAGGGCAGTAGACATTTTTTTGAAAAATAATGCTATAGCAATGGTCGCCCTCTATGCTGAACTGCTGAAATTTGGACACTGAGGAGTGCAGTCGAATTTCTAATCAGAAAAGTCCTGGGGGAGATCGAAAGTCACGTGGGTTGCGAGGGCAGGTGAAACTTTTTCGAAAAATAGCGCTATTGCATAGGTGAACTGGTGAAATTTGGGCACTAAGCGTCGAATTGCCATGTAATTGCGGAGGGTCGCTCGTATGTTTTTGAGCGACCGAAGCGATCCTAGCGGGATTACGGAGCAACCGATACGCTAATGGCCGAGACAATCGATTGCCGTAATTAAAACTTCATTGAAACCTTATGGATGCGGAAGGATCGTGCTTGTTGTGTCGAGTCCTTATCAATCACGTGTACATAGCGGGAATTTGAGTTATAGTACGATTCAATTAGTTTGCAGTCTGGGAGTTTGTCAGAGAACGAACCTATAATTTGCTGGGCGCGTGATTCGATTACTAAAAGTCCATACGGGTCGTGCGTATATATGTATATATACGCCTGTCAATGTAAATGAACTGATTCGAGCGTGAATACAATTCTTAATCGCCGAATCGCCCATGTGTTTTACTAATGTTTCACGGCGCGTCGATTAATTAAGAATTTTATAGACGTTGCGTAACGCGCGAGTACTTTTGGACTACTTTGGTCTACTGGCTGGAGTAGGTATTAATTTCGACGGAAAATCGAGCCGACCGATCGGACCCTCGTAAATTATAATATTTTGACACGTATTTCGCGGCGAAGTTAGAAAATTCTTTTCCGAAGGATTATTTTTCTCTTTACTCGCTTGAATTTTCCGCGCAGGACTTTGAGGAAAGTCCTTAATACTTCCCGCGGGAGCACGTGAGGTCGCCACTGTCTTTTCTCTCTTGTCGCTGGTTACCCTCGACTAACCTAGTTTCACCAGAAAGAAGAGACGCTCCAGGCTGATAACTTTGCCGTTTTCATATTTCGGATGACGCATAGGTACTCGCCGCGGTGGCTCCCCTCGCGGGACTTTTGGTAACTCGTTAAAGCTCGAAGGATAAGAGGTGTGGGATCTCTAGGGAGAGTTCATGACGTAAAAAGGTTCTAATTTATCTGGCAGTGTGCTTTTGTCGGGTCCTGTGACACTGTGGTAAAATTGGTATTTTTTTTTTTCTTTTGTTGCACTCTCTCGTCACGCTGGCCAATTTTTTGAGTCTGGTTCGGATATTTCGCGCGTGCCTATAAACGATGCGAAATATTTCCGGGGCAGATTCGCTGGGGGAAAAAAGTGAATTTTTTTTTGTTTACGTACGCATACACGGAAATAGAAAGAATCGCAACCGCGTAACTAGGGAATTTGCATTGTTTAATAAACGCCTTTAAAACAAGACGCGCGGCTCGAAATAAAATGCAAACTTTTCATTCGAAAAATGCATTAGCGGCGCTGCGCCGGGGGAACCGCTGGTGCTTTTACGAGCGATACACGATGTATTGCATTTTATAGCGGCGGAAATCCGTGTCGTCACGGCGGGCAGCTTTCGATTTATTGCGGAACGCCGACTAACTTTGCAATCAAGACACGTATTTACATTGTCAAAGATCTTTTTTGTCCTCTTGTATATTAGTTTCCGCTAAGACCCGATTGTCATTTCCTCTTTTCACACGTACTCGTTTTACTTGGTACGTAAAATGTTGGATAAGATGCGAAATTACCTTTTTTAAACATCTTTTTTTGCAAACTTCGTTTTTATTCGTTCTCGCAATTATTTTTATACACACGCCTGTACAAATTTATTCGCACTTATCGGGGAGTCCCTATGGGAAGGGGTAATTCGATCTTCGTTTTGGTGTCAAAGGGGGGCAGGGGGGACGGGGTAAATTTTGTGCACATGCAAATAATATTTAAATTCCTAATTCGTCTCGCACGATCCATTTCAATCGCACTTATCGGTCTGTGCGAATAAATTTCCGGGAACAAGTCTTCGTCATTCTCGGCCAATGTGCCTTTGGCTCGAGCTCCTAAGAGTTAACGTTATCAAAGTCCATCTCGGAGCAATCAATACCGTCCAACGTGAAAGACAAAGTTTTAAGATTTCGCGAGCAGCTTTAAAGCTTTTGGCGAATTCAAATTCGCGAATCATCCTCGTTCGTATCGCTTTACGATTACGTATAGTGGAACTGTCGTTCGGGGTCCAGCGTGCCGCGAATAATAGAAACGACAATGACACGTGGAACAGGAACGGCGCGATTCTTTGATTTCTCACGAGATTTCGCAGATGGCATTGCAAAAAAATATATTCCCTTTCGATGTCAAATGAATAATTCGGGGGGGGGGGGGTGGTGAAACGATACTATCTCGTTCGACTAATTGCTTTTCCGGCAAACGAATATTTTCGATTGTATTTCTCGGCTTGCTTTCGCTGTGGCTGATGCAAATTTTTTTACTTGATTTTTTTCTTCCTTTTTTTTCAATGCCATTTCATTAATGCGTCGCTCGC
Organism: Trachelus troglodyta; assembly: GCA_030142635.1. NCBI lineage: Eukaryota > Metazoa > Arthropoda > Insecta > Hymenoptera > Cephidae > Trachelus > Trachelus troglodyta. The sequence goes on along the minus strand of JARQTJ010000630.1, from coordinate 158,149 downwards.
CGAGAAAACAGAGGCGTGGGCCGGGGGTGCCAATAAAACTGGTGGGCAATGTCACTGGAAATTTCGACACCCGGTATAGTGCTAATACATAGGGGTGGACATCGAAGTCTGATATATGGTTATATATAAACGACATATATGGGTGCCAGTGGGTTGGTACCATTGGCTTGTATTTGGTAATGCTAGATGTTGTATATATGCCTTTTAATAATTTGCTATGATTTGCCGTTTGAGTCAGGCGAATGTTTGATAAGCATCCGGGAAGAATTTTCGTCCAAGAAGAAGCCCTGAGTATCTCAGAGGGAAGTTTGATAATTTTCAAATTTTCGCATTCGATATATTTGGCATTGAAAATTTTGCGGAAGGAAATTTTGTCACTTCTTCGAATTCCTCACTCGTGCCCTAGGATGATTTTATCTTTAAGTTGATAACGTCGCAAGACGTAATTTCGTGGCTTGAAATTTCACTTTTAATTTTGACGCGGTAACTTCTCGCGTGTATTCAATGATCGTTTTCGATTAATATCTCAGGCTGTTTTGTAATTACGTAATCGCAGAACTATCTGCAATACTATTTACATTATTACCGCAAGACGTTAATTCAGCCCCAGACCCTTATCTCTGACGTGTCAGAAATTGTTGGGCTCGCAACATCAACTATGCTCAGGGGTGAATTAACGCGGAAGTCTTCGAATTGCCTGAAATAGGCTTAAAGAAAAAATTGAGCAATCTGCATACCTTTTCATCGTGCGTGTATAGTATGTAATCGCGAAAGGCTGTGGCTTTTGGGATGAAATAAAAGATTTATACGATGGGTGTATACCAAGTCCAAAAATTTGTTGTGCTCTTAAATGTGGCGTTTTATGAAATTTTGGAAAATTCTTTAGGGGCTGGTCCAGTGCGGCTGATTTCAGGGTAAAAATATTCCAGACGGTATATACGAGGTTTCGATACGTATCTGCAGCTTTGTCGGGAACGAGGGAAACGATGGGAGAATACTAGGAAAGTGCAACGATAAGGAAAGACTACAAAGAGCCAGTGATCTATTTATCAAAGGGTGGTCCGGATGGACTGCGCGAGGAGACTGCCTGCTGGAGTCTGTGAGGGAAGATGAACGAAAAAAAAGAAGACGTAGATACGGAATCGAAAGGAGAGTCAGGAGGAGAGCGGACCGACGTAGAGTAGATCTTGAAAGGCAAATGATTGCGTTTTACGTTCTTTCTCGGGTTCTCGTCGTACGGAGAAAGAGAGAGATAAAAAAAAGGCTGTCAGCAAAAAGGATTTGAACTTTTAAAGCGAATCCACGCGGTTTTTCTTGGCTTCGTCATTGTAGCGAAAATCCTTGTCGTTAGCGACGTATTTCTTTTTCAAAAAATAGTCAGACGCAGCTTACGCCGGGGAAGCTCCATTATTTTCCTGGACGGTCAGCAAAAAAATTGACGGGAGTCCTACTCCTGTGGTTTCCGGTACTCAGTCTGTTTTTCTGCAGTTTCCGTGCTCAAGAGATGCCAATAAAAAATTGTCCCGCGTCGATAATTTTCAAAATTTCTAGTTTCCGGCAAATTTCGACTTTACTCGTTACTCGCTGGGTCATTCGAAAATATTGAAACACGCATCAGAGTTTGGGCGTAGGGGCAAGACACTCGGGGTAGAGAATCGAAAAATTTGCTTTTTAAAAAAATGTTTTCTTCAACAGGAGTAATACATACCCTTTATGGAATCACGATACTGGGTTAAATTTTACCAATATGCTGTATATGGTTCTGGGATACCAGTCTAGACAGCAAAGATGTCTATCGTTTAAGCCACTTTATACAGTTTTAATTAATATATCTAACACTGCTAATTTACTACTGTGCGTTACGGACCACAGGTGTACACAAAGTTGGATGAGACTTTCGATGGAGTTATTCAATTTGATGAAAAGGGACGAGGAAGAGAGGGTTACTAGGGCAATCCAAACAGCATAATTTAATTGATTCGATAACACGAAACACGTGGTGTAATTAAAAAAAGATTATCTCCAATCATCGTATCGTAAAGTGTCGCTTTAAAGTTTAATAGACGATTTGGAACAACTGCCCACGATATTCCATGTTTCTTTACGATTTTGTTATCTTTTACAAAAAAGGATATGCAGATACACGCGGTACGTGATTTCCTTAGAGCTTAACGTGGAATTTCAATATTTCCCAAAGACACCGTATGGCGTCGCTGGTATCGCCATTAAAAGTCCATTGGGATTGGGTCGTTGGGCAAAAATAAGATTTCACAAGGAAACGCAAATGACAGAGACACGCGAGGGTCAAGCGTTATCCCGTTGAAGACGTCAATATGTCGTGCGTCCCTTTGGCATCTTGCGCTCTCGAATTTATATTCACGTAGCGTGGCGACCCTTTTGTGAAAAAAAAAAGTTTCTCGCGTGTTTCCAGACTCTCCGGAATGCCTTAACGTACACTTTACCCTTACCAGTGCCTCTTTACGGTATTGTCGATTCGTCCTGAAAACTCCTACGAAATCGAGTCGTCAGGGCCGTACCCTTTCGTTTTGTCAACGATTTGAATAAATTTTCTCTCGCTGCCCCCCCGTATGTACATACACACGCGTATGTGGACTCGCCGGCACGCGAAACCCAAAGAACGACTCGGCCGACGAGGACCCGTTAAATTACTAGTTGTCCGTGGTTTAAATTTCCATCGTTGACACGACCTGCGGTTCTTCTTCTTTTTTTGCCAACTATTTGCAGCGCACCCGGAAGCTGCGAAAATGAGCGCAGCGGACACGTCCCTGCATACAAGTAGGTATACCGAGAGAGCTCATTAACTCTAATGAAATGTCAATTTAGTCGACTTGCGACAACACGGGTATCGCAATACGCGTGACACGTTAATTTATATATACGAGTGTTCAAATTAACGCGATCTGTCTGTGATAACGAATTTCTTCTTTTTTTCAAAAATCCCTATGGCACCAAGTTGACTTTTGTCGCGTTGCGAAATTCGCGAGTTGATTTTAATGACGGTAACGTTGATACGTATTTGCGTTTGCGTTTTGCGAAATCCCTGTGCACTCTTATGCGGGCTGCAGGTGAGCTCGAGGGATTTTAACATTTTATACGTCAAAATTGCAATAAAGTTTCCTCTTTTTTTTGCACGAGTGATAATGACACGTGTCATATCATTGTTTCGCATGTGCTGCCACCACGTGGCTACTTTCGAAGGGTGATACGCACCGGAATGTGGCTCGCGCTGTTTTCTCTCGCTTTCCCAACGAAATTCTCGGGCTAACTGCTCAACCCATTAGGGCAACGTTTTACGCGAAAATCTGATTAGCCGTGCGTATGGCGTTTTCGTAGCTCTCGTGATAAACGAGCCGAACAACGAAGCACGTGGGACTTCTAGGAAATTTTCGGACGGATTATGGATAATTGGGAAAATTTTATTCGGGCGAAACATCGTTAATATATTTTCAGTGTGCAAAAAAAAATACGTAAACTTACTCCGACCTCCAAAAAAAAAAAATCATACAGATACCACGGTATCCAAAAAACCGTGGATTGCGCATGTTGACACTTTTTGGAAAAATTTTTCATCCACGTGTCATGAAATTACCACACATGACGTAACAATGTTTATCTTCCTATAAGCACGTGGTCCGCCACGTTTATCCTCATACTTGTCAAACGTCCAATCTTAAGGCGTAATCTTAGTAATCTATTACTATATCCCATAAGAATCTTTAGAAACGATTGCTTCTCCTCGATAATCGTTATAATTAAATCTCGATAAGTCAATTATTTTTTTATTTTATCAATTATCTTTGCAAACGAAACTATTATTTATTTCGATTTAAAACTTGGATGCTGATCAACGATCGATATATCGTATCGCTTAATGACTGTCTATTTTTAATATTCAGCATAATACACGCGTATATCATACGGACGTTAGAACCTTTCGCGAATATTGCCAAATCATCAGAAAATTTCGCGAGACGAGCGTCTCGAAGGAATTTCCCGTATACTGACGTCTGGACCAGTGAATTATCAGTTAGTCTTAACGGCGTCAGTCCCCGCGCGAGTCACTCGATTCCATCGATGGTTATCGATATAAATATAATAAATTTTCGAATTCCACTTGTGCCCATTATCAAAACGACTGTTATCATTAATTGGATTTTTTAAGAAAACATTTTTAATCGCACCAGCAAGCCTATCGATACCATCAGTGCACGAGAGTCGCGGCACAAAGATAACCCAAAGGTACGAAAATATCACGTTGTACCTTTACTCTTTTTTTTTCTCGCTAAGGGTATCTGTCAGGACTGATAAACTTGAGTGGCACTGTACTACGTGACCAACATGAGGACTTCCGGTCCTTTCGTGGTTTCCGGGACGCCTCGTCCGTGTATCGAACCTTTAAGCGGCGTCCCACGTCCGTCACACTCCAGCTAATCTCTGACGGTAGAGAGTGCTGCTTTCGAAATGAGGTAGAAAATAAATTTAGATGGAAGCGTCGAGGGGATGGCTAAGAAATTACTAGACAATACATACCTATAGGTATATAAATAATATATATTTATTTTCAAGCAATATAAAATTCACGTAATCAACCGCGACTTATTTACTTTCCATTACACCTCTTTGAAAAATCTATCCGATTATCCGCCCAGCGTCCAGGTTAAGTTGGCAGACCTTTTTTCTTCCTCTTCTTTTCTCAACAGTAAAAGGAACGTCTTGGAAACCGTAAGGTACCTACTAGCAGTAACGACTTACTCTCTTGAAAAATGTAGGAGGCAACAGACGAGGTAGTTCCAGGGGTATAAATCCTTTCGAAAGGAATGTAACGGGAAAGGCGTGCAGCAATGCAGTAGGCAACGGCAGCTTCAAGATTTTACCCTTATACTTTTCTATACGAGCAAAAACGTTCTTACACCTTACACCCATTTCTCTGGTATTTACAGGAGAGAAGAAGATAACTTCGATTCTTACGGCAATGTCCAACGTGTATCTTTAATGGCGATTTCGCGTATATTCGCTACGTCTACGACGAAATAGATAAGGTTTATACCTGTATGGAATTAGCGATAAGACATTTTTCGAGATAGGCCATCGTTATCCCATCTCGCGCGCACTATGGGAATCTTTATTCGGTATCTCCTGTCGCGCGATCTAGTTCGATAGAATTGGGAAAAATTGTTGGGCAAGTAAATTGTAGAATTCGCAAAAAGACGGTGGGACGGGAAAAAAAGTATAACTCGCCAAGACGCATAACTACGTACCAGAAGCGAGCGTGTATACATACTGCCGTAAAATGTTATTAATGACGCGGGACATTCTCGAAAGTCATTAATCTTCGTAAGTCGCGGCTGAGCGCATTTCCACGTTACCGTAAGAAATCCGGATTGGAAAAAGCATCGGCACAAGCTTTGGAAAGAATGGCCCGGATCGCCGTGGGTGTAGCGTTTACGTATACGGTAAATGTTGAGTGGGGAAGGGGAAAAGCTATACGAAACGAAGGAACGAACGAAATATGTGGGAGGATAAATTTTTGTTTTAATAAAAAAATTTCTTAGCTCTTGCCGTATACGTACGATTTTTATTGTTAAAACGTTTTTTGCTCGCTTTTTGTACCTAGTACCCCCGTATGTGGGGGCGCCTACGTATGCCGTTACGCAATATAACTTGACACGAGAACGTGTAACTGGGCTGACCGAAGTTTCACGTTGACAGTATGTACCAGACTTGGTATTATGAAACAGCCTGTTATATCGTGTATATAGGTATACTGCCCGAGAAATCTTGCAGGAGCTATCTTCAAAATTCTCTATTATACGTAAACCGATGAATGCCGAAATATGCCGCCCTTCGGGATTTTCGTATACACTTTGTGCCCTTTACGTAGTCGTTTCCTTTGGGCTGTGGGGTGTTTGTGAATGGGGAGGGGGAGGGAGGGTCGCTAAGGTATTATACAAGGATCTCTGACAGGAAAGTTATTTCGATATGGTATTACTTTGCTTCGTAACTTTTAACACCGTCCCGACGCCCTCTCCGCCGTAGACCCCTGGATATGTTGTATATGTATATAGGCAAACCAATGGGTCTAGTGTCGCCGGCGTCTTTATTTTTATCCAGGTTACACAGCGAACGCGATTGGATGATCTTTGATTGATAAAATTTCAATTGTGTGTGAGATCAAAGTTATCGGGAATTTTGCGAATAACAAAACAAGGCAGGAAGTAATTTAATGTTTTGTCGAAAGTCTCTTGTTTTTATGAAAAACGTATTGCGGATTCTATGTGACTTTTCCGAAGGAGGTTAAACGGTAAATGGTTAATTTTTATTTATTTTTTTTGGAAAATAAAATTCGTTTCTATCGACGAATTTGGCAATCTCTATGTTACGCCGAAGGTGCGTGTTTCACGTGCTATCAAGATTATACTTTCGAGATAATCGCAGAGACTGTCGCGAAAATTTCGCTAAATTTCAATTACCCTTGTAACTCGAGCTCGAGTCTTAATTTAACTTTTTTTTTCTCCCCCCCAAGAAGTGCGTGCTCGCGATGGGGTTAGTTACGCGAACGCTTTGTCGTCGAGGATTTTTGTCCTGGGGATAGAAAAGTTTTTCATTGCTAAAACCTCGGGTATGTATGTATATAGATATATATACTCATACGTATACGAAGAGTAAAATAGGAAAGAAAGACATCTTGGAGGGTCGATGCAAAGCAAAAGGTCGATAATGGCTGCGGATCGGCGGAGTGGTTACTAAAATAAGGTTTTTGAAATTCGGTAAGAAACAAATTTGCGGACCCTTTCGATTGGCCGAGCGGTCCCGGCGAAGACCCGTGACGAAGTAGAAGGCCGTTTCAGAAGGTTTCAGCCGTTTCCCATTTATGGGAAAAGCCGAGGAAAAAGAAGGAAGAAAAAAGTTTCGTTCGATCACCCTGTAATTCTTAGCGGAAGATTGATATCTTATTTCCTTTTTCTTTATCGGCCCTCGTATCTCTCAGTACGGCTCATTGCAGTCGGTCCATCCGATGACCATTATGCTGTCACGCGCGGTTCAGGAACTTTGACATCAAATTTCGCGCCAGGGCTCGGGTCATGTGTGTACGTGGCAGAGGTTAAAAATAATGCATGTAATAGGAAATATACGTTCTAGCAGTGCCCTGGGTGTTTGCTCAACGTATAGATATAGTAGCTGCGCTCTGGCTTTGTTCAAGGCAAATGTTTACACTGCGTACGAATTTCACGGCGATCTCTAGGATTTCAAAGCTATGAGAATCGCATTTTGCTTTATATACTTTGGGATGGTGCAATTGCGTATTGACGATTTAACGTGTATATAGATATAGAGGGACGGACTTTTTTTGTTTAACTCTTGCACGAAGTTTGCACTAGTCGGCTTCACGTTAATAAAAGTACTTGGAGTAGCGCAGCAGTCGTTGTACTTTTTATTACTCGCTCGATCTTGTTCGTGTACCTAATGGAAGATCCGCTTGTTACTTCCTGCTGGTATTAAACACTACAGGCTGACTGAGCGACGCGTTTTCAGTGAAGGCGGAAAAAGATGCTTGTATTTACTTAAAGCTTGTGAGACGGCGAGGTTGCGCTGCTGCGATTAAAGCTTTGGGACTTGGGTTGGATTTTTGGGGAGACTTTTTGGGTTCTTTTTTTTTTTGGTAATTTATCAGCACGTACTCGCGGAAATTATGGAATACTTTTATTTATTTTATGTTTATGCCCTGGAATGAGAGGAATTTTTTTTCGAGGATCTGAGTTTTTCAATTTTTATAGCATAATCTGGTGGCTTGATCATGTCGGCTTGGCGTATAACACCAGGATTGAATTTGATGGATGTTTTATGGGATTATTCAATCTTATGGGAAAGTCCTTGGTAATAGTTTTATCGTTGAAATTAGTATCTGTTGGTTATTTAAGTTAAATTGGAGCGTTTAAAGATTTTGGTAAATTTTGAAGGATTTTTTTTTCACTGTCAAGATCGTTAGATATTACTTTTTTTTTGAAATTGTATTGTTTCTTTATAATATGCAGAGAATGTCGGGTGTGCGATATCGAATTTATGCTGGATTGAAAATTCGTGCGCGAATTCGGTTTCGACGTTTTTGACGAAAAGACGCGGATTCGATTGGGAAAAATCTATGAATGCGCAGATCGAGAGCAAAGCCTTGTAAAACCCGTTGGGTTTGCGGGATTACAGAAATTTCGTAATAAATTGAAGCCAATCGTAAAATTCGCGGAGTTTCCAATATCGGCGGCTCTGTGGACGGCATGACGTATCTGTACGTACTTATAGTACGGATTAAAATCGTATGGCGAATGTGACTTCGTTCGACGTATTTTCCGTAGCTCATTTTATATCGGGTGATAACGACTGGTGATTACACTAATCAGTCATTTCATTTTAGTATCTATTCATCTTGATTCTCTGCAATAGAATATGCCAGGTAATAATATTACCAGTGAAATTTTTTGCAACTGTACACAGTGCCTTCAGCTAACCGTGTAATTTTCGTACCAATTCCGTCGCCGTACGACAGTACAGATACGAAAGTCAATTTTGAATTTCTTTTTGCATAATATTTTTCAAAATGCAAACTTTGTATCGAATATAATTTGCGGTGTTACGTATATATGTCAAGCGTAATAAAAACTTGTAAAATTTTCATTCAAAATTTTCAGTAAAAATTTCAAGGCCAATATTTTTGTCGACGAATGAGATCTGCTCTTAAGATTTTCGCAATGAACGGCGCCAACTTTTGCGTAAATTTACGAACTCATTAAATTTTCAGCAAGTACATCCAGTCAATATATACGCAACTCGTAATAGCCTGGAGACTGTGTAGGTACTATGGGGGGGTTCGTATCATTTGAAGTAAGCCGAAAGGTAAAATTAAGCAAGACCTCGAGAGTCGGGCAATCAATTAATTTGAGCTTGCAACTTGGCATCGCGCGAACGAGGAGATTCGCGACTCGGTGCCTTTCGAAATTTAAAAGCAGCCAAGAAACTTTGGTCGCGACGGAGCATCGAACTATCGTGGGCAAGACAATTAATTTAAATTACGAAAATACTTAATAGAACGTAGCGTAAAAAAAGTAGACGGGCGGGAGGGGGAGGGTGTGACGCGATAGAGACTAATCGTAGCAGTCTGCCATTGAACTGTTTACTTGTTCGAGTTTTTGTCGGATACCCAGAATTCAGTAAGTCGGTACTTGAAAAAGCTACCTACATTTTCCAGCGAAGATTTCCAAACGTCAAGTTCATTCGCGTGTCAAACTTTGACAGTAGAACCACGTGCACGGAGATTGACAGTTAAAATAGACGCTCTATGTCAATTTACTAGCTAACTTACTGTACCTAATTTTCTAACTTTATTTCCGGTATACGGATGTTCCTTTGCTGTAAAGCATAGGTAGCTGTTCATTTTACCCCTAAATACGTAAAAAGGTGAAAGGGCTAACGATAACGATAAATTGTGGTAAAAATGCTGAAAAATCGTACTACCTCACAGTCGTGCCATACTCAGCACTTAGAATTTAAATGTGACGTTTGGTCCGTTCTAAAAAAAATAATTAGCACCCAAAACCACTAGGAGCCATTGAAAAATTTCATTTGAAATATTTATTTTTATTTATGAAATATATAAATTATATTTTCAATGTTTACATCCCACCACGAAGTACGCTTCGTGAAATTTCATTATTTTTTTTTCCTTTTCCCCAAGACGACGTTCCTGGTCAATCCGATTGCGCGATCGTGAACCAAATGCGCGCTCGGTTGCGTGAAAGATTTAACGAATTATTATATTACTGCGCGATCCGGCCGAGATATACGATATTATTCATTTATACACTGACCCAAATATAATTGAAAAGGGTCCTGAAACTACCGAGCGCCAGCGGCTCGCAATTCTTTCCGGCGACTCTGGCCAAATAGTTTTCATCGCAACATACGACTCTGCTGCTCGCAAGTCTTGGGACTTTAATAATCCCTGTCGGTTAATAAGAGGCGCGCTCAAGAAGAACCCGCGTCATAACCTCAAAATGGGTAATAATAAATTATGCGAAATTATCCTCCCTTGGTTTTATCGCTTTCTTCGCGTTGCTTTCTCGCTCGCTTGACTTTCTTTCCCAGTAGCGACCTCATGAAAATTCCTGGACAACACTAGCGATCGATTTGAAAATTATCCTAGTGGTCGTTTGGCCCAACCTTTTAGGAATTTTCCCAACACCGTTCGCGCCAGATAAATTCATCCCGATGGTCCAGCTAGTGTCGGATGAGCTTAGGCATCCTATATATATGTATAGTCATATATAGCCTGTACCATATAATACCCAACATACAGCGGCCAGTGACACAAACATGGCAGCATCGGCGCTTCCGTTCAGTCAGCCATTCCCACAGTGCGTTAATATAGTCCAAATTGAACGTGCAAATTGTATCCTTCGATCGACAATACATATCCCGTCGGTCATCGGCCTGTTCGTGTTAAGTGGCCCATCAACCTGCCTCGTACGTATTTCTGCGGAAGGAAGGAAGATTCCCGCTCGGGTTCCGATAAGAAACTATCTCCGTATCGGTCGGACCACTCGGGGAGTATACGGCGAGAGCATGTAAGCCGTAATTTTATATTAATTTGCCAATGCAAAAATAGGAGACGAAGTCGTATAGATACACGCGTATCATTGGTCTATGGGGATAATTAAAAATTGTACAGATTCGCATTAATTAATATTTCGCATGTGATACGGGGAAACGTGGCTGTGACGAAATTTTATTTTTATCCTGATCAGTGATATTTTTATTATTGACTGTATTTATAGAGATTTACCTGAGATAAACGGGCTCCCCGCTCCGTTGGGGAACTTTGTAAATCTTGTTTTTCATTTGGCTGATGGGTCGACCTTTTTTTTTTTTATTAAAGTTACGCATGCTGCATGGGACGCGCAGGTGGACCTTATTACGTCTAAAGTAATCGAGATTGATGCGAAATTTAATTAAGAGAGAAAAAATTAATTGGCATTGTAATTAAGAATTTTTATAACGGAGGAACGTTACGTAGTTTGAGAATGCATATGCGTATGTATATTTAATATAAATTGTTGCTGGACCAGTTAACAGATCAAAAAGTTTATTTGATTTTCTATTCTCTATACGACCACAGTCCTGGCTAGTGATTGGTGGATACTCGAGAGAAGGGAGACGCGCATGCGCACGCGTATCGTTTCAACTGTAGGACATTCTCTCATTTGCATGCTGTCAGCAGCGATTCCCGAGTACACATTTGATTCGAAAGCATTTACACCGGCAAACAGTATCCGGGTGGCTTCGAAGTTCCGGAAAATCCCACTGCCATGTTTCACCTGTCGTGTCCGATTCGGAACCGTCCTTCATAGAGATACGTATATTCTCGCGGTACGCTTGACTACGATGACGTATGAGATACGGAAGAGAATCCGTGCTGGTACGTAGGTCGAAAGAATGACGATTAACATGGTTGAGGTGAATTTTAAATTCGCACTGTTCTTTCAGATATTTTTGATTCGCAATTATCGTATCTCACGTATCATTTTCGAAGCGTGGAAAAAATTATTTATAATTTGCGCATACACAAAAATCGATGGTACTGGCTCCGTACGGGCGTATAATTTTTAGGATTTCGAGGTAAACTACTGCTTTGGACCGGGGTACTGAGGGTTGCATAAATTTATTGGCGGACAGGAAAATTGCATGGACGATAAACTCACTGGAATTCGCGTTCCGTTCAAGGAGTTTGTTCCGTGATAAGGATATGCGAATTTGACGCGGGCTTTCTAGTGGCGTCTGTTAGGTTAGGTCAGATTCATGTTCCATTCGCTTTGGTTAACTTAATACCCAGAGACAGGATCATCTTCGGTTTTGCTTGGTCAGCACAGTCTGGGGCCCCCCTTGGATCAGTTGCACCGGTGGCTACGGCCCTGGTGGTTGGGTCCAGACTGCGTCGAGGCTACCGGATGACTATAGAGACGAGGGCTACTCAAGGGGGATGTCTTCCTGGTTGGATGCTGGGAAAGGATGACCCTCTTATCTGCAGCCTGTTAAACGTTGCTCCGTTCTTGCTCGGGATTCAGGGAGCGCGAGGCTCTAATCCTCTGTTGAGGTTGACAAATTTATCCAGTGCATATCAGCTGCTCGAGGTCGTTACCACGTGAGAGCCAAAGCAAATGACCAATCGTTAGGAACGTTTCAGTTTCTTTTCTTGCTACACTGTGGCTACTCAGCTTTTTTCATTTGAAAGGAGCAGTGTAAGCGTTTACCGAGTATACGTGTATCTCTGAGGCGAGGAAGAGGGTAACGAAGAAAGTCAATACGTCTCCCGTTACTTTTTTGTACATCCGTACGTATAGGTCGCGGAGCCATTCGCCATAAATCTGTCAGCAATCATCGGCCGGGAGCAGCTGATATTGACTCTTAGAAATCCGGCGCTACGTTACTTTGGCTCCTTTCCGAGCGAAGTAATCGCGGGGACTGAGTTTGCCTGGAAGGTAAAATTTCTCTATCGAATCTATATTCGCTTGGAATCACCGATGAGAGAAGAACGTGGGCGCTACGGACGGGACGGACGACGGGTCCTTCGAGTAAAAGCAAAACTTTTCCAATCTCGATGAATCGAGCGCAAGGAGAAATCACTTCTCGATTTTACGGCTGATGCTGAGGAGCGCGGGCAATTAAAGTATTTTTTTTCTTTTTTTTTTTTCGTAACTTTATTTCGACGCGAATCACGCTCGCGAGTCGCGATGTGCATTTTCACTCGAAAAATACGACGGATGTATTCGCCAAGTTTCTTTAGCTTTGTAATTACATTTTACGTTGGATTTTCGCATAATCAATTTATCAGCAAGGAGACCAATTTCGGTAAGGACATGATATTTTTATCGTAAAAGAAAAAATGTCGTTTACCTTCATGCGTGAGTGTTCGAATATGGTCGAAATTTTTGGTTCGCTCAATGACGATATTTCATCAGGTTCCCTTTTTTTTTGCAAAAAATACAAACGAGTTCTCGCGGAAGACCAGACTTGGGGGGAAACAGGGCAGAGCGTAATACCGAGCGAGGGGTGGACTCGTGGAAGTGAGGATCGTCCAAGGGACTAATTAATCGCCTCTGTATTCCCGGAAATAGAAAAAAGAAGCTGGGCTATAAATTGGTCCGGACTTTTTTCGTCTTCGGGGCACTGTAAGCGTCTGACATATTTCCTGGCTTACCTGTCGCAAATGCCCTAGAGTTAGTAGGTACATGGGTTGGTACCTGAGAAAGAACTTTGGGAGATAGAGAGAAGAGAAGAAAGTACCAAAGAAGCAAAAGAAAAAGAAAAAGATACAACGACTCTTCTTGGCAGACCGTGAGATGAGGTGGGTGGTTGGGGATGAAGGTCACCATATTTTAAGTCTATCCCTTAGTAGCAGTTTTGGTATGGAAATTGCACAACTTAAGGGGTAACATATTTTGCGGTTTCCTTGCTCGGCCTGACAACAACGTTAAAATATCTCGAGGGAGGCAAACGGTAACTGTTTATCCTCTAAGGCTTCTCCTAATATCAACGCTTCTCGCACGGAGACAAACCGACTTCCTTATCCGCATAGCCAGACGTTTTCTGGTATGAAATAAGCGTTAAAATTACTTTAAAAACATTTTTAACAAAAATCTTCGTTACACGTGATTCCCTAGTAGCTTTAATACCGTGGACGATCGATTACGCGATTTCTTGATATTCAAGTTGAAAAAAATGTTCCCTACGAAATTAAAAGGGTTAAATCTCCCCGTGAGACAATATTTGTCTCATTGGCTGCTACTGTCGGAATTAGCAAGTGAAATATTTTTTGTATAAAATTAAAATTGCCTTCCTTCCTTTCCTTATGGCTGACTTCTCCAATGAGATGTGCCAGAATTAAAATTGCCAAAATCTCATCGTTAACTTTTAACCCGTGAAGCTAAACAGGTAGAAGGGATGACACATGGGATTAATAAATGTTGTCCATTACAGTATATATGTATATCGAGAATTTTTGAATGTTGAATTTTTATCATCTTTCGTATTTTACCATAATTTGCAGTAGAGTTTGGTTATTGCAAAAATTTATTCCCTGTGCCATTCTTAGGATCGGATTACTGCTGCTTGGGTATCTGCAAGCACTCGCTATTTCTCTACTCACGGGTAACGTTCGATCTCAGATCGATGATCGCTGATCACAGTTGGATCGTTCCTTTATGGCGAAGGGAAACTGAGCAAACTGGGCAAACGGGGCAAACACGTGGCTATTGTTCCACACTGCGGAGGAACGCTTGCGAATGCAAATGCACTCGCGAAACACAGTGGCTGAATGTGCTCGGGATGTAGATGCGGTTTGCGAACGTAGTCTTTGACCGAACTGCGATTAGGTGGGGTGCGGTTTGCTTCCCGGTGAAACGTATCGAAGCCAGACGATAGCATCGCGAACACGTTTTCACATATAGAGAGAGAGAGAGAGAGAGAGAGAAAAGTACAATCCCAGTCAACATTCGGTGTGGACGTGCCAAAGACGTCCGTCATTTTTCGCTGTGATTTTTCGATAAGACGCAGCTGTGATTTTGCAAATATCGATCGTGGATTAAAAGATCGCGAAAATCTTTTTCTCCTGCATCCTGCAAACGGCTGGACAAGATCTGGCGGCGATTTTATCGAATTCGTTGTTTATCCAGGACGACAGCATCTTTAATTTCATGGATGCGATTTATTCGAGGATTATTGATAACGTAATATTATTGAGATTGAAAAAAGATTAAATTAAAAAATTGCAAAAATTTCGTCACCGGACGAAAGGGTTGGAGATTTTATATTTATGCGTTGCTAATATTTGAATTTCGCGAGACCCGTCGAAATTCATAGAAATCTTGTGCACGTGAAACTTTCAGGGGATCCTTCGAGGGACTCGCTGGGCTTTTGCCTTGGGGAAGTTTCGTCCTTTTCGTTTCATGAGGAAATCGCAGGGCGTCGTTATCGTTCAAAGAGAAACTCGTTCGTCCTTTCGCGAACGAGACAAACAAGGTGATAAATCTATCATAAAATTGCCGGGCCAAAGTTACGTCGAGTTTCGGTACTGCGAGGCGGCGAGACTATTCGATCGGTTTGGAAACTAGACGAGTGGAATTCGACAGTTTCTCTCGTGTATCTGCGACGGATTCCGCCTATGTAGTCACGTGTTATTTTATAACTAATTCGTACAGCGCAAAAGCATTTTGAATGAATCGATATCGTATTTTTTTTTTCATTTATTCAGGTTTGTTATTTTTTTGGGGGATTTTCTTTCTAGAGCTGCTTGTTTCCGAATACTCGATTGTTCGAGTACTCTTTTGACTTTATCGTTTGTTTAAATAAGTGACTCGAAGCTACGACCAGATCCGTGGGAAAAAAAGTGCAAAAAAATATTGTCGTATAAGAGCCAGAGAGATCGCTCTTCGATTCTTTTATCAGTAACTTTTGAGATGATTACGATTTCAACTGAAATCTGTTTGCGTTAAGGCGTGCGGACAAAATGCAAATTTACCTCTGGTAATTTCGTACGAGTCTCCCTGGAGAGACTCTGGAGTTTGAAGAATATGCGAAGGATCCATTCAGGCCGCAAGTCAAATTACCAAGGCTGGAGTAAAAGAGAATGGAAAAATGAGGAAGGAGGAAAAGAAAAGGAAATGCTGAACGAGGAAGAAAAAAATGAGAGCGTAAAAGAGGGAAACTCCGTAGAATGGAAAATTCCTTGCTCGTTAACTGACGAAAGCCTTATTTCAGAACGTATCGTAGTAACCAGTATTTTTATCGTTTAATCCGGCCTCAAAAGAGACAAATACCACAATTTACAAGTGGCTGTTAGTTAATTCCCTCGGAGCTGAAAAAGAAAAAAAAAAGAAGAATTAAATTAAAGAAAAGACTGATTACAGCTTTCGTCTTATCGGAAGGAGGCGATTTTGTCTCCTTGACGAAAGATTACACCGAGAGCACAAACAATTACACTGTCGCGTAAATGGGACTCTTTCGCGTTTAAAACCATAAGAAGTTGGCCCCTCTCGAAGAAACATTTACTTCGTAGCCTTTACTTTATCACTTACTACATACTACGTCACAAGTGTACCGACTTAATACCACAGCCAGTAATACACTAGTCTCATTTTCATCGTTGAACGCGTTCTCATTATCCTCCAGCGATTAAACGCCCGAACGGGGTGCCAGTTCTGCGTTTTCATCAAGCGACAATGTATACGTCAGACGTGCAGTAGCAGTTGCAGCTTTGACGGTGTAACGACCGAGTACCTTTGACAATTCGAATTAGACTTTCCTCACAGCGCTAACAGCTTCTATCTCTAATTACAAATAAATTCGATACAGGAAATCCCGCTGTTCCGTGGAAACCCGGCTGAAGGTGAAATCACACTTGAGTAAAGCAGGAAGGGAACGACTGTAGGCGAATCCACGTTGAAGCTTGGCGATCGCTTTGTTTCCTACTCGGAGTAACCAGGATTCCTTTGTGTCCAGCGAAATAGTCCCTGCTCGCCAGTCTCTTAGAACGTACCTTACTTTCAGTGGATTGAAATTTTCCACTTTCGAAAAGAGACGCATCCCTTGGTCGTGTCTCTTTGTCGCCGCTGTAGTCCATTTATCTCTTTGGCCTCTGGCCTGTCAAAACGCCTTTGTGTATATCTATATAGCGATGTCATTGCGAACGGCTGTTCCAGTTGGCCCAATGTCTTTGCTTCGGAGCGATGAATTTGTTGTCCCTTCCTTTTATGGTCTTCTCGTGCGATATTCGAGAGGTGCAGCGGTTGCTAGGGGCCAACTGTGACTCGTGTCTCCAGTTTACTATTCTTAGATGCGACCAGCATGAATATTGAAATTTTCATTATTCTCCTTTTGGCCGAGTGACGTCACCTCGGTGTTTTCTGTCTCTCTGTAGATGTAATTTAAAGTTTCTTAATTAGGCAGTTTAATTATGAATGTACTCTGTCTCTCTCGCTCTCTCGCGCACGCCGGTATCATTACATATTCAGCACGGGAGGCGAACCGACGTTGCGTATGTTGCTTGATATTATGCATTTCGTATATCGCGAACGAAATAGGACGGACATCCTTAATTCGAGCTGGAATTTTGCTTGGGACGGAATTAATGTGGAATTCGAGGGGTGGGAAGGAGCTGGATAATTAAATAAGTGCGCTGAGCGTAGAGAGAATTTAGAAATTTTCTTTTTCAACTTTTCGTTCTCGTGGAAAACACTGCCCTGCCCTCTGGCGAGCGGTCGTGGTACTAATCGAATGAAAGTTGGCTTTATTATTATTTTGAGCGTCGCGCGAAAAAAGGTTGCCAGTGGAATGAAATTTTTTAAAGGAGAATCTTTTTTTATCTACAGGGTGTACCGGATATCGCGAATCGAAGCGGCGTCAACGCTGTACTATTTCGGTGGCGCGTTTCGCGAGAATTGACCAGAAGTTCATAAATGAAAATTCAATTAGGGAAAGCTCGTTTTGTTCGCTCCCTAAATATTTTCTGTCAAATCGAACTGCAGAATTATCAGTATTGGATTAATGTCCGCGTATCGGACAGGCCAATAAATTTGAACGCGTTTCGCGCTGCTTTTGCCTGGTAAATTCGTTGGAGATATTACGCAAGCAATATCGATCCCGGTGGGAGATCGTTTTCGCGTATGGGATTTATTGAAAATATAAAAATAACAGAAAAATCGCAAAATCCGCCTGGTCGAGACACTAGTGAAGTTTCTCTCGAGCATGGATAATATTTTTCTTTTTTCTCTTTCTTTCTTTTTTTTTTCATTCCTTTTTCTCTCCACTACCATTTCTATCCGCCGTGAGCATCGCGGGGACACATCTGCCGGAATCCAATTACTCAAAATTGTCCCTACTTTTCTATTTGCTTTTACTGTGGATTCAAGGACAAAATTTCCTGCTCAACGGATTCCCAAGACAATAAGGGATTTTTATTTGTTCTCCTGCATTCCTATTGCCTTCGCGTTCGTTTCGCGATCTCGTATCTCCATTTCGTGTCTCTGATCCCTTCGTATCGTTATCATCGATCTGATAACGCTTCTCCTGCCAAACCTAAATGCCGAGACTGATCCAGGTCCATCTGGTCCTTTAGTAAGAATCCGCAGCAAACGTCAAAAAAAATTCATACACTCTTAAAAACACGTGTCACAAAAACAGCCACCCATTTACTTCCTGTCAATAAAATATGGATAATTAGGTAAAATGAAACAAAATTAATTTTCCCTACAAACACATGAAATACAAAAAATGATTCTTCCAGCATACCATTCATTTCGATTCTTTAATTATTTACAGGGATCACGTATACAGGCCTATACAGAACTAAGTCATTACCCGCGAGTGGTTCTACCTCAAGTATCAAAAAATGTATTCCAAGTAACTTCGGGCGGCGCGTCAATTCTGAAAAATCCTGTGAATTCTTTATTGTCTCTTGTATTTTTGAGGGACGCGTGACGCGTCTAATACGAGAAGAAATATAGTGACTAAGAATGTTTTACGGGTTACAAACGACATCCTGTCAGGAGCATTTGCAGCTGTAATTCCATGAAATTGCACGAGGCGCTGTGAAATTAGGTTGATTCCGGGAAAGAGATGTCTCCCCCCTTGCTCCCCCCTTCATTTCATACAGTTAAACCAGCATAGATGTTCGAATTTCAGCAAAAAAAAAAAGAACGACGCGTAGAAGGAAATGAGGGAATTGGAAAAAATCCAGGGGTGGGGGTCTTGAGAGGATTTCCGATGACCTTGAAATATCCGTCGGTAAAAACGTTCACGATCGTCCCCGTGTTGGTTGGTCCTGCCTGATGAAAGGTATTCGTAACGTTATCAATAAATCGATACGAAGTTAACTGATAAGAGGATTAATAAAATAATAACTCTGACCGATTCATATTTTGTTCTCGTCCTCGTCCTGATCCTTTTTCTCCTGGATTACGGTCCTGGACCTTGGAAGAGGAGAGTCTCTCTCTCTGTCCACCGTAGACACCTCCGAGCTCCCTGATGATTCGGTCGCCATGACTAGCCTCACGTTCACGGTATTCTTCCACCATCGATACCAGGGTGACATCTGATCCTGTGAGAATCCAATTTCCGTCAAGTCTAACGTTGATCCATCTTTCTCACTTGATAAGTGAACTTCGGGGGATCCCAAGTAGCAAACACAGCCTATAGGCCTGATTCCTTAAAGACATAATCTTACGTGCCGTGCGTATGGTCGTGCGTGGAAATTCAGTCGAGATTCAACGTAAGCTTTGACGCGTGTTAGAAATAAATTTTTTTGGATAAAATTTTAACGGCAATGTAATGTGTATTTTGGATTACTTCGAAATCAGCGTTAAGAGGTGCTGTAGATTTTGAAAAATTGTTCCAAGGTGGCTCTGTCTCACTCGCACTTACGGCGGATAATTTGTAAAGAAAGACAAGCTATTGAATCTCGGCTCCTTTCGTTATCCAGCATCTCTGGTATGTTTATACGTAACGGATAAGAGATTTATGTTTATCGCGAAAAGAGGATACGTTTCCACGGGATCCTGAGGGATAGTTCGGTCTTTATTTAACTGAGGGGATAAAGGCTAAAACAGAAACATGGGATCAGGTTGGGTTTTCAGCAGACCGTCTCACTTTTATATCATTCACTGGCAGAGGGAAAAGAGGACTTTCTGGGCATTTCGCCCGGTGGAACATGTCAGGACTCTGTTAAGCGTTCCTTGGTCCATCTTCTCTTGCTGACAGCCTCTCCCGTCTCTATTTGCTACACACGGACAGGCTGGTAAGACTCGCTCACACAGCTGCACCCCAATACTATCTCACTCGTTCATCTGTACATTGATATCAGCTGAACTCATCCTCTTTCGTTCCACACATGGTCCACTCCGTTCGATTTCTCCCACTGATCCCTCCCACCACCCCCCAACCAGCCCCAACCACCCACAACCACCCCCAGCACAGACTTCATCGTCCGGCCGAACGATCTCGTAGACATGACTCGCTCGCAAAAACTGTCACGGGTTGTTTGTTCCGGTTCACATGGAGCGACGCAACCTACAGGCCCAGCCCGGTAGCACCGTGTTCACTCGTTCATCCTTCTCTCACCTGGTTTCGCTCTCTTTGCCAGCGCAACCCTTATAGCCGCCATAGCAGCTACTAACGCTGCCGACACACGCCGTCCCAGCGAACCGACGCTTCTATCTGGGTCGACAAGCTCGAGACACATAAACGTAAACCGCGCACGACATGACCAGCCAGCTAGATACGGACCCGGTGACCTAAACCTCCTGAGCTTTGAGGTCGTCAACGGTAATTGGCTTGGTGCTAAGTCGTTGCAGGAGCTACTAAGGACATTTTTATTTGCTTCGTACAATTTTTTTTTGATTGACCTTTTTTTCGAAACTTTGATAGGTATGAACTTTTTTTTAATCGATCCGAAATTCGACCCGATGATTTTTACTTGTACGGTGTATATTTGGGGTGTTCGATGTTGCCATTTCATTTACGCGTTTTATCTTATCGATTTATACCACGCGAAATTTGTATGAAAAATTTCAAGGAAGTTTCGCGAAGTTTGGCGAATCCACCGGAACCGCACGTATTTCCACAAAGAACGTTCGGAGGGAGTGTGGCTTCGTGCCGGCTCCTTCGCTCCTCGACAAACACGGAATTTCAGTGGGTCCGATAAAGAAGTGCGCAGCTTTCGGGACGGAGTATTTGTCGACTTTTACTTTTCCATTTTGTTCCTTCTTCCTTTTGCTTTTTTTCTACTATTTAGTTTCTCTCTTATTCCAGCAATGTATATATAGAGGTAGATGCCGCTACGCCTGGCGGCTACCGAGTGAAATTGGAACGTAGCAATTGGCGATTGCACAGCCTCAACTGGCATTATCGGGGATAGTCGGGCGGAGCGGCGGGAATAAATTTAAGATCAAATATTGAGCTACTTTATTTCTTCGGTTACAATCCCCATCCTTTAACTGCGGATGCTGTAACGCGAACGGGTTCTCATGGAAAAGTCACTTTCGCGAAATTGCGATTCCGCACGAACGTTACTTTGCATTGTCTCGATAGGTAAATTGGCTTATCGCGAGAATTTATCTTAAATTCATGATAAATCAATTATCAGCATTTAGTAAGGCTGATATATTCGTATATATTGAATATTCAAAAAATACTTGACGTTCATTCTCTACGGTCAATTACTTTATACCGTCCCTATTGAAGCTTTTTATACGAATTCAAGAATGTAAGCCGAGAGCTTTTTTTCATATATATCCCCGAGAAGAAAAATGGTGATTTTATTAAAAATTTCTTGTTTCCGTGACTATTAAAATTTTTTAAAAATTACGCTATTACTCGTTGATACGGTGCCGCGAGCTTATTCGCATACACAAACGATAAGCACAAATAGCGCTTATCAGGATTTTGCCAGGTGCTCTTGGATAATTTTGTTATTGCTATCAACAGCGACGGCAAAATCGGTTGGCCGAAAGCTAAATGCGACGCGAAAACAGTAAAATATTTACCTTTATCAGCAGGTACACCGTCGTGACGTAAGCCAGCACTACGATCATAAGAAAAAATGATATAGCACCCTTCGTCCAGAGTTGTGAAATTCCAATTTTTTTTCCCTCGATGACGAAATACCTCATGCCTGCAACAATACTTTGCACAGTAAGTATTTACCGGGACATATGTACTAGCCGGAACCACTTACGCGTTAGCGATACGAAAAAAAAAAGAAAAAAAAAGTGACTAATTATTCGTAAACTCAATTAAACAGGAAACGTAATGATTCGAGGTAATATCGGTAAACGGGGAAAAGCATTGAAAAGTGAATACAGGAACTTTACCCGTACACCTATTGTTTCCATTAGGAACAATAGACAGGGTTGGCTATCGTGTACAACAATATACGATTTTTCAAATTTTTCTTCAATCACAATTCAATTTCATACGACTGTTTCCTAGTGAATTTTTACGAATCCCGTGATAATAGAAAAAAAAGGGATTTGACTGTAGTTAAAAAAAAGTGAAACTTTATTAATTCCATATATGACAAATCGAAAGGATACTCACCCAAAAGGCACACAGCAATCAGTCCCATAATGACAATCGTGAGCAAAGTGAAAATAAGAAGATCAGACTGTATGTGTCTGCGATTCCTTGGATGTCGAATCCAGACCCTCAAAGCTTCGGACCTGAACAAATGCGAGTTCGCGTAATGGACTTTTTCGCAAAATATACCGGGAAGTTAAAAAAAATAAATGTCAAAGTTGCACGGTCGAAGCGCCATAGTCAGAGTAGCGAGAATCGTCCGTACTAGATGGGATCCTTGAAAATTTTTCTCGTCCGCCAAAGTCTTAAAGCTTAAGGCCGTCATAGGTGGGGTAAAAAAGCACGCGTATTCGCAGCTCGTTTAACTTACCATCGATAACGTGGAGTCTTAACAGCATTGAAGTGGTAACAGCAGAGCTCGCAATAACTTCGACAAGATTGGTTTAGCCAGCGTTCCAGACACGACAAGTGGACGTAAGCCAGGCTGCCTTTGCACCTAGAAATTGCAGTTATGCAGGTCGATTCGCCAACCGTCGAAGCAGATCAACGTAATTGCGAATTCAGTGCGAGGTCGCTGGGGTATGCAGTCGATAATTGCGTGGAAGCTTTAAGTCGATTCTGCATTAGTGACGTAAGCCAAGACTCGCTCTTAGAGGTGTCTAGAAATTTTTGGTAAATAGTTTCCCTTCCCCGTCTCCATTACCAATAGTCGCCACCCGGTAGGAAGAGTCTCCCCGCATATCTCGAACTTTGCGTAAAGAGGAATGTCCGTCAAAGCATACCATAGGATATGCTTGTCAAGCATGGAAATTCCACGTGCTCTCTCGGCCCTGTATACAGAAGCTCCTTGACTCGTGTCCTGATAACCCGGCCTAACCTGACCTCCTTTAAATTCTTTACATTCTTTTACCTTGTAGGCAGGCGTCGAGGGGAGTTATCAGAGATACCTCCGACGCTCGAAACGAGGACGTATTGGGATATCAGGAATATAGCGGGTGATGAGGAAAAGTCGATTTCTCGTGAATCTCATTTATACTTTGTACACGTATTTTATGGGTTCATCCGTCTCTTGGGATCGTTCGTTATTCCGACGTTCGTAATGCATTTAAAACGTACGGGGTTTGTTTTAACGTGGCTCCGGCGTGGCTGTTGAGTTATTTTGCATTGACACCGTGACTATAGCCTGGCTTTGATGCGATTACGGTAACTTGGCAAGGAGCGTGAGAAATCATCTTGAAAATCCATTCTGGCCGCGCGCGATTATACCTGGAGAAAATTAGCGACGGCAAATTTCGTTTTTAAGTTTTTCGTTCGGCGCCCGCGAGGAAGTAGCCGCGGAATTTTCGCCAGGCTTCTAGCCCCTTCGAAACTTTCTAATTGAATCGTCGAATCGTATAGGCGCTGGGACGCGCTCAAGTACTGTAACGGGTGGGCATCGTGTTTCGGAGTTAATTTAACCAGAAAGTATCTTGGCCTTTCCTTCGAGCGGCAACGAGTTTCCTCGTTCTTCTTCTTGCGCGTCGGAATAGCAAATCATATCTGTACCGTGAAATCTAACCTTCCTGACCTCGAAGCTGATGCACCGACGAAACTCTCTCTTGACTCGTTTAAAAAGTTCCTCGAGCCAGATGCCATTTTTCGTTAGACCAAAAAAGGCCACTGGGTATCAACTACGCGAGAGTGACGTCACGTTACTTTTGAAAATTTTGTTTTAATTTTGTAAAATTTTCAAAAGAGTCACCGCAGGCATAAGGTCGTCGTACGTGCAAAAAATAAGTCGAACTTTTGACTCGCGTTCCAGGTGGGACGCGCGGGGATAGGATCGAAGTGTCGGAGAATCAAGTGGCGGCAAGGGAGGCTGTAGAAAGTAGGAGAAAGGAGAAAGTAGAGCTTTGAAATTTTCGAGGTCGTATTACACGAGTGCCGATGTCCCTTTTTATTCCGATTTCTATATTACGAATCGTAATTAAAATCGGTACGGCGCGGCGCTTCCTCTTAATTCAGTTAGTTCGCGAAAAGCGGCGCTGGTGCAGCCGTCGTAGTCGCTACTGCCATTTACAACGTCAACCTGTAATCCTGGACTTGGACCGAAGACGAACGGTGGAAAAAGGAATAATGGACGCTGATTGAAAGAGAAAAGCTTGCAAACGAGACACGTGGAAAAGTTACTTTCCGGCTTGATTACTCTACAGCGGAGAACTCGGCCGGGTCAAGTTCCTTTTCATCGGACGCGGAGTACCGTATTTAATTCTTAGCCGTTATATACATATACATGGTACAACCTAACCTGATACGAACTGCAGAGCGCGTTTCTATGTGGCTGTACTATACTTATGCCATTCGGAGTATCCTCCACGACGTATCTTCTTATCGCCCTGAAGTCAGTCCTTGGTGCGATATATTTCGTCGCTTCATAGGAA
The DNA here is from genome assembly GCA_030142635.1 of Trachelus troglodyta. Lineage (NCBI taxonomy): Eukaryota > Metazoa > Arthropoda > Insecta > Hymenoptera > Cephidae > Trachelus > Trachelus troglodyta. Next base: position 133,595 of record JARQTJ010000630.1, on the reverse strand, counting down.
CTGTATGGGGGATCGTTTCGCAATACTTTTTTCATTCTCAATGCACCGACTCAACATGTTGCAGCTTTCTTGACGGGCAAAATTGAAGTTTTCCTCCTGACGCTTAACGGGAGGAGATGCAACGTTTGGGCAACTAGTTACGGCTACTAGTTGGCTTAACGATACGACACGCAAGGCGTATTTTCTTTATTATGGTCCAGAAGTACCTGAGGGTACTGAAGTTAGCTAGACTAGACGTTACGCTCGATTCGGCTGGCGTCGTCGACTTTCGTGCGTCCCCTGACTTCGCTTGGATAAATTACCGTGACGCTAAGAGACAAACTACATTGCACTCTGAGCTACTATCAAAGCTACGCTCCGGAACGAAGTGTTCCATAATACTTAATACCAACTGCTACTTTACCCGGGGAATATCCGATAGGGCATTAATTCACCGGATCTTTTAATCCCTGGCAGAGTCCGACGACTTCTTGGTTTTATTAATAAAAATTTTCATACCTCCCTCCTAAGATCAATAACGAGTCTCTTTGGTATGCGAGATACGAGTGTCTGAATTTTTAAGCGTTATCGCCCGCAACGCTGGGACTTTATTATGCAATTTTAATTAGAAAGAAAATGGAATTAATCGGTTTCCAAATTTTTTAAATTATTATCTTTTTTTTTAATCATATTCTTACCCGCTCGAGTATTTACCTACAAGGGGATATCAGTGGCTCCTTGCTGGTATTCGTATGGCAAATCCGACAGACGCAGGAACCAACCGATAAGAGACTGGAACCCAGCTGTCTTTCTTGGCCAAATTCGAAAACCGTCTGTGCGTCCTCTTCGTTTACACAGCACGTGGTAGCCTCGGGAAGTAGCACTGCTCCTGGTAACGTGGCGACGACGCGTAAGCAGCTGCTTTTGGCTGTAACAATTTTGGCAACTCGTGAATTCGCGAAACTCTCCTGCTCCTGGAGTGTAATTTGCAGAAGCTTTGCGAAGGGATGAAATATCGATCGTTTGCAGGTGATAGGTGGGCAAACGATAACTCGGTAGGAAATTTCATTTGTACCACGATAAATGACAAGTGGAATTGCTGGGGCAGCAGTCGATGCTCTTCGGATCCGATGCTTTTCTTACGTCAACTCAAGTAAATTGATTTAACGTTTCGCCTCGGAGATGTTTTCCGGTGTTGACACTATCGTGGATTCTCGATAGATAACAGCCGTTCTTTTATTTTCAACCCGTCCCACGGACCTTATCTAAACGATCCCAGCATCTTCCGGCGTGGAGGGCTCTTTTATGTCTTTCTGCTTTTGAACTCGCGTGACACTTTATCAATTTTTTTTTTTCTTACGTCACAGGTTCTCTTATCACGTACGAATGTTTTGTCTAGGCTTATCAGACAGTATCTTCGGTATAGCAATTGGCAAGTGTCTCGTCCCAGGTTTATCTCCGCTGCTTACGTAGGAGCCAAGTGCTTGCTTAACGAAATTGCGAATTTTTCTTGTAAATCTGCGGCTTTTGAGGTTATAAGGAAACGCGATACTCGTTGATTTGGCAAACATGGCGAACGCCAGTTGCAAATATTAAACACCGTGGGAGTATCGATTGCCAAATTTTCATAAGAAAGACAATTTTTTTCCCCTTAATATCGTAACTATCGATACCTCTGTAATCATTGATAAGAGAAGAAAGTGTCATAATGCTCCAAGGATTATTCCCTTTAGCGTCGCACGTAAACGCGTCTAGCGTTGGAGTAAATGGCGATAACCGTACATCTCCGTTATAACGAGTCACCCGGTAGATTGAATCTGTAGAAAAATGTTACTGTCGTAATTTGTCGACAGGCTGTAAATAACTCCAGAACGCTCCATAAGCACACACGTTGGACGATACCTTAGACATTATCTCTGACCCTATCGAAAGTTAGGATACTCGAAATTTATAACGCATCCCAGTCTATATCTCAAGCCGATACGAAGATATATGGTATTTGGTACATATACGTGGCGAATGATAAATTTACGTGATACTTTGAAAACAGCCTTTAACTTACGACCAGACGATAGATATGGATCTGGTAAATTTGCAGCTGTAACAGTGAAATCTGTGAAAAATTTTCAACTTTTTTTTCGGCCTACCCGTTATAGCGCGTGTTTCGACGTCTGACGTCGCCCCCGGTGGTAAATCAGTCGCCGGTATGAAACGACAAAATACAAGACTGACGTATCGATTCGATAAGGTTCGTTCCTAACGAAAATTGTTCTTGATAATTCTCTTCTAGAGGTTTCAGGCTGCGTCACTGAACGCAATTTATGCTATTTGTAAATCCCAAAAACGTACCTAGTCCAGTAGCCGACATTCCCTTTGGAAATAACCTTCGCACGGCTGTAGACAAGCGCCGAGCATCGGCCGCAGGAAGGAAGGCGACGTGGAAGCCGAGAAGCAAAAGAAACGATCGAATTCACAGGAACCCGATGCTGCGAGACTTTTTTCGAAAAAAAAAACTTTCTTCCCGATTGCAGCGTCGCGCTTTTGGTCGGAACGAAATATCACGATAGGAAAAAGCATCACCGACGAAACCGACGAAAGTGACATACCGGCTGACGATTCGTCTCCGCTTCTCGTACGAATCGGCGACGTTCGATCGTTTTTTGTTTTTCGGTAACAAATGCCAAAAAAAAAATAACTCGACCCTGCACCACATACGGGTAGTCCATACGTCACGTCCGCTTTGCTCGTTCGAAATTAATGAACTCGGGTAAATTTTTTTTCCAAAGTATCCAGGAAATTTCAAACGCCGGAGCGATGCCTCCGAGTCAATCGCGATAACCGATATCGGCTCGATTTTATGCCGATCGACTATTTGCCTGCTTAAAATTAATTTAATTTTCGTTTACCCATTCTTACATATATTTTATCTCCTTTTCCCATCTCCCAGCCTCCTCAGTATCTACGTTCTATAACGTTCGTCCGATCGCGCCTGTCTGCACAAATTATTCACTCGCCAATCGAATATCGAATCCCCCTTTATTTTGCGTGCGGTGAGCTTACGCGTGTTCCCGATAGCCGAGCGGCAGGATACGAAAATTCAATTGGCTTTTCAAAACAAGCATAGCACGGATAGTCCAGCGATTACTCTATAGAAACCCTCGAGAGCTATACGAGTCAAGTGGAGAAAATCCGATTGGCGGATTACGAAGATTAATTCAGTGCAGACGTTAAGTTGCGACTGAACGACTAAATTAAATCTTTAAATTATCGGGCCTTGCTAACTCATAGCTTTTGCCGGGCTATATCATCTTTCCTACCTTACGTGACCCGACTGCCTGCAGCCAGAATGAACTCTGTACTCTCCGTGTACTCGTGTAAAATCTATGCACGTCGTGAAGCTCCGCGAAGATAACGACCATCACTGAATTTATCCTCGATTCAACGTCCTCGTATACCTTGAGGGTATAAAAATATAAAATCGATATTAAAATTATTATCGAATTACGATTTTCCCCGTTATACAGCTACTCGACACTGTGTATCAACTTAACCTATAACGTTTAAGCAGATCCACCGATTTTTTGTAAATAATATCAATCGTACTAATTTCGTCGCACGGGCATCACCTTATGTATTTAATGGGTTTTTGGGGTATTTTTAATGAAAAGGCATTCAAGGTTAACACACGAAGTAACCAGGGATTTTGAGATCTAGCAAAGTTTTTTTCTCGTTTCATTTTCGAATTTTGTACGGTCTGACGTGTTTCTCACACGAGCAGAAATGGCAGATTAAAGTTTTCAGTCGTCTAGACGTCGAACAAATCTCACAGGGAATTTTATGTCATTGCAGAATCTTCGCTGTAACGTCAATGGTACGAAGATTATTTCACGAAGCTGTCAATCCTGTTGTGTTTTCTTTTTTCACGTGATTTTTCGATTTACGGTCACAGGGCGGCGCCAGCTACCGATAACGTTCTCGCCTACCGGTTCCCTTCGAGTCGTCAGCTTCTTCGGAAGCTGCGCTCTCGGGTTGATTGGTACAGGTAGGTCAATGCTCTCGGAAGATTTTTTATTGTTGATACCGGCGCCCCGCTGGAGAGAGGCAAAGGGCGACGTACCGAGTTGCCCGGCAGAGCAGAGGACCCGACGGAGATGATTTCTCCATGGACCAATCAGAAGTCCGGGTGAGATATCGGCGCTCCGCTGGAGATAAGCAAAGGGCTGCAGAGCGGACGGAGGTATAATTTTGGTACGATTAAGGGCAGAGGAGGAAACCCTGACCCGGGTCAAGGATTTGGTGTCCGGCTGTCGGCCGATGCCCTGGTGGATCTCCAGGAGTTACGTCCCGATTCGCTAAGGAAACGATCTCGATTTGGTTTAAAGGGACGAGGGAATTGATAAGAGTTATCGGCCATAAGGATCTCGACCAATCAGAATGATTAGTTCCCGAATTGGACTGTTGTCAAAGTCAGTCTGTCTTGGGACACCGATCGGAGTGCCTCGAGCTCTCGGGCTATTTGTTTATAGTTTTTCTAGCCGCGTTTTCTATACGGTGTAGAAAGTTTTTGGGTTGCTCTCGCAATTTCTAGAAAATTCTATGAATTTTCTGCGTGTCTTTCGGAGGTGCAGTGCTAAAGTGCTAAAGTGCAGTGACCCTTGGATGCAGTTCCCGGTCTTCGCGGATCAGCTAAACCAGTTTCGGTGAGGACACCCAGTATATTAATCGGTGGAAGGATTCCGATTTTGCAGCTTCGGTTCGTTTTGTTACGGTTCTCGATCAATCGCTCTCTGTTTCCGGCAGTATTTACCAGACGCTTTTTACGATCGGGGTGGTAGAGAGGCTCGAGCATCTCTACCTCAACCCAGCAGTTGCGTCTGCTGATTTTCTCGTCAGAGCTCTCGTTTGCCGGAGCCGAGACTGTCCTACCTCAACTTCCAGGTCAGACCGGCTCCTCAGTTCCCGGTGAAAAAAGAATTGGCTGGCGGCCGCCTGGCATGTGGACGAAGGGATGCTGCATGGACCGAAGGGTGGACACCCGAAGGTGACGTAGGTTAGTTCTCGGATTTTCGTTATCAGTGTCAAGCTGAGAAAATACGTCGCAGTACGTATTTTCTATAGCCGGGGAAGACTGTGAATTTTCGTTCGGCATTTTATCGCAATTCCTCGAACTCAAGTACAGATACAGCTGGTACATTACGATACGCGTGGAATTTAGAGATCAATTTCCGTATACGTGAAAGCTACGTTCCTAGTGATTTTAATAATTTATTGGCATCACGGTCGCAGACTAGAGCAATTCCATAGATTTTCTATGGAATTGCATGTGGATGCTGGGTTGCGTGTCCGGTGCTACTATATGTATATGTAGTTAATGCAGAAAAATGGTGAAAAATCGAGAAAGGTCGCGCTGAATTTCCCGATGTAAGCAGTTTAACCATATGATGCAATTCCTTGAAAAGTTTTCTCCGTAATGCATCAAACGGCTGGATCAAAGGGTATAACTTATTTGAATATCATACGAGCATTATTCTTCACTGGTTCTTACAGAAGAATATTTCATTTCTTTATATTCGAGCATTCCAGCGATACGTACGCGATATTATCTACTAGTCCGGAATTAATTCGCCTAAGTGATTAAAAATGTCTTTATTAAATCGTATCGAATGCTATCCTCATATCGCATTCAAAATAAAGGCATCCGTTTGTATAATGCTATTCAAATGGACCGTAAAGGAGACGGTAATTGGCACGAACTGTAGTTCCTGGGAGTCTAGTCGTTAGTGGAATTGCGATATATGGCCAGTGAAATTGGGTTGGACGGGAGTAAAGGTTGCCGTATGAAAATATGTCGTTTCTGGGAATTGCCGTGTATCTTGGATTCTATTGAGTCAATATCGGTACGAAACAGTAGGCAGGGTACGTAAACGAGGGCAGCCAGTGTCTTCGATAGTAAAATCCAAACCGAGGCGACTTATAGAATCGAGGATATCTGTAGCCGCGCGGGAGCCGTGCAATTTCACGCCCAGCCAGTGTACCCAGAGGGTTTTGGCTGTCGTGTTTAGTGGCAATAAATTTCCAGACCTTACCTTGAGATACATATACGTTTGTCTGTAGTCGCGAAGGTACCGTGGCAGAGCGACACAAATTTTGCCTGGCTGCGCTGGGCTACACACTTGGCTCCTCGAATGGTGCACATATTTTCCTAATCTCACTAATCTGCACTGTCGCAATTCCCTTCGGAATATATGATACGTGCGTTTACATATGCATGACTTTATTTGTGCACGAGCACCTGGTCGTTTTTTAAAATAATTGTTTTAAAAAAAAGGCAGTGGATATGAAAAATATTTGTATAGAAAAAATTCCAAAAATAGATGCATTACTTGTGTCTACGAATTTCTGTAAGTATGCGATAAAAGGAACCGCGGAATATTTTTTCTTTTTTTCTTCAAAGGAACACGTGTAGTCGAATATTCGCATTTCTCCTCTCTCAAATAAATCAAAGGGTGTATCCGTTTCAAGGTATTCGACAGTATTTTTTTCCTCTGGTGTTTTCTGTCCTGACACACGTCGATGGGGTGACGCAACGGAACTCGATTACACGAATAATCGATAGATTCCTGGCGTATCGAAATCATTCGATTTTATTTCTTGCGCAATTCTTCGAAGTTTCTCGAGGCTCGTTAAATTATAATTTTTCACTATCCAGACCCCAGTCGATGAATCGAAGTCTGCTCGATGCTCGTGACTTTAAACTGTTTTGCGTTACGCAGCCTTTTTTTTCTGGGCAACTTCACGGTAACTCGGAATTGATTGGGGTCGTAAATACCGAAATTCACTAAACCTTATTTATTTGGCAGGGTGCTCGTAACCGATATCAGGTGAGCAGCAGTTTCCGGTTGGGAGAAATTGTAAAATAAAAAACTTTCCCTTTACAATCCGGTCGCTTTCTGCGTTCTAAAAGTCATGGTTTTCCGGTGTTGACGCAATTCCTCGATTTTACGACGTCTCCTTGTAATATCCGGTAGACCACAGTGGAATCGTTCAGGCTTTAAATTTTTCATTAAATCTCGTTATATATATCTGTATATGTATATACATATATATCTCTGTCTATAATACGCAAGTAAATAACCACATATGAATAAACAAATTTTTTCTCGATATTCCTAACTTTACTAATTTATCACACGTGACGTCAAGTCTCATGCCGTTGATAGTTGAAAAATTTTTTTAAAATCGAATCATCCAGTGCTTTATCAATCGTGATAAAGAAAAATACCTGTATTACGTTATACATATCTTCAGTCGTACCAATCATCCATAAATTTCCTCTTACGACCATTCCGAGAATTCCCTCACCGGAAACACGTGCGCAAATGAACTCCGGAAACGGCAGAAAGAATCTATAGGGGGGTGTCTTCCGGTCAAGAAGAGTGGTAAAGTGCGCAAGGAGACGCGAACAAGTGAAGTAGGTCGTGAAGTCGAATTTGGTAACTTTTTTCCTCCCTTCTTTCGTACTCAAGCTGGTACTTTTTTTTTGTCACTACCAGGAAGGACTTCACCGACCTTTACTGGTAATAAGTATCCGGGGTGCGAGAACCCTTCGCTAATTGGATTGTTCACTTTTTGTTTTCTTCTTCTACATTCTTTTTCTTCCTTTTCTCCTCTCTCTTTCTCCTTCCATAAAAGCCCTCTACCACTCGTCGCTCCATACTTCTAGCCAGATAGGTCGGCTAGATGAAAAGGGGTAGGTAGGTCGCCTTATGGGTATGTAGCTACGTACGTAGGCAGGCAAATACACCGCAGCAGCTGACTGTAACTAGTTAATTACAAGGCAGATAGGCATTGAGCTTGCTCGGGGTACGAAGTAGGTAGGCTCGTCGACCTGGGATAATCACAGGCGCGAACTCACCGAACCGCGTAATAAGTAGGATACTTGGCCGTACCTAATCTCTTCCATGTAACACGAAAATTTTAACTTCCAGCAAGATTGCATTTTCATGGGAATTTTCAAACTCACCGGAAACGGATTGTCTTCTTGGCCAGACACGTGGGACGAAAGTGCAGCTTGGTGTTACCTATCGTTAAGTAAGGTTAGGTCACAGCGATACAGTTGGATCAGTAGGATATAATTAAATTTTGTAAGAAAAAATATAATTTTTTATACTCTCAAAACTTGGGACAATTTTACTTTTTCGCCTTATTTACCTCTTACCAATGAATTTAGCTTACAAAGATACACTCGAGTTCGTAATACATCAAGTCGGGTCGTTCGACATTCCCGTCTGATAGGAATGTGTTAATTGAACGGTGTAACGAAAGGATGTCGACAATGTTGATTATGTCAATCGATGCTGGACGTTTCGCAAGAACGACGGGCCGTTTCCGCAAAGAGAACGAACGTCATTTGTTTGTCTGTTTCGTACGACACGTAAATTATTTCGAATGAGGTTCGCCGGAAAGCCGTCAGATGGCGCTGGTTGACGTGTTATCGCTAATACACTGTTTAATTTAATTTCGCGTATACTCGATTCAATGAAGTTTCTCAGTGTTACAGTCGGCGTCTCGATTAATAATTCATCGACGTATCGAGCAATCAAGACCTTCAAAGGGAAGATACGAATTTAAATTTACATCTGATAAGGAAACAAGATGGAACGTATCGGAACGGGATTGGGAAAAAGTACAGGTTTTTTTCAATATTTATACGAAACATCCTTATTGATATGCTGAATGTGGTTCGTCTGATATTCAACAGTCATGATTTTACAGGTTAAAAATTTTTTTAACGATATTTCAAAGAGCCAGTAAACTTTATATGGATTTGCATTTTTGTCGGTCGATAAGGAAAATATCTGCATATTTAATGTAATCGTTAGACCGTTAAACGTTGTGTTAACGGAATTGAAAATTGTTGGAGAATCGTGGCGAATTCGTGGTTTTAATCCATTAAATGCATTTAATTGTGTCTGTCGTTTTTCATTCGAAAATTAGAAAATCGCTGAGGCGTTCGAATCGTTTAGCAATTACCGGGCGATCCTACGGGTGCATAGGAGTGAACTTCCTGCTGGAAGTGTTCGAGTAGAAATTCTAATTGCACGACGTATTTCGAGACGTCAACTTAGAACGTGGATTTCGCACTGTGAAATTTACGTGGAAAGTTCGCAAGCTGCGCGTAAGGTTGACGCGTGGTAAACGAGGCGAGTCGACTGGGATCCGTTGACGCATAATTGAAGAAATAACAATTATTATTGTTGAAAACTGTACATTTCATAAGTCCGCCTTCGGTTGACTCGTGAAAACGTAAATTTGACGAATTTCACAAAACGACTTTGACTCGCGACCAATAAGAGTCCACGGTGCTTCGTAAGAAAAGCAGAAAATCTTTCTCCCTGCGATTCGCGAGTTATTACAAGTTTGTTCCCGTCAAGGCGATACGCCGCACGACGAAAATTCAGTAACAGCGTGAAATTAAAAAACAAAAAATTACGGTTAAACAGGGAAACTTCTGTTGGATCAACCGACGTCACAAAAACTAATCACAGCGAATCTTCCGTATGAAATACGTCGTTCTGTTATTCGCAAAGTTTTAACCGCAGGTTCGATGCAAATTTTTATGCTCTTCCCTCATTACCGAATTTCTTTTTTAAGAATCCCTCGCGATCGAAGCCAGTTAAAAGAATTGAAAAAATTTTCGTAATACCAAAAATCCCCCAAAAGTCCCACCTCGATAACGCACGCGACACAATTTCACGCGTGTTTTGCAAAAATCCATGCAAATTTGTCCGACGCTGAGAAAATATCTCGTATATAACTCGAAGTTTGATTATGGTAATTCGGCCTTTGAGTTTCTTGCTGTAAAAAAATTCTCCGCGAGACTCTCGATCCTTAACGTTTTTAAGTTTGATCGTTTGGCGCACGTGTTGGCCGGCGCCGAGCGCAGCGCGAAGAACTACGTGATCTCGTAGGAAGCAGAAACGAGATATGTATGTAGGCCGGCAGTTAACATAGAAACTACGGGCATCCACTGAGAGGACCTTAATCTAAACTAATCCCTCTGTAATCCCCACGTTGAGCCTTCTATATACGAGGAGACAAGTTCATTTACCCTAACGTTTCATTTAACCGTGTTAATCTGCGAGGAGGAGAGGCGGGAAGGAACAAGGAAAGGGTTACGAGGAAGCACGTAATAGTAACAGGACACAAGGGAGAGTGACCCCTACAAATTTTTGTCTTGGCCAATAAAATTCACGGAAGTCAATATAAATCAGACGATTCCGATCGGCCGGAACTTTATGCCTGAAGCGTAACGGGCATATTTGCACACGGGGATGAGAGAAAACCCGAGAAATGTGTAGTTTAACGTGAAAATTGAAAGCCAGCTTAAGCCGCGTTCCGATATCTCGCGAAACGATGAAAAATCGATCGATAAATTGGCGCGTTGACGTGCGAAAAAATTCTTTGGTACTGGCAGTTTTGCGGGAGGGGGGCAGAAGGGGGGGAGCGATGTTGGAAAATGTCCACGCGGGAAGTGACACTGTCGGCGTAGATGTAAGAGGGGGCTGAAAACTATTTGCATTTTATTTCGCCATTACTCTGCGAATGCGAACGTGGACGCGATCGCAAAGGAAACTTTGAGCCATAAAAGTGAGCGGTAGTATTTTCTGCGTAGCTAAATTGGATTGGCAGTTTATTGGCAATATTCGTTTGCGTGGCGTCACGCCAGCATTCCGTGTAGCAGCGACCGACAAAAATTTTCCTGATTTTCCCTGATCCTCCTCCTATCCCTCCTTCCTCCCCCCTTCTCTCCTCCTCACCAAGCACCATCCTTTCTCGGCCATCCAGCCGATCTACCACACGCACCCCTTTCGACGACTCGGCAATTTTCACTGTGCACGTAAATATATGGGTCGTGTGTGTGTGTGTGTACATATATATATATATATTGTACTTACACTTATACCTTTGAAACCTTTTCAATTAATCTTTTGATTCCGTGCCCGTAGTTGAGTTCTTCTCTGGCAATTCAATGAATTCAATGTGGGCGTCATGTACTTACGTAGTTACATGGTTTTCAGAGTTCTAAAAGCTCATTAAGTAGAATTTACTTAATTTCTGTTAGCCAGAGAAGAAGAGAGATAAAAAAAGGATAAGAGAAAAGAAAATCTGAAGAATCTAGCGAAAAGATGCTTTTTGTTCGGGACAAGCGTAGCGAACGCTAGTCGCTGTCTCTTTGAACAAGACGCAAATAACGATTCCCCGTGCTAACTGGGTAAACATGTTTGTCCACGATGGGACGATTATTTTGAGTCGTTTACCCAGATAGAAATTTTATTTCTTTAAGCGACGGAAGAAATACTATTCGAGAATGGTCATTGATAAGAATTCGAAGGCTGTAATTGCGAAGAGATTGTCTGGCTTATCGGCGATTTTAGGCGTCTTATTCGATTGGCTGTATATACGGATCGATTGATGCTTTTGAATTTTCAAATTCATCTTCACTGCTGAATAAGCAGATTTTTTGATTGTTCGATATACATTTTTTTTATAACGGTTCGGTTCGAAATTAGTGGTAAAATTTTCATAAAAATTATACTGTGGTAATAAATTGATCGGATACTTGATTTGATACTGCTTATCAGAAATTGCTTATATCAGTGACGTAAGATTTTTAGGTCAACTCTGTTACGTTATTTTGACAAAATAATGGGAATTCATGTACAGGGTGGTCACCGAGTAACGGATTCTATTTACGTAGCTAGAACGAACAATAATAAATCTGTGCCAGGTATATTGTTGCTTGTTGCCGAACCGGGCTTTGATAAACAATTATTCCATTATGCTGTCATAGCAGCCCTAGATTGCGTTATCAACAGCAATGTTCTCAAAGGTCATAATTATTTAGTATAATCAGATATATAACAGGTGAATTAATAAATCTTATTGTCCAACGTATCACCACGTGGACGTTTACTTCGTACGAAATCGCATTTCGTAATAGAGGGTCACTGTTCTATGACGAATAAAAAAAATATTCAGACGCTTCCCTGTATGCATTATTTCCAATATAAATTGTACTGTCAGTATTTTATATATATTATCCCTGATAAGAATCAGCGTATTTCGGACCAGTCGATGTTCACGATTTTTATCTCGATATTGCGCAATGCCCGGGCTGGTCGGAAAAAAAATTTTAACCGAACAATCTGGACGGTACTTTTTTTTTTGTAAATTTTACTAAAAGAGATAAAATAGTCTTTTGTCAGTATCAATTATGGGCGCTATCGAATTTTTGATTAAATCCTCTTCAATAGGCCACCTTTTGGTCACCCTCGACCCCTCGATTGTCGCAGCTAAAATTAAGCCATTCGAACTCTTTACTAATTATAAACTCCAAAGGACGATTTCCAATTTTACTTATTCGAACGTTTCGAGCTGCCATTATTTCACACTTTTCTACGTTCTATATCGTTCGTCGAGTTTCCCGCACTTTGCCGGCAATGTAGAAATTGATTTTTCAGGCCATTGTTCTTCGCCGGTACTTTCGACGGCGCAGAGATTTCGATAATTAAAATAGCCGTCGCTATATATATATATATAGACCAGTGGATAAATTATTTATAACCCAATAAACATGACAGCTTCGTTAAATATTATCGCGAGTTCATTTAACGTTTATTATGCGGTCATGAAAATATTGCTAAATAAATATCGTACTTAAAAAAAAATACAATTTTTTTGCTTTTCCTCGTCGATATTTAAATTGCGAATCCCAACGACATTCATTGGCTCTACCTGTAATCTAACGTTAGCTCTGGGATGGAACCAGAGATCCATATTAGTTCCTATACTATACTCAGCCCTTTTCCATTGCTACGATTTGCGTACAATGGCCGCACTTAGCTTAAAAGCCCAAAAGCTTCCGTCATTTTTACAGCGCGCCGCTTTACATGCCAATGGAAGAGATTACGCGTAAAAACGTAGGGAGAATTTCGAGGGGCGGTCGGGCGAGAGGGGTTGACTATATAAGATTTAGACATATATAAATTATCTTGCAAATGACCTCTGACCTGCGATCTCCGTGACTTAGTCAATTTTCGAAACCTCTTGGTTAAACCGGAAGCGCGAACGAATGAGGAAATGGGAAATGCAATCATGTAGATCCCTTTCAACATTTTCAATTTCATACGCGATTGCCTCTTTCTCTTCGTCGGAACATTTTCCTTTCGTTTTTCTTCTTCTTCTATCTTTCGCTATATGAAAAATCTACGTTAAAGTAGCATGAAAGAATTTTATTGGCATCCCTCGAGTATACCTATTACCTATTTTTCTACCTATTTCTACCTTCTCGCTACTTTGCTCTCTTTTCCTCGAAAAATCCACCTTCTCTTCTTTGGGTATAACGTTTATACCTACGATATTCATAAATATCAAGCCTTTTATCTCGTGAAGGAGATATGCCTAATTTTGTTGGATCCCAAAAAAGAAAGAAAAAAAAAGAAGAAGAAAATATCCATTTTTCCTCAACATATCTCGAAATCAAGAATACACAGAGACACGAGAGGTCCTTATCTTACAAAAGAGAAAAGATGTTCGCGACTTGGTTTTGCAAATAACGACGAAATCACCAGGCCCTGAGAAGATGAAACAAATTTTTTCCCCCGAACACGGCTTAACGTTTATCGTTCAATCACGTGGAAAATCATATTCCTTATATATTTTTTCGACACTAACAGAACCAGCCATTTCTGTCCCGAGTACGAGATATCCGAAATAATCAACCAGCGATAATCGACCTACGGTACGAGCGAGGGGTAGTAAATAGATATATCAAAAGAAAGAAAAAAAAAAAAAATTGACCCCCTTTAATCTTTTCACCCCGTAACCCCAATCCTTCGCATCACCGACCCTCCCATAAAAATCTTCAACTTTTCTTCATTCGCTCGACCCATTTTCACACTACAGGAGCATCGAGCCAATCCGATCGATCCTGAATTGCATGATTTGCCGAAATTCGTGTTCGCAGCGCGCGAGGACGACACTGCGTATCGTCCGATGACTTTTTTCTACTCGCCGGACGCATTTCACTCGGATTGATATACGCGAATGAAAAAGGGATAGGAGCAACCGGGACACGATGAAAGGGAAAGTTAAAGAAAAAAAGTGAATGGAAGAAAGAAAAATATGAATTCGCTATGTCGAAGGGACCAACCCGTGAAAAGTCGTCGAGTCGAAAACCGGCAAAGATTTGTATCTTCTTTACCCAAGAGACACGAAATCCCGTCTGACCTACAACGCGAGAGAGGCGATCCTCGATTTCTCCAGGGTTGCAATGCGCGTGAAACATATTATCGTTCCAAGTCCTCTGACTGCCTCCTTGTCCTATTCTTTTTTTTTTCGCTTCACCCTCTCTTTCTCTCTCTCTCTCTCTCTCTCTCTCACGCTTCTCTTGCCTCCAATATATTTCCTGGGGTTAGCAAGGGAGTATTATTAGCGACTACCTATAAATCCTGGATCGCTCCTCGCCATCACCAAACGAGCAGTTATCCCTACGGCCGCAAAGCCTGCAGGGCTATCCCAATCCCTTTAGCTGGCTGACCACCTATACCTACTACTACTGCTACTACTGCTACTACTGCTACTACTGCTGGTACTGCTAGTACTGCTACTACTTGCTGCGCTATCCCATTCGTTTGGGGAAAACTGAAACCGAGCAGGTTGTGGGTTAGCGCATACTTTCATACTACGTATATATATATTATGTAGTTACGCGTAAGGGATGGTAACAGGTACATAGAGATAACTGGCAGTGTAATAGAATTTTCTCTGTGAAAAACGAGAGCTTTTCCTTGGATGCAAGTGGGAAAATCAGGAGGAAATACAAAACATATACCTGTATATATAATGTTGAATATATATAATGCTGAATGGTTCTACGTGGAAGTTTGAAGTATACTTCGTGGCTACCATTCCCTGTGTACCTTCGAAACCCTGTAGACGTGCCGATCCGGTCCCATAGGTTCCCATTACGCGACTTGTGCCTCGTGAAAAGCTTATTATTCCTATTAGACCGAGCCATTTTTCCCAATTTTCCATGCCGTTGGCTGCAGCGACCTTTGGAAAATTGCTGGCAACACCCGAGCGATGCATCCAGGACGTCCCGGAGACATGCAGGCAGGCGGCCTATGGGCCTTCCGTCCGGAAATTTGAATTTCGGCCCCTTAAGTTGGCTACACCATATACGTGCCAGCGTATATTCTTGTCTTTCGCCTCTTGAACGGGATAAGTGCTTGAACCTCTCGAGACGCTATTTTCTAGTTAAATCTTCCGCCACTTGACAAAACGAGATGGTATGACGTCACGACCGCGAACCCACGTGCATTTACCCACTTCGTCCGCTATTCGCTTCAGTTACGTAATTTCAAGTCATCATCGTATCACACGTGATGCCTACGCTTGACATTTAATCTCGGCGTAGTGGTACGCGTGGAGCCTGAGATTATCAAAGGCGCGGATAATGTCTGACGTATATTTTGGTATAATCACGATATCTCCCTTGCGTTGCGTTTCGCGAACTTTCACTGTAATTCGTAAATTTGTTACTTTAGGAATTCATTTTTATTCCTTTTTTTTCTCGCCGGAAAGACCAGTCTTCACGAAACGAACCTATATATTGTTTCATTCTCATTTGTATTTAACTTCCCTCGGGAAGGCAAAAAGCCTTTTTGCGAGAATTATAGTTCGTACCGAGAATTGATGGACTCGCGTGTAATTGGGCCGTTTTGCTTGGATGGTTAGCTCGTTTAGAAAATTATAGGTCAGTTACACGTTAGGGGCGTAAATAAAATTTGGCCGCACGAATCTGGCAAGGCTGATAAAAAAAATAATTAATCAGAGCTTGATTCGATTTAACACATTTTTTATTTACATTCGTGAAAATACGTACTGGGAAGCAGCACGCAATTTCCGATTTTCGAATGAAATAAATAATTATCAAAATTCGAACTTTTCACACCGTACCTGGAAATTTATTCAGACCCAAGCTTATATAAAAATAACGAAATGAAGTAAAAATAACCGCTCGCCAATACGAATCTCCGAGGGATTCGAAGCTAAGAAAAATTTTACCACCGTTCGACTGGCTGCAAATGGGATTCAATATTTCGAGGATTCGACGAAGATTTAAGGTTATGCGCTGCACTTTGGTGCAACGAGAATTCGTATACGTATTCCTATATCGATATACGTAAACCGCGTGGGGGCGAAAGCCTTGCAATAATAAAGCCATTCATTTTCCAGCGATCGTATAAATTTCTTTTTGAAAACGACACTAGCGCCGCTTTCGGGATATTCCATAAGCACTGGATAAACTGGATAAACTGGATACGTCGATTACACTGGTTAATTTGGATACTCTGGATATTTTGGATAACTTGTCTATATACGTCTTTCACTTTGCCTATATATATATGCTTTCTTCGTTCTATCCTCTGTACTGTAACAGCATGTGTCTATATAGGTATACCCTTGTGCTAGACGCGTGGGAATTCCCAAAAGTTGGGTGAACCACAACCACCGACTACCACAACATTCTGCACTTTATTGCACAGTGTAAAATTCCATTCTACCTCCCCCTCCTACCCCTTCCAGCCCCCCCCCCTCCTCCTCCTCCCTCCCACTACTCGAACAAATTCATTCAATAACATCTGTACTCCAATTATTCACCTTAAACGTCAGTCTAACTACTTTACGCTTACTTGGCCGGCGATTTGCCATTTGGAAAGTTTAGCGTTGCTCGCTACGAGTTTTCAATTAGGGTACTGCAATTAACCTTGACCATGAATCAAATCGGTCAAATGACAGGTGGTCCGGTATGCATGCAGTATCGCCAGGATGGGCAATACGATACATATTAGATTCCAGCTAATCAATCCACTTAATGCGTCGGAATCCAGCGGGCTTAGACGACTATTAGCGTTCCGTTACCTACTATAACCCAGGCCTATGGGGCTTATAAGCCTAGAGAATTATCTGTCTTTCTGGGAATCCCAGATCTACGTATCTTACCGAGGGACTGGGTCTTCTTGATGAACGTCGTTTCGGTAAAGCAGGTGTTACGCGAAATGACGTTTCTGAAGTATTCGATCGAAATTGAAATTGGGGTAGTTTCGCGAAAATTTAACTTATACTTTCAGGATATATCCATAGGTAAAGCGTGGATATATATTGATTTTTGTATTTTTCATAGGGCAATTTTTTATTGCGAGCAAATGCCTTATCGATAGTCGCTATTACATTCTTACACGTATTGGTCCTGAGCATCCCGGTACGTGTGTAGTCTCTTAATTAGTCACGTGGTACCTTTTTTTTTAATGCAGCTGGCTACGGTAAAATGATAAAATTCCAAAGCACATTTCTGACGCTGGTGTTAAATTATTAAATACAGAATTTTTTGTTTATAATGGGGTAGGTTTTTTTATGGTAATTTCTTCGCTAAGGGATGCAATATTTTTTTATATTTCTGAACAAGCATTTATTTGCTTGGACTTACTTGCATCGATAGGGATTGTGGGTATGGCAGGGTAGCCAACTTCATCCCTGTGTATCTGCATCAGCCACAGAAGCAGTATCGTGTTTATCGGTCGGAACGATGCCACGGTTGATTGGTTTGAAATTTCGCATTTCTGCGGAGAATGTAATTTCGCGAGAATTTGCTGTATCGCATTGTGCTAATCCGGTTAATTTGCAAACAGGAAATGCATGTACTTTTCATTAAGACGACTAGCGAGTTAATACGGGAAAATTGAATGAAAAAGATACGGATAGAAAAAAAAAATGAATTTGGCAAAAAATATCAAACATGAAATGCGTGTATTAATTTGTATTTTCACGAATCGTCACAGTTAACGAGCCGAATTTCATTTATAATCGGAATACAGACTCAGGTTATTCGTATTAATTATTTCATGCAATCAATTTTTTTTTCTATGGCGGAATCCCGTTTTTGAAATCCTCTTTCGATCTGCGTTTTTGTATTGACTCGGTTCGGGTCATATTCATTTCTATAATGGCCTTACTCTGCAATACATAAAAAGAGGATGTAGAGTCTTTATATTGAAAGGAATATCTTATCCAGATTCTAGACGCAGTGCGAGTACTTCATGAATTATTTTTTTCATATCCACTTTATTGGATACGCTTAAAGAGAAGGTATCAGAATAGAGATTTTAATAATTTTGTTCTTTCGCATCTTCTGGATTTTCAAACACATACGTAAGGATTATTAATTACGCGATATATCTGTATCGAAAATAATTAATCAATTTTTTTTAAAGCTAAGGATCGTATCTTGTTCTTGCGTTTGTAATGCGATAAGCTTATCTTGCTGTGGCTATTGCTACAAACCTTGGAATTATCGATTTTAGAGGCTGGTTTGCTTTAGGGGAAGCAAGTAATTTATTTTGGGATATTGGTTGGGATATGCTTACTTCTCGTTTTCCATAAATTTAGCGTTAAATCAATTTATCGATAGGCTCGATGTAGTGCCAATTAAATCTTTATCAATTTTGTATTTTAATATTTCATCAAAATTTGACTCTATTATTAGGAAGGTCAGTGACACTCGAATGGAAATATATGACGAGGGTCTTGAATTTAATAAAAATGGTAAAAAACAAATTTCGAATATGTAAAAAAGATTTCTAGGTGAAATTTTTTTTATTTCTAATATTTTTATTCTACGTTCGACGTGTCGAATTTGATTTATTTTTATTCTATGACCGTGTTCGCAGGTTTCTTGGATTCGTAAGAGGGATCTACACATCCTCACTGTTGGCATCTTCACGTACACGTCGGATCAGAGATTTCAGGTGATCCGACCGGATAAATCGGAAAACTGGACACTGCAGATAAAATTCCCACAGGAAAGGGATTCCGGCATCTACGAATGTCAAGTCAACACGGAACCAAAAATGTCACTGAGCTACAGACTCAACGTGGTCGGTGAGTTCCTTTTGAATAATTCAGGATTTACACCGCAATAAATCGTCCAGATCGATTTTCTTCAAACTTGATTGCCATCCAAGTTTCCTGCGAAAAGAATATATACATAGTATACATTACATCAAAGTAGATTTATACGACGATAATAAAAATATTCATTATTTTTATTAAAAATAATTCTAATCAAGGATCACGGCTAACAGAATATTCCCCTACGTAATTTTGGCATTAAAATTAAAAAACAGATCAGCGATCAAGTATTTCCGGTTTAATAATAAATTAATGAGATTGACGCTGCCTTTAATTTTAGACTTTAAATTAATATAGCGTGTCCTGATTGTTTCCTTTAACGTACTTTAAATAGCCGAAAAATTGGTCCAGAAATTTTCTTACGTCCCACGTAATTTTCCTTTAAACTTTAGATATCCAAATGTATTTAACACAGACCCTAAAAGTCTATTTTCTTCGTGGGTAAAAATAGGAAAATGGATACGAGTACTTAAAGCGTCACGTTACGTGCTTCATTTATCCGACTGAGATAAACGTATAAGTTTTCCCGTTATTCAAGATTACGATAGGTGAATATAAATTGAACGTTTAATAATTGCCATCTGACACTCTCAATATTCTTATCGTCCATGTACCACAGGAGTACAGTTATCAGTTATGCAATAAGTACTCTGCGGAAATTACGCGAAACGAATTCGTCCAATTCGGTGATTCGGTCGGAAATATTAAAAGCCACTTTTAATCGTCAATTAAATCAAAGCAATTCATTTTCATACTAACACGAGACCCTGTGTAAAATCTTTTCCCTTGACGTAACACACGACAACAATGGAATCCAGTGTACGCTTGAAAAAAAGCGAGAATATTTCTAAAATCCAAATTCAAGAAAAATTTCGTGAATTGCGTATACACGCGACAGTATCGAGTATAATAAATATATTTTAAAAGAAGCCCAAGCATGTACAATGCACGAATAGCTTGGAATAAAAAAAAACTACAAGCCTAAGAAAAAAAAAGCCAGGAGAAACCATAAATGTACGTAGCGAGGGAGGCAGTGGTCGTTTGTTCAATAACAAGCTTGAAGGGTCGCAAGTCAGCGAAGAAAAAAAAAAGCATCAAGTACGGATATACGAGAGCAGATACTCGCTGAAAGAGTAAGTTATCAGGTAGTAAGAAGAATAAAGAAAAAAAAAAAGAAGAAGAAAAATCCCGTAATTCTTTCCTCGCCATACAAACGCTTGCGTACGTGTTCCGCGAATTCTCGCAGTCGCGAAACTCAATAACGAATTAATGGACCGCTTGGGGTCGTAAAGGCTCAAAAATGAAGCACGTGAAAGTCTTACCAAGAAATAACGAGTAAGCCGGTAATGAGTCCGCAAATCCCTAAACTACCGGCATAAAACATTCTCGAGCAGTTCTAAAAAGCTATCGTCACTCCCCTGTTACGAGTGTATACCTATATATACATGCAGCTGACTCCATAAGAGCGAAATTCATAACAGCACGAATTCCCTTAACGCAACGCATACGCGATTCGCTATTCAAATTGGCGTAATGCGTGTACGCGGGCTGCGTCGTTACGTAATGATAAAAAAATAGCACTAATAAGCTTATCAGGTCGCGTATCGGTTTGAAGCAGGTGGAGGAGTCGGACGTGAAAATTTTGAAAATTCCCATTGAAAGTATCGCTAGACGCGGATGCACGGTATATCCATATTCCGTTAACGAAGGTGTCTGGAGACACGGATGATTATCAGGAATGCGAGTAACGTGGCCGACAAGAGGAAGCTTGTGTCAGGGTATCACGTCGCCTGGTAGGTAAGGCGTAACGCTGCCAAATTGTCGGGTTAACTTGATAACGAGCGCTGGGATCCTGAGACACAGACGGACCGACTGATAACATTATCCGTTACAACGGTAGCCCAATCCGCAAGGTACAGCTTGTGCAGGTGTGTGCGCGGGGATAGCGAGGTCAATAGGAACCGCGTTGAAAATGCTAATTGGCTGTCACGGGTGTATAGCATTGACGCGCCGATACTGGGTAAACTAAACTAACGTGCTAAATTGCTTGTCCGGTGGTGCAATCCTATAGTTGGCAGGATACTGGGATAGGATGTACCGGGGTCAGCCATACGAATACATTATCCTCTGATCCCTCTCGCGGCCAACTTCACAGAGCTTCGCTGCGTTAATAAGTAAGCTTTCCCGTTGGCGCTTCGACGTTAACACTTTGGATCTTAATGTTACGTGAGTGCGTGTTTCGGAGCTGTTTAGAGGTTATGTTCGGTTTAACGTGACACGGCACGTGATATCGTTACCACGTGGTGACTGTTGGAAATGAAAAATTTCATACTTGTCCGAAAGGCTCGATCAACGGGATAAAGGTCCTGTATGATTTTAAGGGCGACTGGAAATAATTGCGATAGTTAATTTTTGAAAAAAAAAACATTTTTCCAGGCACCAAAATTTATCGAAAATAAGTAAACGCACGGGTCGTTGTAAGGTTCGGAGCTTTACAGTCGCTCGGTGTATCCTGGACTCTTTGGCTTTGGATCTTAGCCGGGACGGCGTCACGTGCTCATGCTGTATATATAGGGTGCACGCGAAACGCATACCTTGCAGTCGGATATGCATGCACGGGCCGGGTATGATATATGCATCAGGTTTAAAGAGATAAAAGTATAATGGCACGAGGAGATAACGATAACCCGGAAGCGAATTTCGCACTGGCGGCTCTTTGCCACTCGCAAGGTGAATTTAAAGCCGCGCTGCCCGATAGAGAGCGGTTGTGTAATTACATCGAGCTAATGGGACGTTTCTAGTTAATTATATTAAAAATTAGAATTTTATTTGAAATTTCATGAAATTACGTCTCGAGAGATCGCCAAGATACCAGACTCACTTTCCAATTGTCCAGCCTCGTTGCGTCGCCTTGCTTTCTTCGGGGCATCGAACTTTCTCGATCGTTCGAATATTCGGCATCGAAAGATACGCGGGCCAATCTATTTGGCACTGCTTTCGCGTAAGCGTCACACTGTATGTATTTCTGTATGCTCATACTTACGTATGCAAATCCAGAGGCGTCCTACCAGATCCCTTAATCGTTTTGTACACAGTCACGCGAACGAAGCCGGGGGGGATGCCTGACTCTCTTGTCCGTATATACAGGGTGTCCAAGTACTTAACTATTGTATTACGATTTAGTAGACTCGCGCGTATTCAATGTACAATCCCTGGCGTCAATTGTAAATTACTTGAGCGACAATTGAAATTTCATTAAAGTATTAGACTTCTTCTACTTAGAATATATATTCTCTATGTTTAAAACGTACGAATAATAGTTTATCGTAAGATGGGAGAGTTGTTAAATAAATAAATTTTAGCTAGACGTCTCTTACGTAATGAACGAAATATTTGGCAAGAATTGCGAATAATAAAACGCCTTATTTCATTCGCAATAATCTTTAAGTGTTTGAGGAGTACAATTAGCGAGCGAAGGAGGGAGTGTGGGGGTTAAAACAGGCTCTTTACTCGGTGATGAGTTCCTCGATTACAGTCCTCGGGTGGGGCGAGGGCAGGGGAGATATGCAAGGATCCAAGCCTGGCACAGGCCCTTGTCAAGGGTTAAATATTATTTCACCGACGGTACGATTGATGAAATTTAAATTGAATTCTCGCGGTGAATGCTTTATTAATGTTGCTTGGAATTTCTTTTTTTCCTCTCTAACCGCAGCTTTCATTCCCTTCTCAAAAGCCGACATCATTACCGGCCGTCGTACCGACGTTCGAACAATGCGAAAAGATCGGCAGCGGGAGAGACGCCCGGCTAGACGAGCAGACAAGCCTGGAGCTTTGGTCTCTTCAACCGGTGATATTTCCATTGACGAGAGAAAGCAGCGGCCATTCACTGACGTCATCCTTAATTGCATTTCCGCTTTCTCCGACGGGAGACGAGGTTTTCGTTCTTGACTTCAAAGACCAGGGGGTTGTCTACGACATAATTGTGTTTGAAAATATCAGAGGTAGGAGGAGATTTTTTTGGGGGAAAATGTTTTTTTTTTAAATTTAAATTAAAATAAAACGCCGGGTGCACGATTTTCATCTTGACGAAGTGGATCCATATGTATGACTGATAAGGAGCAGACTGGTCGTCGCTATCGTTAATCACACCGTGGCAATATAACGGACTCTAAATAATGTTCTACAATGGCCGGGGGGTGTAGAGCGTCTCGGGTCCAGGTCTCTGCGACTTGGCACTCTTGCTATTAATTGTAGTTTTAACGAGGGTGTAAATCCACGGACAATACAGCTTCGCCCGAAATTGCTACTCGTCAACGTGTGCGCTAAAGTCTGTAAGAACGTTTCTTTTTCTTTTTTCCCACCCGTTACACTTCAATGGGAAATAATGCAAGGGTGGTACACGTTGTCTAACATGTATCCGGTGTGTGCAATGAAATTTTATTACCCAGCATCCAATCCTGTTACGTCGAGTATAGATACGAGGGAATTTCGCTGGAGGATTGAATCGAGTTGCTGGTTTTTTTTTTTCAGTACTTTCAAAACTCTGTTATCAGTCACAATCAGTGGCGTTTTTTATATTTTCTAAGGGTGCTGCTTGAATCAAAGTAATAGGGGTTGATCGATCCGCGAGAATAATAAATTTGAATAATGGTTTTGAAAGATTTTTTTAATGCGCACTAGGGGATTCTTTGATGCTTTATTTTTTTTATGTCTAAAAAGTCCCCAACCCTTGTTATTTCGACTGGGGTAGACGGAGAGAAAAAAATGCGTCCCACCCTTCGAATTAAAGTATCCTGACGAAATAAAGTAAAAATTTCCATTTCGGCGCGATTAGCACACGCGTCGAGCTCATCAGTAAGGCGAATTAATCTAAATTACAAAACGGAGGTGTTTTGTTTGGTAGGTTCGCGCTAGTATTTTTCACAGCCCGATGCTGTTAGGGGTTGCCGAAATAAGGGTGGACCGGGAATGCTGAAATAATTACTCCCCGATGTTTTCATTATCTCTGCAATATTCGTCTTCCCACTCCCTTCATTCTCCCCGTCGCCGCTTTGTCCCTCTCCTTCTATCTCGCTTATTCTCCTACGCTTCTCTCATTCTCTTTCGGCAGCAGCTATCTCTCCTGTATCTCTTCTCCATATCCTTCGGGTCTTCCTGGCCCTGCAGAATACGTACGTCGCATTTATCGAGCCGTCGCTTTCGTAATGTGCTTTAAAAGCCACATTTACTTGTTCACCCGTATAATACAGGGACGAAGATAAGACCGAGTTACGAAGGAAAATAACCGGCGATACGTACGATTTTACTGGCAACATTGCCGAATCCCCACATTTTAAGTAGGCTCGCTTGTCACGGGTTTATAGCCGTGTGTGATTTACTCTTCAAATTCGATACGATATCCGGATTCTTCCTGGATTCCTCGAAGTAGCATTGGAACGTATCGTGCTATATGCTCCGTGAGATTAATTGCATCATAAATCGTTATTGCTCGTATGCTGACCCTCGACAATGCAACTATATGACCGCGTATCGGCGAATTAATTGATTTCAATTGCACGCGCCGAATGTCCCACTTCTGGCCTTAATAAAGTATCCAGAGTTCAATTTTGATAATGAATTCGACACGAGCCGATAGCGTTTGCATCGCTACGCACGGAGCCTGTGGTTTAGTAAGAGGGTATAAAAAAAAATTTTGAAACGTTTCAATTTCTTACACGGCTACTCGCGTACGGTATATGCAAATTTTTTGAAATTTTGGAATTTTCATGATTAAGCATTTTTTTGCTCCTGTAATCCCGTTACGATTTTCCAGCTTCCTTTATCTTATAACACGAGACTGGGTGAGAGTGGGTAATGCGTAAAGGCGAAATGGTCCAAGCACCATAAAAAAAATCCTGTTTCGAGAGACGAGCAATAAGGCATCTCGGTGATATAATTTTCAAAAAAAAGGTAAAACTTGAACGGATGAAAAATAATGCGAAAGAAAGTCGAATGTAAGAGTTCGGGATATTTGCGAAGTTAAACGACTCGATGAAAACTGCCAGAAGCGGACGGCGACGGTTGCCCGTAGTATCGTTCGATGTAAATGAAACCGGGTCGACTTCGTTTGTCTCAACAGTATCAGCGATAATTTCCTGTCTCCCAATTAACGGGTTATCGGTTTAATCTGACTAAGACGCAGAGCAATAACGTTTGACTAAACCCAAAACCAACCCATTTCAACGTAGGGAGGACAGCTTTTCTACTCTCACATTCCCATTCAGCGTCTTGTGCGAGACTGTCTTGTAATACAGTGGGAGCATCATAACCCTTAACATTTTCCCAAGGAGACCCTTAGAGAGCCATCGTCCGACCTACTTCGACCTCCTGACCTTTTAAAACGTACGCGAGGCTGTGTCCGCGATAATATCATTTACGTCACGCAGCACTTTTCAACTTGGATCGATATTATTTTTGGAATGTTAAACTTTCCTCAGGGCCGGTTTTCATACGAGACAATTACGGGCCTCTCGTGATGAATCGGTCATTACGGTAACCATTAGCTTAAGCTTAGCCGTGGAGTCTCACGGCTTTCGCGTATATAGGGGCACGTTTTCAATATCCTTTAATTAGCCTCGCAAAGTTCAACGCGAATGAACTTTCCGAACTGCAACAAAAGGGTTATTGTTTTACGATTATTGGAAAATTTTTCAAGGCTATTTAAGTGCTACGTTATGGGACACGTTTACGATATGTTGTAAATTATGCATTTTTTTTTTCTTCCGGAAAATTTATCTAGATGCGGTATCGAAATTTTTTTAAATCCAAGAAAATTACTGTCGACTCAAAGGGACTTTGTCTTGATGCGGAATGCGGTGTCTGGGGTTGATAATTAACGGTTAGCTTAGGGATTATGGAGATTCGAATAGTTTCATAACATTCCTTATTGTTTGGAGGTCTCCGAGGTTTACGAGGAGGGCGGTGGGGTTACTTTCGATTGTATTCGAGGTACGAATCTACAGACTGCGCTTTGAACGAAGGCGAAGAATTCGCATTTGAGGAAAATCATGATGAATTCTCGAGGAATTTAATATATTTGAGGGGTATATGGGGTTTTTTGCTCTATTATCAATAAAGCACTGTATAGGTATATTGGCTTGAGCTTTTGAACTTGGGGACGATGAAACAATATTTGTTCAGTGATATTGAGTTATGGATATTCGCAATTTGTTTAAACGGATATTTAAATTATTTGCACAGTGACTTAAGAAGATTTGCAAGGACGTTATTGGTATTCGATGAAATTTTTATATTTAATACTTCCATTCTGGGTCATACAATTTGTCTAACAAATCACCATGGCAACCCAATCGAGCCGTGTCACGGAATAAATTTCCACTTTCTTTAAATTTATGCTGAAAATATAGGAAATCTTCTCGACCGGAAACTACGCTAAAGGAACTATCCGAACGGGTTAAGAGAATTGCAAGGAAACGTCGTAACGACACCTTTGTACGATTATCCGTCGAAGCGTTTGAATTTTCGCGAAATCGGATTGTGGGGAGTTTCTTTGAAAGAGTGGCGGGTCTGTCAAAATTGAAATTAGACGAAATTATTTTTTTTTATCTATACCCATCGTCCGCGTTTTAGGTCTGCATCCGATAAGAATTCTCGGAAAACATTAAAACCACGTGGGATCCTTATAGCGACTGGCAAGATCTACTGATAATAATTTAAAATCAGTCTCGATAATAATTAATGACTTTATCCCTTTCTTTTTTGATCAGTTTATTACGCAAATTTTTCCAATACACCCATAAGCCCTCATCGTTACGCGGCACACGAAGCAAGAGTTTAATCGTTCGTTTCCCATCATCCTTTTTACACGAAGTGATCATCGGGACTATGGGAGTCGTGCGATGGGGTATAACAGGATGCGAAAAGCAAACGACTCTCTTTTTGCTAAAGAAAAATACACTTTTAATGGATATTTAAAATCCACCCGGTTTAACGGGTTGCTTGATTTTATTTTTTATTACAGTGATTTTCCAAGCTAACCGACAGCGTCCATTTTCCCTTTCGGCCCAAGATCCAAGCCCGTCGCGGGGCTCGTAAAAAAGGAAAAACCACATCGGACTTACTGCTCACTTAAGCCAATATCCGAGAGCGTGAAGGGAAAAAATTTAGTGGATTTGATACTTATCGCGGCTCCTAAGTAAATGGTCCACTCGAGAAGAGGTTGTAACTTGGCAAACCATTCTGTATATCTATATCGAATAAAAATTCACATAAACGAATCCCAACGTGGCATTACAATTTAGGAGACACGTGCCCTAACACATAACACCCATATTACGTTTGAAATACTTTTAATCAATATCAAAAATAATATATTCGTTTTGAAAAAAAATTTTCCTTTGCACGTATACACATTGTATCTCATATAGCTACAGGGTGGTTCACGGCAAAGGCATAAGCCGAAGTTGGCCACAAATGGCTGATCTCATAAATCAGAGCAGTCTGACGTGATTGAAGAAACGAAAATTAACCTTCACGAAATTATTAACTTCTCGAGCTTCAGAATTTTTAATTTCTTTAACAAGGTGGTAACACTGCCTCGACTAACCAAATCGTTCGGTCGAGTAACCCTGTATATATACATATAGCACTAAGCCTTTCACAAGGAATCGGCTCGAGAGTAGCGCCTTTTGTAAATCTCCCCCCTGAAAAAGAGGCCACCCTTCGCCCCTGGGACAAATCAAATTACTCAATGTGCGACCGAATAAAGCCCAAAGCTACGTCCCTAATTCAATACGGCCTTCCCGCGTTGTTTCCCGTCAACACAGCAGCGCGCGAGACAATCGACGAGATTTTTTTATCGAAGTCCCTGGTAAAGGGATAAGAATTGCCAAAAAAATTTTACCAAATTCATGCACGCGATATCGACGTGGCGATTGTGCCGGGAGAGAAAATAAGTTCAAAAAGAAAAAATTTACGATTAAACGAATTTCCCTGTTGCTCCTTTTTGTTCGCGAAAACAATGCCACGGTGTCCGTCTATTCTTTGACCTTTTCTGCGAAGGGTTCTTCTCCTTGATCAGCCCTTTTTCTGGCTTTCCGAAAGGGGCAAGGATCGCTCTCCTTGTGCTTTCATGCAAATTTTCAAATTTCTCAAGAACCCTTCATTCCTGAAGCGAATCGGTCGCAGCCACCCTCCCTCCCCTATTTACCCCCCCCTCGCTCCTCAAAGATCTCGTTTAATCGATGGGGGTCCGATGCGTAAATTCCAAGATGGAAATTTCACTGAATCCATTCCCGACGGTCGCGAACTTAATGGGATTCCGCAGTAGGACGCGAATGACTCAATCAGCGATAAATTCACACGATAGCTACGTATGCTCAATGTTCTATGGAGAAGAGTAATAGATCTTCGGGTGCCGAAGGAATCGATCGATAAGACATAGATCTCCGTGGGTGGGTAGGAAGAATTTTTTTTTTATTCGTTAGATCTTGTCTCGAGTATGTTCAGATGCGGTTTACTCGACAGCTGATATCGAGTCCAATGAAAATGATAAGAGTAAATTCAGGATCCAATGAGTCCCATGCAAGCTCATCGGGGTCCAGAGTACGTCACTGAGTGTTAGGATTTTCGGAGGCTGCTGATGATCTTGACGTTACTCGGTACCACGGCCGAAAGTCGCAGGACCCATCCGTCAAGGATTTGTCATCTGCCTGGGTTGGGATCAAGGATCAGGTAGGAAGGATCTATATCGACGCGGTCGTTTCCGTCGCCGCTTGTAAAACTGGCTGAAGCTGGAGAAGCGGCTGACTTTTGATCGGAGAAAATCAGCGGTATTTTTACTCTTTGGTCGAATGAGCTCGAGGGAGCGGAGGAATTTCATTGACCAGAAGATCGTATCGTAAGGGGGTGCCAGCATCCAGTTCTGGACTGCATAAGCTGGACCAAAGGTGGGATATATATAGATGGATACATATATATAGGTATGAACCTGTGGTAGGTATAGGTACGTGTAGTGCAGTAAAGAAGCGGGTGGAGTTTAGTTGCTGTGCAATTCGATATAGGTTAGGTTAGGTCAGGGCAACCTGTGCCTTGCGCAGGATGCATTGAAAAATCAATCGATTCGAATTCTGTATAAATTACGAGTGATAACGACGATGGAGAAAAATATCGACTCTCGTCATTGCATATTTTAATATTTTCTTTTCTTTTCTTTTTTTTTCCATTAGGACAATCTTCTGGCCTCGTCTCGAATCACCGATCTGAATTTCTCATTTGCATTCAAAGACGCTCCCTAGGAGAATCAATAAAATTTCCTCGAACGTTGTGCCGTTCGATTTGGCCATTATCGCTGCTCTACATAAATAATTGATATTATGTGGCGCAGAGGATTCGATCAATGGACAAACCGTGAATGAATCGTTTAACGTTTGTCTTACGAGATATTGGGGACTGATTGAAAATTTGATCTAGGGTGGCTGCCAGTGAACGATGATTGAAGAGAGTATTGAGGTTGGATAATTTTCAAAATTTTGTATATTATTTTTTTGACAATGAATCTTCTAATTTTTTTTTTTTTATCTTCCTCAGCTGCTCACCTCTCATATTTTCTACGTTTCCAAAGGATCAAGTTAAGGAACGTAACATCGACCGTCGCGACGCTATTTCAAGTATCTTTTGATTCCTGTTTCCAGACCACACGTTTTCAAGTTTAGTAATTTTCTAGCAATTTCAATATAACGCGTTCCATTATCCACGTAATAGAAAATCGATATACCGTTACGAAATTGCATTCAATTTTCAAAACCCCAGTGGACCGATAGTTACAAAAAAAAAGGAAAAAAAAATTCAAAAGCACTCAGGATGTGTGCCATGGCGTCTAATTCGAACGTTAAAACTCGATCGAGTCCCTAACTCATTTCTGTTTTCGATGGACACGAGTCCAATGTAGTATCGAACGTATTGAAGTATTCGATTCGAATTGGATTCGAGAGAATGAAGAACAATAATGCACTGAAATTTCTTTAATTGTTGGAATAGTCTCTCCTTAAGCTGGATATCATTCCAAAGTAACGAGAGCCCGTGCATACATGCTCTCTCTATACGAGGCACATGTGGCACGAAATCCAGGCCTAAGTCCACGGATTTAGGAAAGTTCTAATTTGTTTGCAAGTGCCGGCTTAAATTAACAAATAAATTTAACCACGTAATACAACTTCGGTTCTGTCTAATATGCCTTCATACAGTACACAATATATATATATCGCAAGAGGCATTAAGTTTTCGCGATAATCGACCCGAATCACAAGGATAGTTAACCTTCGACCCCACAGCACACGGTAGATCAGCCAAAAAGCTCGAAAGTTGAAATAATCCAGTGACCTAAGAAAACGAAGGGAAAGTTCAAGACCTTTTATTCCAGTCAACAGGCATAAAATTGGCGCATCGCAGACGCAGAATCTGAACGGCTTGAAATTTCTGTTGTCGCCGATCGTGAAAAGCGTCTTAAGGTAATGGTGGTCTTGGCTTACATATATTTCAGTAGAATCGCAAAAAATTCATTAGGAACACGATAGCAGAGACAAATTCAGTAGACCAAGGTCCTTACGTAAACGCGGCCGAATTTATATATTAAGTGTCCCAGGTCAAAGGTAACACTAGAAAAGATCAGTGTCAACCTTCACCTTCGCGCTCGTCGTTCAGATCGCAAATAAGATTTCGGCAAGGAACGTATTTCCGATGTTACGTAACAATCGAACCGAATAAATATTCAGTGTTGCCGTTTTCGTTCGAGCTAAGGTCCCCGACTTCCTTATAACACAGTATTCGATGCCAGGCCGATCGATGAAGCTCTGCTGCTTTTCGGAGCAGCCTTTACGGAAGGATAAAGGCGGGCCCATAACGAAATTAGAATATTTGTAAAAAGCAAACAGGAGATTTGAAAAATTCGATTATTTATAACAGCCAGTGCTCCCGTAGTCCTGGCTTCGGCGTGGAGTTATCGGAAACAGAGTATAGAGTATAAATAATCGAAATAGAATTTCGAACCGAAACGAGTGAATCCCATTTAACTCCGAGCGCATTGATCTTTTTTTTCCACAGAACATTTCGTTTACATAGATTTTACGGGAAATCCAATTTCAATGGATAAATTTGAACCTGACGTAATCAAGAGGAAAGAGCATCGCACGTACCCATCCAGCTGGTACTTGGTCCAGCCGCCACTCATTTACCTTCATACCATTTCTTGGTCACACGTTTGTAAATGGCACCTGGGCCCTTTTCGCTTACTATGCATGAACTCTCCGACCCTCGCCGCTGGCACCAAACTTTTTCCTCCGTCCAGGGTCACCAGCTCGTGGGTCACGCTAATGAGATTTTTAGCGTGCCCAAGGGCTTGATTCTGGGAGGTCCGCGAAAGGACCTCAAAAATGACATATAGATACGAGAGTCCTCCATTTGTACTGTTTTTATTTACCACCTCAGTCATAAAGCATTTCATATTAATTTTCGGCTGAGCCAACGACTGGGCGAACTCTGGGTTACTTTTTCCTGTACGTACCGGGAAGCGAATAACGAGGATGAGCAAAGTGGAAAAGTCGAATCGACGAATCCGAAGAAGACCGATGACGTAACAGGTCGATAAGAAATCTTATCGCGTATACTGTCGTTAATGCAGTTCTCATGTATCGCGACAGAAGCGTACTAAGCCCCGGTAATGTCTGCCTCATCGCTAATTTCCGGTTCGCGTAAACCTGGCCCCGTCGCATCGGGAGCTTAAGGAGCATTTGACGATGGGAACGAGGAGCGATCGCTGCGCCCTCGCGGTGATGGTTTAAGTCCGGGACGACCGAAGGGTCGAATCCGGTTTCTCTCTAGAAACCCTTCGGCAAACAAGGGTGACCTGGTTGAGAGGACGGTCTCGAAGAAATTCCCTATGGGGAAAAAATATGAAGACTGACTTGGTGGGATAAGCAAACGTAGCTGGAGAAAGGGTGCGAGAGAATGGGAGGGGGGAGGAGAAGGGGGGGGGCAAAGAAAAAGGAGACAGGGGGAGTAAACAGAGGGACTACATTAAAGCCGATCGTCTCTTGGGTTCAAGACCCCTCATTACTTGTGAACAATTTATGTTACTGGTTGGGAAGTTCTCTGTTTTTGGACAACGTGAACGAGACTGGAAATAAAGCTTCGGGAAAGCTCGGGTCTTCTCGTAAGCCCGTTTCCCGAAAGCCTTCTAGAGCTTGCGGCGCGCGAGCTGAATTACAAGCCGTAAAATGCACGGCGCATACCTGCCAACGCGTTTACGAATCCTGATGCTTCGCTGTGGGGGGGAAAAAAAGCAGCGCATTTCACGGCACGTCGCGTCGCTCGGGCAAGTTTCTATGTTGCGCGTATAATTAGAATATGTTGGGCTTCCCAGCAATCTAACTTGGCCGGGCAAACACCTGGGCCACTTCGGGGCGCTGCTGCTTCTGACAAGACTCGTGACCACTGTCGTGCTATGGCAATGCAGCTTTTTGGTTCTGTTTCTTCATCTTACTTTGGATCGGTATCAAGTCTTTGAATTTCGGGCATAAACTTGCCTTTTAGGATTTACCGATGCGCTACGATGTTTCGTTCGATCGTTTCCAATGCTGGGGTTTATGTGTTTTCATTAGTAACCTTGTTTTTATTCGCTACAGATCTTCTCGATGGTTTAGTTTCTTCCGAGTCGTAACGATATCACAAAGTTTCTTTTGGTAATTCTAAAGAGGGTAGGGTGGGAGTTCACGTATGGAGACGCGTCCACGTGTGGACGGCGGTGAATAATTTTGCCGAGGATTTTAGGCTCGTGCGAAAAATTATTTTCCATCACGCATTGATAGGTACATGTGGTTTTAGCAAGTTAAAAAAATTTCCTTTCAAATCTCGACTGTAGATTTGCTTGAAAACAGGGATAAAGGCGGAAGTTATATGGTGTATTATGTGCAGAAAAGTCAGGTACTTTTGTTACGTCAGTTGTCTGTAATAATCAAAATTTAAAATGAAAAGGACAGCTTATTGAGTTTAGTTTGGCGGGAGAAATACAACTATGAAAAAAAAAATCCCTTCAGTCACCCTTATGATACTAGTCAGCGAAGCTTCTTAAATGTCAATTTTCTTGATCTCGATTAAAAAGAATTTTTTTTTCGTATCTTCAAAAGCTCTTATAAATGCTCAAGCGTTAAGACAATGAGCTTGCACCCTCGATTTCAATCTCGAGAGCTCGGCAAAAAAAGATCTCTGAAAAGTGCCATTTGCATGCGGAAATTAAACTATTTATTGGGTTTCCCTACATACAGGTTTTTTTTGGCCGCTGCGGGTTGCCTGGAAATACCGGAAATCTTATTAAAAAGTTACGAGTATGGTTAGTGTCGTTCCTGAGTCGACGAGCGATCGAACTTTCCTTGTCGTGACTATATGCATACATCCTGTTTCCAGAAAGTAATACGTATACAGTAAAGTTACGATTAATTAACGTCCAAAAAAATTACTAAATTAGGTAAACGAAGTGAATGACTTAAAAAATTCTTTACCAATTCCAATGACGATGCGTCAACCATATCCTACACGTTTCCCAACTCACCTCGTAATGTCCCACCACGTATACCTATATTTCCACTTCCTCTTTACGCTCTTCTTCTACACTTCTTCTTCTTCCTCTTATCACGGCACGTTTTCCACTTGGATAATTTTAACCCCCCTCGTTCCTATCTTGATCGATCCACTCGCGATACTTAGACCGAAGAGACTCTTCTGTACCCTTCACATCCGATCGCCGTGAATTCCTAATGAAGATCTTGGATCGCGAACAAATCGCCAATAACACGACTTGTTACGCTTCGTCCATATAAGAGCAAGCGAATGACTCGAAGACGCGTACACTGGCAGAATTAGTTTCAAAAAATTCCCCTATTTTTTATTAAACAAACATGTAACAAACTATTTATTAATTTTATCATAATTCCGTACCGCAACAAACGAACGCCTGGATTTTGCTCTCGTGTGCTGAGGTCATCAATTTTGATTTTCCTCGTTCGTATCGTGGCTGTTGCTTGACAGTCGCACCACGTGGTCCAGTCGTATAATCGGACCTTTCGATTTTCAAAATCTTATCAATTATGCAGTATGTAGCGCGGGTCTCAGTTCTAAAATCCGGATTTCTCGAATGCTGCTGAAACCTGGTCCAGCTATTTAATTCCATAGGGGAGTCCGACAGGTGTGTTCTGAATACTTCGAATCTGCGATGCGCGGTCCATATACAGAATCTGTATAGTCAAATATCGATAAGCGTTACTGCTGCGTGACTTCCCTTTGGCATTTAGCACATCCCTGTAAGGATGTATTAATCGGAGTCTGGCCCCACAGTATTTCGCACTTAATCGATACATGTTGCGCGAAATTTAATCCCTAGTCCCATTTACCATAGCTAAGTTTCGCACTGTGTATACACGATACGTGACGGAATCGGAAAACGTCTGAAACACGAAGGCTGAAAGGGTATCTGGTAAACGTAGATTTACAGGGTAGAGAAACCGGGTGAAGAAAAAGGGCGTCGCAGCGTCGCCATCATAAATAGAAAGATCGTACGGGAGCATAGGGGAAATAGTGAGGAGAGTTAAAAAAAATGATAAAAGGCTGGCGAATAAAAAATTGGAAAAAATAGGGGGGGAAAAACGGAGACGAAGAAAACGAATTTGATATCGGTAACTTTCTAATAATCTGAAGGTATTAGCATTGAAACAAGCTTCTATTGAGAACGAAGCCGTCCGATTTGCAAATCCATTATTTCCCATGATTCGAACGATCATTGGAAAAAACGAGGCTATCGGTATTAAACATTATTTTGACGGAATAACTCGAACGGGTGAATCAAGTTGAACAGACGAAATTGTCAGTCGCTCGATATTATTTGAGTTGATTAAGTTTTTTTCGGAGGGTGTCAGCCCCTCCCCCCATCCCGCCTCCCCTCATCTCCTCTCCTTTCACGCTGTTCAATTCCTCAGAACGATGCTTCTTCGGTCGAAAAGCTCAAGAACTCGTAATGTCGGGAGGGGGCTGTGTCACCCTGAGGAGGGGTGGGGTTACACTCTCGAGATAATTAACGAGATTTTTTTGTGCGGAACGACGAGCACGAATTTCGATTAACCTCATTAACAGGTTTATTGATAATATTTCTTTGAATCGTATCGATAGGGTGCCTTATCAATGCGAGTGAAAATATAGAGTGTCGGGTCTGCCTATAGGATTTCGAAAACGGAACATTTTTCAAGCATATCTTTTTTTTGGTATTGACTGTACGGATATCGGTAGGTCTTTTTGTATGGAATTTATGAGAGTAAGGGAGGGGGTTGTCTTTTTGGAAATATATCTTCCTGGTAATCCAATCGATACGACCGATAAGTCTGTACGTTGCTGGGCGCAAACTGAGGAAATTAAAGGTCGACTGAACGAATTATTTAGTTCGAAGTTTTCTGTACTCCGATCGATTTATAAATTTTATAATCGCGAATCGATGTTTTATTTCCATCGGGTATATTTGGATATGATAATCGTTCAGTGGTTTTACATCGGATTTTTATTAATAAATAAGTATTTATGTTGCTTGAGCATGTAGGTATATTATTTTTTTACTGTACAACAGGATGGATGAATTTACAGTTTTACTTATCTGCTGTTGAATATCAAGACAATCGAGAATAGATAAGCAACACTGTGGCTTAAGGATAGATCAGTGTCAATATTGCGCTTTCTTTTATTCCCATTGAAATTTCACGAAGATAAGCCCGTTTTATGATCTCCCTGTCATTGGGATTACGGCTCGCTGTGGAAGGATTATGAAATATTCTATGGGGTGTCCTTTTGAATCACGGACACTCTCAATGGATGTACAAGATAGGTAGAGAGATAAGCAGAGCGGTATTTCGGCGATATAGACGTTGTATTGGATACACTTTAAAAAGGAAAAAAGTTTATAGATAGTGATGCACTTGTGTATAGATTTTTCTTTGATCTTTGATTAAAACTGATAATATTTATTTGATACGATATTTTTGCACGTGCAAAAATTATATATATTTGTATCCTAGAATAACTAGTTTTATATCCGTGACTTTCTTTTTTAAATGTCGTTACCAAATAATTTCTCGTCAAAATTAAGTATCCGGCTTCCTCCTTTAACGCGATTTCTTACGCTCACTCAACTAAGGGTAACATCGACGCTGTCAAAATAATTCCAAACTCAATTATTGCTCTCGTAATTTGCAAATTTTCCTGACATCTTCGTTATCGGAGATAACGCCCGCTGTCTGGCCAGCGAACGACTACGACTACTGCGAGAAGCCCAGGGCTACGTAATTAGAAGTATAATACGATTGCTCCGTTCAGTTTTGAATTTAGGTAAAAATTTTCAAAATCGCCTTCAGCACCGTGGAATTTTTTTTACAAAATACCATACACGTTAATAGATACGAGTAGACCAATATTTCTTTGTCCTCTGTAGTTTTCGTGCAACAAGCAACGAGAGTTGAAGACGGATATAATTTATTTTCCAGGCGAAAGTAGAAAAACCTAAAACGTGTCAGACAGGCTCGCCCTACCGGCAGGTAAATTTTGCTTTGTCAATGCGTCGTCGACTCGACGTGAGGAGAATTTCCAAACTACGAGCATCTGCGAACGCACTATTGGAATTACCCTTTACGGGATGTCGCAGTCAATTTGTGAGAGTTTCCAACGGCGCGAACTTTAAAAGCTCCGTGGCTTAAGGGCCGAAGGCTTAACGTCGTGTCGCAAGCATCGATCTTTGGTAAAACTTTTATTCGACATTTGGGGAAAAGTACGCACTCTTCCTTATGATCCTTAACTCCTTTCCTCATTCTTCTCCAAAACCTCCTTTACCTTTTTGTTTTTTATACCCATTTCCCCTGTCGGTACGAGTCCCCGATAATGAACTTTCAGTTTACTCTACTTTTACCATCGCTTCATTCACACTCGCCTTTACCTGCATTTATATCCCGCTACCTTCTTATACAAAGAATCCCAAGAAGAGAATCGACCGTGAAAGCCATTTCCGGAATAATACCTAACTCGTCCTCGAAATAAATCGAAAATCAAAATCCACGTGACTGCCAAATTATTTCTTTTCACCTGTAGCTCGAATTAAATTCGATCCTAAAAACGGCAAAATGCCATTGGCATTATTTAAAACTGTTTAAAATCGAAACGACAAAATTAAACCACAATAAGAGTAAAGTGTCACGGGATCGAATTCACTAAGAATTATTCTAATTATATTCCTTTGATCCGATCCAAGTAACTTTGAAGGATCTTTCCGCGGAGCCATTGGGAACTGTGTCAAGCACTTAACGAGAGATCAATATCCCTTCCAAAAGTACCCACTTCTTTTATCTGCACTTCTTGCAATTGACTCCCCTGTATCTTTTTGACCATGCGATAGAGCCTTGAGGGTTGCTGAGGGTAAGAGGCAATAAAAATAAAATTCTTTGGGTAGCGGAGCAATGCAATTTTTTATAAAACAAAGAGGATGACCATCATCGGTCCAGAACCTATAGAAACTGAGAGATCAGACTCGGGTCTGTGTCTCACCGGGTCGGTGCCTTTGAAGTTACCTTAACAATACTGGGAACTCGCCTTGATATCGCTACCGTATACTTTCCGCACTGTCGAACACGAAGAGCACAACGAGCTCCTTGGTATTGATCACGTGTATTTTTTCGGTCCATGTCTGACCTTTCTAATCCTGCGAGTGGAGGGTCGAGTTGGGGGGGGGGGAGGGGGGGAGAAAGGAAGAAAAAAAAAGTAACAGAAACGGAAACGTACACTTCTCGCTGACCAGCTAAAATTCTCAAATGTTTCGCGGCCGTTCGTGACCTAACTTAGAAATGAGAAGCAGCCTTTCTGTTTCTTGTATAAATAGGCTTTATGTAGTTTGCCCTGACTCCGTGATCTTGTGATATTTTTCTATTTCAATAGTGAATAGGCAAAGTGGGATAAAAAATTTTCCCTCTCCTCGGATTATCATGTTTTCTTATACGGCGCGATGTGTCTGCTGAAGAAACACAGACGGTCATTCGTACGAAGTTGAGAAATATTAAATATATATATGATAAGTTTGTATATAATATATATATAAAGCTTTATATATTTCGCAACCGAATTCATTGCATTTGCTGTATGTGGTATTTGCTTTGTATAAATATTTACTTGTTTACCATTAATGCCACTGTTATATATTACGAGTAAATGAACCGAGAGATGTAATTAATATACCCCGTGGCAAAGGAATTTTTGTACGTTTTATTAATTTTCACAATGCTGGCATCAATTTAGCGCGCGTCGAAGCGTCGCGCTAGCGAAATGTCCTGTGTCGAACAGCGGCGGGAATTGCAGGAAGCTTTTTGTATAACGATAAAGATTTTCTGCTGGATAATCGTGTTTCCTGAAAAATGTACTCTGAAAATTTAGCACGAGTATTCTATATGCTATATATACCGAATACTAAGGATGTTCAAGCATAGTCATTTTTGCGTAACATGGAATTTGTGGAATTGGTACGAATTGAAAATTCCTATATCTTTGTATGCGACAGATATTGGATTTTTTTTGTATTATGTATTTTCTTCCGCTCTGTTGTAGTTCAAAATTTGGAAAGGAAAAGCCAGCAAAAGGAAAATTGGGAAAATACGTATTCCTCGGGAAAGTAACAGTCAGCATAAATTTGTAAGAGCACTTAGGTACTCCGTGCTCTGTAGTTCGATGTCGGACAGACCTAAACACCAGGAATTATAGAGATAAGGGTTTCTGCACACAAAACTTCCGTAAGGAAAACTTAAGCTGCGGACCAATCAACGTAGAGCCGTAAAGTCTGACAAAGTTATAGAGGTGCTCTCATTGGTCTACATATTTTAAGTCGTCCTTACGGAATCTGAAACTTGTTCCCAAAAGAGAAATAAATTCAAGCAAGGACGAGGAAGAAGAAGTTCCTACGGAATTTCACGTCTTGGATCTTTTAAGCACCTAGTTGCGCAAGTGTTTGACAGTGAAAACTTAGCTAGTACGAACGATAGTGAAAAAAAAAAGCGATACACCCACCATATGGATACGTGGGGACTAAAGTAGGATGGCATTTGATGTGTAGCTGGGTTGAGCGTTGGATTTAAAGATTGGCGAATTTCGATGAATCAGATGCCGTGAATGGTTACGTCGTATCAACCGCTGAATAAAAGAATTCGATTGAGCCCTTTGAAATTCTATAGTACCAAACGACAATGAGCTGGTACCCTTGGCGAAAAAAAAAAGATGAGACGGATTCGCGAAGATGACGAGGACTGAATTGATCGAATAGAAAAAGAAAAAGGTTCTGTAAAAAATCATCCCCTCAACAGTATCGCTTATCGTAGGCATTAATCTGATTTATTCGAATGCTTATATTTATACGAAATATTGAAAAATAAATATCAATATGTACGGGACTAAGTTTTTATATAAAACAATAATAATTGAACGATTCGTCAAATTTGAATCCTCCATTAATGATGCTCATCTGCCAGTATAGCCTTTGCTTTGCGTCAAAGGGCTAGCGAAATTGGCTGATCAAAAGTCACGATGGTTTATTCAGGTATTTCGTTCGTTACGTCATACGTCAACGTTACAGCACCAAATGAACAACACGTATTTGAGGTTGGGCAGCAGCGAACAAACGCGCAATGGGGATGCGCCGGTATGTGCATAGACCTCGAATGGGATCGTCCGATTAAGTAGAATTGCTACCCCTCTTGAAGTTTACCGCGAATTTTTCTCCCTCTATCTCCGTCCCTGTCTCTTCTATTCTATTCCCTTCTTTTTTTCCTCCTCTTCAAAGAGAACTGCTCTTCTCCCATCCGGTCCCCTCTATCCTCGTTCATCGCATTCATCCTTTTCACCCCCTGCTTCCTGCCTTCTCTCTTTACCCCTCGCCCCAATCCGTAAACGAGTACTTCCTGTGTGCTGGCGTCAGCGCGAACCGTTCGTTGCGATGCTGTTGGTACTTCTGGTCCCGCTGCAACGGGAGGATATCAGTTTCAAACCATCATTGAAACGCGGCTCGGAGCGTGCCTGTCTACATGCGTGTCAAGTTGGCAGATCAGCTTCCAGCAGATGAGAAATAGATTGGAGTTCTTTTCGCATGCAACTGGGCTCTTTATAGTTCCTGATACATTTTAGTAAAAGTTTTTGCGATTTTAACCCAAAAAAAATTGAAAAAAATGATCTGCTGATTTGGCAGATAATTTTTTTCAAAGATCATCGGTTTTCATAGATTTCTCTGCATAGTAGACATATTTTATTTTGAATATGTACAAAAGGGGCACAGTAACTCCCGTTACATCTCGTGTACGTGGACTAGTTCCTGGGCTCCTTTCGATTGATAAATTATAGAACTAGTGCTCTTTAATAAATTAATTTAATTAATGAAACATACGTATAAGTAGCATCATTTTTTTCTACATGTTAATTATCTAAATTTAGCAAAGTACAGGTATAGTGTGTGGGGATGAATAAAATCCTGTTGAATGAGGCAAAGGGAACGTAGAGTTTTCAGAGAATCATAGGAAAAGTTTTTCCCTTTGCGTATAATAAATAATATGACGGTACTGTAGTGTGAGAAATCCAATTTTCTAAGTGGTACTCACAGACGACGTTGGCGTTTCGACCTTACAAAGTGAGCATGCATTTAATTTAAAGTGGCTTCGGATAGGTTTACCTAGGTCCGAAAGGTATAGGGGATACTGTAAACGGTAAATTCAGTTTTTAAGCGTAATTCCGAAAAAAATTTTACGGAAAATTTAACGGCGAGCATTTGTCGCTTTGCGATTTTACCCGATAAGTGCAGCTGAGTCTGTTGGTATTTACCGATTCAGAAATTACGTAGATAAGTCAGATATAGGTAAGTACCTGAGTAGTGCAGCTCGTACAGCTTCATCAACGGTACAAAGTTGAATAGCTGTTCTATATTTTTTTTTTTTTTGGAATCCGCTTAAACAGATTTCATTCCATCATCCGGAAACAGTTTGAATGTTGAAAATCCAGAGGCATTATAGTTTTGCGAACATAAAGAGGACATAGCGTTGGGAATTGAATGAAAATCGACTACAAGCATTTGGGTACTTAACGTGAACTGACTTTTATACCTACTGGGTATGTAGTTTATGTATATGTATGTGTATATGTATATATAACAGGTTTTTCTGTAACGCGAATGAAAATCAATTCGTTTGAATTTCAATGGCTCCTCTTAGGTACCTGCAATTCACTTTTCAAAGCATAAAGCAATACCACATACAAATCTAACACCTCATCGGCAAATGGCTTAGTTCCTACAATCCATTAAATTAACTCGGGAGTAAATTTATTACAGAGAAAATTATAACGACTTCGGTATATACCCAGAGCGAGATTGCCATGTGGACGGACCTTTACGTTGTAGAAGTTTCACTCGTAAAATCAAACGAAATAGTTGGCGCAGCCTTATAGCGTTGGTCTTATCGCAACGGTCCTAAGATTTAGCACGTATTAAATTTTCATTATTAGCACAGTGCGAGTGTGCGAAATTTTATTTTTATACTTGACTTAAATTTATATTTAATAGTGATATTAGCATTAAGCTGCAACGCGAATGCGTAATGCATTTTCTAGCTAATTTGATATTGTCGGAGTTGCAGGTTATTTTTAATCGCCCCTTTATTCACGCCGTGCGAAACAACTACGCGAAATGGCATCCTAATTGCTAACGGGTGATGAAAATTAAATTATCCCCAAGGGTCAACCCCTCGGCTCGGTGTCAACGAAGAAATAACTGACGTGCCGAAAGCCCTTTCAGAATCCAGCAAAATCATCGGAACGTGATTGATTCGATGAAATAATCGCTTTTGACTGATGAATTTTGAGTGTGACAGCTTCGGGTA
Organism: Trachelus troglodyta; assembly: GCA_030142635.1. Classification (NCBI taxonomy): domain Eukaryota; kingdom Metazoa; phylum Arthropoda; class Insecta; order Hymenoptera; family Cephidae; genus Trachelus; species Trachelus troglodyta. The sequence continues at coordinate 91,605 of JARQTJ010000630.1, read as the reverse complement.
AGCAGACAGGCGCATGCGCACCAGGATCATTATTGGAAATGGTAACAATTGTAAGTATAATTAATTTGACGTTAAAAAGAGAAAGTCAGTTGTCAACTTTGATCACGATGAGAACGCAGGACCATCGCATCATTGAATTCATAATCCGAGAATTGTGGTTTAACTCCAGAATCGATTAGGCACAATGGCCGTGGGTGTGCTTGCGTAAATACATTAGCCAATTGGAATTCACGTGAAACGAGTAAAATCGACCTGGTCTGCTGCAGCACCAAAAAAAATACGTTTGACATACAGTGAAAATAATTGGAAGAACAAAAAGACTTTTTTTTCGAAAGGTTATATTTTTTCATTCAACCTTTTTCCCTCTCGCTCTCTTTCTCTCTTTTTTTGGCTATCGATCGATCGAAGGTTACCCAGGGAAACTCCGGGTGAAAGGTGAGAGAAGTTTAACAAAATTACTGTGGAGAGAGACGAAAAATGGTTAACCAACAACGGGTTCGGGTGGAAGACCTTTTTTTTATTCCCGCTAAACAATTCTTTCCCGCAAAACCAAAATAGCTCGATTATACGAGGCAACGGCGCACCGTAATTGCTGTTGTCCTAATTAGGAAACATCGTTTGAAAATAATGTTAATTTTTGACTTAAAAAAATACCTAATAAGGACGATTAAAAAATGCCTATTTGAACAACGGACATGATTTAGTAATAGAAAAAAAATTACCCAATTGTTCTGGTAGCTGGTTGAAAATAATACATCTCGGGACTTGAAAATTGGCGAATGCACTGAACTGCAGGAATAATTACTCAACATTACCAGACAGCACTCTGTATGCCTTCCGGTTTTCCGTTCGCGCCGGAAGTTCGCCAGTAGTGCACTAAACTGCACTGCCACTTGATTACCATACAGCTGTAAGTATCCGTGAAGTATAATTCTGAAGAGAACTTGAAAATAAATTATAAATTAATGACGTGACATCCCGCGAATATTTTTTTTATCGGAAATGCACCTTAAGTCAAATGCATCGTTCACTGCTTATACAATGTTCGAACCGATTATGGCGAGTATCAAGTAAATTGATAGAGATAAAAAATAACGTTATTCAAATTAATATACACACCTGATACACGTGATAAGGATAGTATCATATGCGCTTAGTGATAGCACGGTATTAAGGGCTTACGTGCTATATAAAAATTGCATTGACAAGGGAGAGATGAATGTTGCACTATTGATAATGAATATTCATCTACAATACTCCTCGTCGACTGGTATCATCCCTTATTACAAAATAATAATTAATCCTCAAATTTCCGACCAGCATTCCAAAAATATAACGCATCAAATTTCATTTATTTTTCATTCGCGATGTCGCATCATTTAATCGGTACAACTTTTAAAATTTTCACGATAAATTCCACTGATGCAATTCCTCGTACATTAATCAATGTAATAATTAACATATTTCCAGCTACTTATCACGCTACTGATATGATTCAGCTACTGTGATTATTCGCCTTACCCCAAGTCTGTCATTGGATTCTGAAAATTGCAATTGACGTTCAAAAACCTCTTTCGGACTTTGGCGCGACCAAATTGCATTCGCCAGGTTCAGTTTGTTAAGAAATTTTTAACATAGCACAAAATATATAAAGAAACGGTGATTACAGCTTGTAGATAACGTTTCTAGCTTGTACATACAGCTTGCGATTCTGTATAAGGTTTGTGTCGAGACTTTATTCCCGTAAGGGTGAAAGATCTTCGATACTTGTATGGGACCCTTAAGGTTCCACAGCGAGACCCCTTTTTTGGGGATGGAAACCTTTCATGGGTTATATATATATACGAGAGCCATTTTGTGGCTGACGGAGGATCGGGCTCTGAAAGGATTTCCGAGGTTCAAAAATTATAAATCATGTCACGAGATAGATAAGCGAATGCGTTTTTGTAAGCTACGCCACATATTGCCTGTACACACTTCGATACGGATGACGTGCTGTATAGGGAACTGCAGCAATTTTATTACAGTGGCTGTATACCTATATACTATAGACCAACGCGAATTGTAGGTTAGGTTATACATTTCTTTGCTCCGTTTGATTGATCTGAGGGGCTGAGTCCATTCTCTGAGGTATTGGGCCGTGGAGCCTTGCAAATTGGTTAGCTGCGATTACATACTGACAGGGGTAGAGTATGCGAAGCTTGTACCACGTGGTGCCTGGGTACTGTAGAAAGCATGGGACCCTTTGAGTCCGAATTTCAAGGTTAATTTTAACACGGCGGGTTAGGTGAATAAAAATTAATTACTTGTCAGATTTAATCGGCCGATGAAAAAAATCTGCAAGAATTACGTCCATTTTTGTAGCCTTCTAAATAAATGGTAAGAAAATAGAGTACTGTATCTACGATTCGGAATTTTATTTTATTTTTTTTTAATACCATTTTAATATAGCAATTCAACGCCAACAGTTTTTAGATAACATTTCACATCGGTGCATACGTTATGCGCGTGCACCCGTTTACACGTACGTACACTTTGTTTACGATGTTGATTATATACGATACTCCACATGTGCCATGTGGTGTTGCCAAAAAATGGTAATGACGACCAGTCAGGATGCATGGGATGCCAACCTAGCTTATCTCTCATGGTCACGTGGTATGATTATGTTTGAAATATTAAAATCCATAGATTTATGAAAAAAAAATTAGCAATAGTTGTATACACAAATTTATTTAATTCGTAGGGACAATAAATCGTGATCTGATTGAATATGAAAAATTATTTAATCATTAAAATTTCGTGAACTCGTAATTGTCAGGTTGGTATGCATTATCGAGGTATAGCACAGGCATAGTCTAGATCTTTACTATGGGATATCGAATGGTGCAGAAATTACGTGAGACGATGCTCGGTGTCAGACAAATCCCAGACAGGGCAGACGACGAAGTTAAAAAAGCTATGCCAAAGATTTTTGACTGGTACAGGCAGCATCGAAAATGCCCTGGAGTAAGGATTCTTTGTAAACGCCGATCAGCCTGCAAATTCATTTCGGGGCACAGCTGATGCTCGCTGTACGAATTGTAGTTGAAAAAATGGTCGCAGGAGGGCAGCGCTTGCCGATTTAGCATTCGAGTCTAGAGAGGGGACTGACTGGTCTGCGTAAAAATATATGGGAGCGGACTTCAGTCTTCCGAGAGCCGATCTCCTTCCTCCTTAGTTCCCTCTCTCGAAATCTTTCTCTCTTGCGATTCTCTTCATCTTCTTCGTCTGTCTTCTGAGATATGAATTCACTTGATTATCTACTTCTTCTTTCTTGAGGATTTCCGCCTCGAGCCCTTAGCCCACTCTTCACCATTTCCTCCCCTATACCTTATTCACCCTAACCTCCAAAAACGCGTAACATCTCGAGCCTATTTAAATAACCGTACCGCAGTAGTTCTGCATCGCGCGATCGTCCGTCCTAAATAAGTGAAAGATCAGAGTCCGAAAATACGCGTAGATAAAAAATGAAAAATCGTCAAGCGATCACGCTAACATATCGCGAGTGTCAAAAAGATGAACTGGATCAACGAAATAGACGCAAGGAAAATTGACAAGAAGACGAAGATCCTGCAGTAAGTAACTTTTTGTTTTCTTTTTCTACTCGCCATAAACACTACAAGCAGCCATTAAAAAAGCCATGCTTTTGCTGTGCTAAGCGTATACCCGAAATACAGCATAGATCCAGGCTACACCTGCGTTAGGTTTTAATAAAGCATTTTGACAGTATACCCTTAGCAGGCGATAGTCTTATCGGCTTTACTTCTACCGATACATCTGAGTGATCGGCTGCAGATCTCAATTGCGCTAAATAATTTTGCACCGAAGCAATCACTCGATCTCGCAATTACAAGTTCAATTATTAATCCGATGTTCGTAAAATTACAAAGTCTCGTTATCGAATCGTTACAACTCGATACACATACGACACAGAGCTTGGTTATATATAAATCGAAAAAGCTGATCAGCGTGTTCTGGCAATTTGCGCGAACGGCATTGCAATCAGGTCTGAATACGAAGGTAAAACGAAGTATCTATAAAATCCTAAATAGATACGATATCGCCGTGTCGTTCGTGTTTCTGTAATTCAGGTTATTTCGGATCATTTGGCCTTTCATTGCCGCGATAAAGGTGATTACGAAACATCGAATAAACTTATACGAGGTCGATCGCACGAAAGTCATTAAAAAGGTCAGGCTGCCCAGCGAATGACAGATAGAAGATAATTAAAGAACTATTCAAGTTACTTAGTTTCCGTCAACAAACGACTTTGGCATTGTTGCTTCAGCTTATTTTAAGATTACATTATCAAAGCGTCAAGAATCTTCGCTCCGAGACCGGTTCACGGGACTAGACAGGTCGAGCCAGTCGACTCGATTAAAGTGTAGGAAACAAGATGAGAATTCGGGATGGACCAAAGTCCCATTCAAAACGTCCCAGCGGACGAGAGAAGCGAGATATTCCTAGGTCAGCTCAGCAATATGCATGAGACGCTAGCGCGGTTGAATTTCTGACAACGTCGTCAGAATCTCCATCCAATTGTAGTGCAGCTGAAGGGGGGAGGGATGCATCTCCGTACCGATTTAGGAAAATGAAGGGTCGAAACGCCAGGATGAAATTTAACCTCGGACATATCGGCGCTTCGTATTTCCTTTATGCGCCGGGATAAGCCCGGTAAGTGCAAGGTCGAGTTTTCATGAATATGCAGGCGCATCGCCGAGTCCAGATTTTGTCGCGGGGATCTCGAAAATTCTAGAAACGTCATCGCTCCCGATATCGCCGATCACAGGCTGACAGATACGACGTCGTCTTGGATCGTTTCGACGGATCGCTCGGTTTAACGCATTCGGGACTGAGCTTTAATCGGCTTCGGCAGCGATAATAATTCACGGTCGGCCAAGCGAGAATGCACGCGCGTCGCGCGTCCGACGGGAATTATCGCTGTTGTGCACCGACGGAATCTCTTGCGTTTAAATGCCTCGATGTAAAAACGTTTACACTCCTGGATGTTCCTTGGCGCACGAAGAGATATACGTTTCTTTACGTATAACGAATCTATAGGGTGTACGATGTGTAGGGTACAGTAGAGATAGACTTGTGGGAAAGGCCTTCAGATACATATATTTTATCGCTTCGGCTTACGGGCGCTGGACTTTTTTTTATTTATAAGGGACACTGATAAGACGCTCCCTTTATACGAGTATATGATCCAAGTATGAGGATGAAAAGACGTGGGAATAAAGATAGGCGTGTGAGAAGTCCAAAAGTGATAATAACATATGTTACGTACTTCGTATACACGCTTTGGTACACACGTGTCTCGTTGTACGAATCGCTGGATATTTTGGAACGTTATATTTTTCGGGCGTCAGTCAAAATTTGTCCAGGAAATATAGAGGGTGGGTATGAATTTCGAGGGATTTTTGTCGAAAGTTCAAGGAGCTTGGGAATTTCGTCCTAGGAAATGGAGTCTGGAGGATATTTTTGCGGAATATCTGTAAACGTGGAATGAAAAAGTATGATTAAAATTTGGAGATTAATTTTTTTTTTACTCTCGTATTATATTTCTCAAATTCGTACCGTTTCCCTGAGAGCTTTTCGGGAAAGCGTTTCGATGCGAGATGCTTTTGCAGACTCTACTCAAGATGTCAAGGATGCTGCGATATACGTATATACCTTCGTTTACTCTGTCGTATTCTCGCGTGGGATTCCCCGACCGAAGCACGTCATTCGAAACTGTTACTCCCGTGTCGCGAAATGCAGATCAGTCTTGTGCCATTACGTATCTCGTATGACTAACGGAATACGTGAGACCCGATGCGCACTCGACTCTCGAGTGGAGGTTTCAAACAATGGAGCCAACCACTGTTCAATATTCTCTGAATAAACCTGTCTCTGTCCTTGTCCCTCCATTTACAGCTTCCTCGGCCCGTCTCTTTCTCCTCTCTGCTGTACCATCGCGATTCTGATATTTCTTTCTCTCTCTGGTTTCGTGGGTAAAAGTGTTCCGATAACGCAAAAGTGGCACGATAGGAAACTAGAGCGGAAGCAGGTAATGGACGATCGCAAGCTGTTTCACGTTTATTAGCTATGCTAATGGGCATCGAAAAATTTCATATTTTCACGATCAGCTGATCCGTACGGAAAATCTCGGAGTCTCCGGCGGTTTAGAAAAGATCAAAATGTCGGAAAGTCCTTTGGCACCGGTTCGAGTCATTTTTCGAAATTAAACCCGTCGCTGTTAATAAATTTATCCTTTGTTGGTCAATTGAATCTTTTTTTTTGGCCTGGTAAATTTTTTAATAGTGCGAAACTTCTTGGTTCGCCAAATTTTTGACTCTCTTTTAGAACACGTAGAATCCATCGCGAAACGAGAGCAAGATGCGAGCGGAAGTAGGTGTGTTTCCTTGGAAAAGATAAAGATAAAAATTTCTCAAATAACATTGCACACGCTTCGGATATTTCCTATACGCTCACACGTGCCGATACACGTGTCGTCATTTTTCGCAGCATCTTTCGCGCGAGGGCGAATCCACGTGGATTGAGTGCGGGACTGGTACAACGTTTGAGAAGAATATAAATAAGGGATCTCGGAAAGAAAAATGTTTGGAGCTCTTTATTATTATTATTTCCCTTTCTTTTTTCTTCCGTAATCTCATTTATTCTGTTTATCAAGCGCGAACGGATGTGACGTCTCGAGATTACCCCGGCGAGTGCATAATGCTGCAATTTTAATATTTCAAGCCGGAGCCAGAGTGAAGCTTGATAACAGTATGGCGTAAATGAGGGATGTTGTTTAATTTAAGGGTGCACTTACACTCTTGCGTATAAATTAAATATAAACAAATTACATAACCTCGAAAAAATTATCTCCCTTGGCAAACTTCGAGACGCTCGTCTTCGTGGTCCAGAACTTTGAACTTGCCTGAGCGGGGGTCATGAATTTATTTCGTGGACCCCCCACTGCAAGCTGAATACAATAAGGTCGACCTAACCTTTTACTTTTGTCTTAGGGGAAAAAGGGTTGGTACGCGTGTGTCTGCTTGAAAATTGTATCTGACGTAGATGGTCGTCCGATGATCCTAGGATTAAGGAAATAATACCTCCATTTCGGGCAACTGTTTTGAACAATTAAAAGTCTACGTAGATTTTATCCACAGCATCCCTTGCACGTGATAAACGTCATTCGCGTTTAGACATTTTTGTACCTTCGTTATCCACGCTGGTAAACGCAATATCGTTGAGTCCGTTGCACATGAGATATTTAAAGGGAGGAGAAAAAAAAATAAAAACGATATTTCTCCGGACGGGAATACACCGCAAGAGATACGCGTAAATATTTCAACCCTATAAATTGTCGACTTTGTCGATATCACCGATGCGGAGTGGCGAAGGAAATAACACAGAGGGAAAAGCAAAACTAGAAAAAGCGGTCAGGAATTTTAAGAGGGAGGATGGGGCGGTCCATTTCGTAATATAAAATTGACAATTGATACTGTTTCGCGTGAATTCGAAAATAATCGAAGGAATTTTATTCCAGACTAGTCTAACGCATTATCAGATAGACGTTTGAATTTTATTTTTCGAAGGCTGCGGGCGATCAGAACGAAACAGACATGTCCATCCGGGTCATGGTGCGTTAAACGAGCATTAAATTGAAAAGAGTTTGACTTATTTTATTGGTCCATCTAAATGACATTCGGGTCTCCAATATTTTGCCGCCCGTACAAATTTCATTTCTATTTCGTTGGTTATTTTTCGTTTAGGTACTCGGATGCCTGACACTTTTCCAATAAAAATTTTGCAATTATTATCAAATTCCCCCCCCCCTCCCCCTCGCTTCTCTTGGATCGATTAATTTCGCATCTTCGACAGGAGGTGACGGGCCACGTGACTTGAGACTATATTCGAAAGATCTCCGTGACTTTAGACTCTTTCCTGACTGCGAACATCGGTATTGCTAATGGTCAATGAATTATTCCAGCTTACTTTAATATTCCCAGTCCTATGAATAATAGGGAAACTGGGGAAACTGTCGGATTTGCGACGTCGAGCTCTACCTGGATATACGTATACATGAAACTGTGCTCTGATGTAGCCGTCCCTTGAAACGCGAGGAGGGAAGGAGGAGGAGGAGGCCTCGTCAGCATGTCTCCGCTTTAATATTAATTATCCTCGTGATAATTAATGGTCTCTTCATTAATACAATTTATAACTGAGCGGGACGACACCGTGTATACAAGAGGTGGTAAAATACGTTCCCCTTTTTATTAAAGAGATTTGTCATTGCGATTGGTACGTACCGGATAACAAGGCCTCCAGGACTTTCGTAAAACCTGCCTTTTACGGGTGATCGATAAGATAATGATTTATAGCTTAAAAAATTGATAGTGAAAAAAAATATAAAATTGATCACGAAACTCGTACCTTATATTACCTGGACGGAAGCGGAGCACTTTGCCTCGATGATAATTCAGATACAAAGGGTATTTATCTAGATACATAAAAATGGTTGATTTTATTGTATAATATATACCGAATAATTATCTATAGCCGTTTTCAATTATTTAAATGCATATCACGTACTCCCGTGATAATCCTATTTATACATGTATTCGTGCGTTTGATCATAGCAAATAAGCAATAGCGATAACACTCGTCAAATTGGAAAATATATTGCCAATTCAGGCTCCTATAATTATTTATTCGATAATCAAAGTCCATCGGCATGACTCGCGGTACGGACTCGTAATCATCTAATCATACATCGAGTAATTAGTTATTCTCATTGTTGCAATCGTGCCGGCCAAATTCGCGGGTGAAATTATAGTGACGTCATATGGGATTCCAGGGCAGGAACAACGATAACGTTGAATATCGACTGTATTCAATGCTCGTCGTGTCTCTCTCGCTCTTTCGCCGGATTGAAATGTTCTCTTATAAAGCATTGCATTGCCGACGTAATACTTTCTATAGATATCGTACAGCCGCAACCCCTCGACAAGACTACAGAGCAAAGTCCTTTGAAAAATCGTCTAGCTTTCAACGCCGCCCCGAGGCACGACAGGGAATTCGTCTTTCGTTGCGCGTCTATAGATCTTCTGTACAAGCTGAAGAAAGCCCGTTGTTGGATTTTTTTTTTCGTTTTTTTTTTTTTTTTTCGTGACGAATTCATAAGAATCCGACCGCAGCGACATCTGGGGACGCGGCTTGCGGACGTTTCGATCGTTTTAACGATAATCACGATCTTCGGTACTCGACGCGCTTTTCTCGATGTATTCGTTAAGGGTAGTTGAGAGATTGAAGATGTGTAAATGAAGATTTGAATTGAAGAAAAGAAGTCGAAAAATCGGTATTGACTGAAAATTTTTTCATTCTTCGCGATCGATGCCTGAAACATTTTTAAGGAAAAATATTTTCAACCGAACGATCAGGCTTTTCCTGGTATCACTGTAGTTATCTGCAAATTCGTACTTATACACTTTTATACCGTATTTTAATTATATTAGCATAATTTTAATGAGCTTTTCTCTCACCCTGTTTGATATCTAAAAAAATATAATTTACAGCAGTAGCTACGTACAATTGGCTCTGCTAGGATCAGTTTACATTGAGTGGCTTAATTTGTGTGTAAAATAAAAAAAGTGATTCAATTACGAGGGCGAAATTAATTTCGCCCAAAGTCCAGAAGATACCTGATGAATCTTCGCAGGGAGAAGAAAAAAGGGGGGTAACGAGGTAGCAGTCTGCGTCCGAACGAAATAGAGGCTGATGACGTAGACAGGCGTCGAAGGGGGGGGGGATTGAAAAAAAAGTGCATTGTCGAAAATTGAATTTTAAAAAAGTTTTAAATATTTGCCGTGACTCCTTATTGAAAATCGCAACTCGCCGTCGATCCTATGTAAATTATATCCAGGATGCTGAATGTATTCGAGACACGTACGATTTTTCGAGTACCGCGATAACTGTTCACATTATTATTATTCATGGGAATCTGCATCAATCGCCGGCGAATTCGTTAAGGGACGCGTCGAGCGAAATAAAATTATTTTCATAAAAGGTCAAACCGGCATTTTCAAGCTAGCAGTCAGACCTCACGGGAGGTCAGGAGATTCTATGCTAATCAAGGTAAATGTATTATGCGCCATCTTCGCGAAAGTCTTAGCTCTTTCGTAATGCGTTGCTGGGACAATTCAGATCCAGTGGGACAGTGCGACAATTCCCACTTTTGTCAAAAGATTCTCAAAGTAACTTTTACGTACGTATATATATATATATCCATCCTTCAGTCTGACAAAATTCCCTGCTGGTTACGACAATTAGTTGGCATTAACAATGAATATGCATTAGACATTTAGGTATAGGACGATGATCGTGGGTCGAGGGTAAAGTAACCCTGAATCCCTATTTTTTGCAAACTTACTTATATCTAAAGTTACCAGCAGGATTTTTATACCGAGTGGCCCGGTCGACATTGCTGGATCCTATGAAACTTTTATAAATTATTAATTACTCGGAACCAGTGTGTGTGCTGTCTGTCTTTTTGGTTATTGAAATTCAGGAAGGTACGTCACCACTCGTAACATTACGAACTCGAGCGATAGTTGGAAAGACACATCAGGCGGACACGTGAGTTATGTAAATGGACAGGCTAAGTAAATTTGCTCGCTGGATACTACACGTCATAGTTTTGACCCGAGTACCTTTGGTCTGGTTTTCAATGATATATTTTGCTTTGGTATTCACGACTTTTTTTTTTTAGCATATCACTGTTAAGGGATCTTGCATAATTTTTCGGGACGGTAAACCCATTGGTGTTTTACTCGTGATAAATAAAGTGATAAAAATCCAGTTTACCTGGTAATTTAAATTTTCTGTGTTCTCATCGCGTGAGCATAATTCGGCATCAGCGATTCGCGAGCGCGATAGCTGATAGTAACAGCGAGTGATACTGCGTATCAGCTGGTGTGAATATTCGATGGATTTTTGAGGAACGGGAATAAATAAAAAATGTTGCAGCTTCGCAGCGAGTACAGTCAGCTGGCTGCAGGGCAAAAGTTTTTGTTCGTCCGTTGATTAAATGAATTATGGATTCCTGACGAAATTCTTTAAGGACTTGAAAAAGTGCACTATGAAGATTAGCGGAACGTGGAATTGGATTGAAATTAAAGAAAAGAAGGACTTTAAAGGAATATTTAAAAATACAGTACTGTTATCGTAATCACGGCCAAGCGACTTTTTCGTGAACTCTTACAATTTCAATTTACAGTGTTCGAAGTCTTCCAAGCGATTTTTAGACTTTTATCCGTAAAAATCATACTCGATAGCTAGGAACTGATAACGCGTATTTTTTATCAGAGACAATTTGCCGCAGTAGTTTTTCGGCTGTGAATCTTTCATCTTATCTTAATTGAACGCTAAATTTAACGTGATATACCGGGTGGCGAATGGGATTGAGAGACCTGACAACGTCACGTGATGCTGAGGCCCTCCTCATTAACTAAATAATTAATGACTGTTGTTTCTCATAGCAAGGACGACGTACGAAGCCACGCGGTGCGCGATACGCTCAGAATTGACTCCGTCACATGAAAACTTTAAAGTGTGACCTTTGACATTTGACGATTGTCCTGTTATGTAATTACGAAATTTAATTAAGGGTGGATTCGACGTGGCAAATTGGCTCGTGTAATAAAAAACAAATCTGCTCTGGGAACGCGCGGTAGCAGGTACATTGAAAAGGTTAAAAAAAAAGGTAAAGTACCCGAGGAAATTTTGGGTAATGATTTTTTTTTCAAAATTAAAAAAAATTAGCCGACGCATATTGGCAATACAGTAATTGCGAAATAACGACAGGTACTTTATTCGCACTCCAACACGATGGAGCTTAAAACTTCACTATTCTCCTTTCCCTATACTGACCTTCGACCTCTCTTTCTCTCTCTATAAGGACACTGCCAAACAGTCCAGGAAAACGAAACCGGATCAGAGAAGTAAAACAATCGAATTTCAAGTATCCCTTTCTCATATCTCAAAGGACTCCTCCCTTTCTCAATATCGCCTATCCATAGCTCCAGCAGCCTCGACCGTAAAGCACAGAGTAGATAAATGAAAATGCGATTATGAGAAAGTTAGTAAAGCAAACAGTAGTTCGACTAAATAATCGATGGCCCCTAAGCCAAGGTAATGGAGGCCCCAGTATATCCTCGGTTCTAAAGGGAATTCAATGAAGGAACGCGTAGTCGTGCTGCCGTATTAAATCGATCGTCCTAGGATCGTTGATCAAACCCCGTTATCCCTACTGCTTGGAAGGAGGAAGGATAAAAACAAAAGGATACTTTGAACATGGTCCAGTTTCCATTTCCTGTCTGTGATCTATCGGCCGATCTAAGGGAGTTCAGCAATGGGCGGACTCGAACGAATCGAGCCATCTGACCAGACCAGACGATTACGTATGTGCTCCCGTTCGGTGGAAGAGCACCCTAGGGGCACCAGGATGCTGTGCTGCAGGAGTCTAGAAACTGGTCCATAGGTGTGCTAGTCCGCGTCCCCACTGTGCTTTGCGTTTAAATTTGTCACACGAAGGTAGACGCAGCAGCGACTATACCGGGTGGAAGCATTAGCAGCGGTTGCAAGGTGCCATCCCTGAGTCGCTCCTGCGGCGAGCAGACGTAATGGGACAGCCATTTCGCCATTTCTCTCGAAGATAGCTCTCTCTACCAGAGACACATTGTGCTCGAAGATAAACCATGAGCTTCGTCCTTATCTATTGCCGGATCCATACTTTGTTCGATCTGCACTGAGGATCCTTGATATTTTTCATTTTTTTTCTTAAGTATTAGAGAATTCCTTAGCACTGTACCAAATGGTCTTATCGCATCAGTGATCTACATTTGTAGGATGATCTTGACGAAATAGGGGATCGATTTTATTATAGGGATTATTAATTCTTTTCTAGTCAACGTGGACTGTGGTTACTTGTGATTACTGATAAAGATGCTTCGAAAGCTCGATATGAGTTTTTTATCGGTTTTATCGTGAACTGTATCGATTTGGATATAAAGCCCAATTTATCGCTCGTAATAAATACCTAAAGTTCAACGACTCGATCAGCGCTTTACGTGGGAATCTGAATATTTTAAAACTGAATCGAATGATTTTGTGGCTATCCGAATGCTTTAAATGAGCTCTCGTACGTATCGTTATCACTAGGTTTTACCTACATTTGATTCTTATCGCCGACAAAGCAACCGCTATTACGGGGTATCAGCCATTTCAATAGCGCACAGTGGTGCAACTACCGCGATAATTCGCTATCCGATGCTTTACCATATTTTAGGTATATCGCCCATTGTGTGTCAAGTACGTATCACTATTGTGCACAGTTATAGTCCCACCCGGTATATCCGTGTGAATCAGTCCGAACGCCACCACCTGAAGTTATCTGTCATTTGATTCTACGAAAAAGCGAAATAAACACTGTCGACAGTAACGACGACACGTGAATTTAATTAATATTTATAATAACCTGTTATCACACGCAATTTATCTCGGCTGATAAGTCTAACGAAAGATAATCGAAATTTTAAGGTCAAGGACAGGCTCGTGCGATTGAGCGTTCCAAGCAAACAATTGAAAATTGCCTTTGTGTAATTTCAAGACGAAAATGAGTGACGTAGGGAAATTAGACGGCGGATGAGGATCCCAAGAGATAGTAGTAATATGGTACTGACCACATAGGAACTTAACGTATGTTACCTGTCCGACGGATTCCAATCGGCTATACTCTATGGATGGCATATTTCAATTTAACGATGACGTTTTGCGCACGTGGAAAATTCTTCAGTTAAATCTCGAGGAACTCCGGTCGCCAGGTCGTGAGCGATGGAGTTTAGCCTTGAGGCTATCGCCTGTTTCATAACGTAACCTGAGATCATATAAGATTGAACACATATATATATATATATATATCAATAGTGTGAAATGGTCATCAGAAACTGCTAATAGGAAAGGTCGAATGATCGATCGAATAATTAATTGGAAACGCACACAAATGATTCGGAAGACGCAGACAGCGAATTGGCAAAATATTTATTAGGTGTCGTACAGTCCATTTTTAGGATTAAATAACTTTTGGATACTTAGGGTCAATATTCAGTAGACGTTATCGCACTTAAGTTATGAGAAGTCGGGCGATAAGTGAACGACGAAAGCGGCACTGTAAACAACTGGCAGTTGTTTTGTTGCTTCGTTCTCGTCGAGGAGCTTTCAGATGAATAGGTACGAAGATCCGGAAGCGACGGCTGGACCGCGTCACTGGGTAGAGAGATAATAGAAAAGATTTGAAAGTCTCTGCTATCTCTTGACGGAAGTTACTTTTACCTGCTTAGAGATTCTGAATGCGGCAAAACTTGAAAGATTTCGATAGAAAACTTTTGGATATCGAGACGTGGGTTCTTCTTCGAGTATCCTTTTCTTGGATCCTTCCTTTGTTCAATGAATAACGAATGCTTCGGGGAAGAGTCGCGAGAAATCATTAATTGGCAGGTTCCCTCTTCAATTCTCATTAAGACTTTGAAAGATTTTCGTTTCTTTTTTTCCCACAGCCACCTACCTATTCGTGGGATTCGTGGTGATTCTGGGTATACGAGACAGTATTGACGTTAGTGATTGTAATTCAGTCGTATAATTTTTATTGAGACTGTACCCACGGTGGCTTTAGTATAATTTAAAAATAGAAAGAGAAATTAGGATGGATATTCGAGGAATTTGTAAAATGTAATTCATGGAAAATTTCCTAAACATTTTCTTTTTTATTTTCAGTCGTTTTCAAAAATTACGAATTCCTTCAACGACACAGAATACTCGAGGACTCGAACGAGCTTAACGAATATGCGCGAAATACGGAGATAAATTCTAAATTATTGGATTACTCAGATCCGGTAGATTTACTTCTCTGCGGTCTGTGCTCGTTCGCATTACGCACTGTGGGTACGATTCTGAAGGATTTGGGAATTAAAAGTAAAATTGTCCAAAACCGAACAGCGAATCCAATAGATTTATCAGTACGGCAGGAACACTGCGGTTTTTATTTATACAGTCCGGCGCACGCCGGAATATTTAGCGAAATATTCTGGGCACAGCAACTTGAAACTACGTTTATCCGACTCGTGTATACCGACGAATCGATATCGTGAAAGTTTTTTGAATTTTTTTTCAGATTCTCTTATAACCGAATTTCAGGTCGAAATATTCGTGGTGGAAATTATTTTGACAATTTTTTCTACTCGAGGTATGGAAATTTGAGTTCTCGAGGATTCTTCGGTGAAAAATGTTGAAATTTAAAATAAAATGTTTTTGTTACGCTTATCTCGATTACTCGCTGATATAGTCTTGCGGTACTATGGTGGCTGCTTTTTTTGGTCTCGTAATTCGTATACGTGTGAAACTAGCTTTATCGACTTATTGTATATTATTTGCACTTCGCGTGTCGCTGACCGCCAAAACATTCGATAACAATTCTGGCTTGTAAATGCAATTTAGGGCACGTTTCGAAATTCATTGTCTGTACCGCGCTATTGTTATTTCACTCTGTCGCGTGCAAGTAAAAGGGAGGAAACGATACTCGTAGTAGGTACTGACTACTGACAATGAATTTTGGAGGACACCTTTAATTGTGCGTTTTAATCATACAAAAGCAAAAAGTATTCTAGCAAAATACAGCGCGTTTCGCGTTCCACGAGTTCACGCATGACACAAGCATAAAAGGACAATGCACCGTGTAACGTGTGCCTAAGGCAAAATTCCAGATGCAAAGCCAAAAAAAAAAGGAATTCACTGTAAATATTTGAGACTCGTACACCATGCACGCGTACGATAAAAAAATGGGCATTTGTTCGAAAATTAAATTCAAAGAAAATATTAAATTTCAATATCTTCGGCATAAATGTTTGTCTAGCAGCAAAAGAAAAGTGAAAAGTAATAACAAAGTCAGTAGCTAATTTATATCTGATAAAAAGAATATGTAAAGTTAAAAGAAAAACCTAAGAGATCATAAGATATGCGAAAAAAAGAATAAGAGCAAATTATACTTCATTGATCCCAAAAATATTAAAAAATGCGAATCGTCGTAAATTTCCAAATTTTTTCTTCCTCGAGCGTCACTCGGCACAATCCCCTCGCAATACGCGAATCTCTCGAAACCGCGATAACGCATGTGTACGATACGCCGAGTGAAATTCGATATGAGCGATCAGCCAAAAAAAACGAAACAACCCCTTTTCCACAATCTCACACTAAGCGTGCAAAAATATGCGACAAGCTCAAACTATATATTTATTAAGCTTACCTACTACTTCCCCGGGTGTTACGTAATTCTGAAATCCCACTTCACTTTCTTACGTAGTTACCTTTTCCTTAGAACTTGCTTCCAGAGGCGCTTTTACTGCTCGAGATAAAATGACGTGAGTCTGCATGCATCCCAGAATAACCCAGTCTCACCTGACGCGCAAGAATCGCACGGAAAACTATAACCATTTTACAACGTTAAACAATGCCTGAAAGCCTAGAGGGTCCCTGTGCACAAACTAGCCGAACAAAAGCGTACCCGTTAATTATTTCTTAATACCGTGCGTTCCGCCTTGTAAAGCTTTTCGTTCTACCAGACGTTATTAAGTCGATCGATCATCCGCAGCAAAGGCTATTATCTTTATAGACGTCAGGACGATTTCGTGAAAGCTACCGAAGCTAACAGGGCCCATTAAAAAGGTATTAACGAAACATCGAAACTCGAACGCTTCTATTACAGCCTCGTATGAATATTACAGACCCGACAAACCCAACTGCGCGGTTTACATTAATACAATCGCGTCGCGTTGTCAATAATCAAGACGCGTTAATGTCTGCTCGAAAGCCGCCTGATGCGTTTGACGTAACAATATCCCGTTAAATAATTCGTGAGTGACCTCCTATCTAAAATGAGTAGTCTATTCACGTCGGCGACAAGGAAATTAGTGGACGGGTACAATTAACCAAGTATGCAATTTTAACGAAGTAATAGCGAACGCAAATCCGTGCCAAAATTTCGTACACTCGTTTATACTCGGTTCGCCCTAACTCGACCATGCAGGGGGGAACGAGAGGCCTGTGTACGTCTCGTAAAATTTTCCGCTCTTACACCTAAGATAACACGTAAAATATACAGAAGGAGCGAGGTTGAAATTCTTGACGTGGAAATTGTGAAAATTCTTAAACGTTACCGAAGCCCCGAGTATTTCGCGTACGGCGTTCGCTGTGGCGTGTATCAAGAGTCTTCGCAGAAAGTTACGTATTCCACGAGAGAATGAACTCAGCTCGTGTAAAAGAACCAAAGGGGGGAATCCTCTATGTATTTGAAAGTACGGGAGAAGCCAAAAGACGTCACTTTAAAACTCAACCGAATGTAAGGAGACCCGTCGCCGTGTGTGTACAAGACATCAAGTGGAAAGGTGAATTGGTTTACATATTTTTACTTTTTCTTTTACCCAGTCCCCAATGTCTGCGTTAAAATTATCCTAATTCATTTCTATTCTCAAGCCGAGACAGCATTTACGATTCTCCCGAGGATTTCAATATTGACCTTTGATCCTTGACAACTTCAACCTTATCAACGGGCTAATCATGCAAAATGTCAACGTTAAATTTACACCCGTGGGAGTCACTAGAATTAAATTCTGCTGCGTCTTCTGTACATATATATGCGACTGTACAAGAAATAACGTAAACAGGTAAAGACGAGCAGAAAATTTATTGACGATCGTTACGGGTGATCATGGGAGTTGTAATTTGCACTTCGAACTGCACTAATCCAGCAAAGTGTAGGATTGTGGGGGGAGCTAAAGCAGCTCATCCGAACGTGCAGTAATTCCGCCGAACGACCTATGACCCAGCGTGCATTAGCGACGCGTTCGCCACGAGATTCTTCCGAGCACAAAACGCGCGTCTCTTTTTACGTCAGAAAGAAGACGGAACGAGTCCTGCTGGATAGCGCCGATACTAACGTGAATGGATTCTAAAATGTCATTTCGCCCTAGACCCGTATTAAGTAAATGCTTCGTTTTCACGACGTCGTTGAACACGGTACAAACGGCTGAAGTATACCGGAACCACGATATAGGAACGATGAAAAATTATATGGCGAAGCAATTCGGGCTTCTCTCGCGCATATAATAACTGCTGGCATGTGCCACGGTCGGATAACGTTGCACCAGATGTGTAGACATAAGTGCAGGGACTGGGGTCGCGGCTCAAAGTTTTCGCGACTTCCGGAACGGAAGACGCCCGAGCTTCAGACAGTGGTCGGCGAACTTGCCGTATATCCTAACGTCAATGAACTTTACTTATTCGGACCGGCTTGTCTTTGGAACACCCGGTATAATATTTCAGACTTGAAAGTTTACGTGCTTCCTGGTCACCTTGCACGTTTCAATGTAAATTCATATATAGGTATACCCACGTGCAACGAGTATACCGCAATGTCGTTTTCTCTATAAAATTTTTCTTTATCCTTGCACATGCGATAGGTTACGTGAATGCATCTTGCAGCCTTGTGAATGCAGCCTGTCTACTGCTGCCTTATGCTGAATGGAAAATGTTGTGGTCTACGTATAGATATATAGGTGCGTTGTAGGTGGGTGAAATTTTTTTTTATCTAAAGCTGTAACGTAAGGGTGCGTTTCTATGTATAGATACGTGTATACATACAGTGTGGGGTACTTGGTTCCCTATAGAATTTACAGGCAGTAAGGGTTACTGCGTTCGGATGCACTTTGTGCATTTGCGGTTGCACTTGATGAAATGGGGTAATGAAAAAAAAAGTCCCTAGATTTTTTTTATCCCTAGATTTTCATACCACTCGAGTTACGCGTGCCAATCGGTACAGTCGCGTCAAGAAGGGTTTCCGATCCTTCGTGGTGGAGGTCGGGACTTTTGGAAGATTGCCAATAACAGTGCAATTAGTGGAATGATAATTTTCTCAGATGCAAACATTAACCCAGTTTATGGTTTGCGAGGACATATATAACGGGGGGCCAGGTTACTCTCGAGTTTCGCGAAGGCGTCGTGCTACCCTGTAATCCCTGATAACGGTTACGGGTATCGAAGAGGACGGCCTGGCCTGTTAGATGCATCTGGATATTCAAATGCATCGTGTGTGTACACACTCGGGATATGCATTACGTAAAATTATTCTCCGGAAGGTGGATGTTTATATGGAGCAGTAAGGAAAATACGGATGGGATATGCATGTATGGGCGTAGGTGTGTTAGGGGGAACGGGACGACGTCGAGCGTCGAGTTCAGACGTCGTAAACTGGAGCGAGATATACACTGTGCTTAACTTCGATACAGCCTTATTAATTATCCAATCAGACTATGGAGACGTGTTTCTTGTTAACGAGGCAAAAGTGAATACAAGTCGTGTGTTAATTCGCACGAATTTTCTGCTTGCTTTACCTAACGAACGTCTGGTGTTCTGTAATATCGACGCCACTTGGAAAACGTAACAACTTCGGCTAAACTAGCGATAAATACAGTGAATATAAAGTTTTGACTTGGATACGAAGTGTATATATATATAGAGAGAGAGGCAACGCAGTAAACCGTACTGCTGTACCGTCGACTCTGTACGAGGTACGCCCCTTCTCCACCAGGTAGCGCCAACACTCGAACGACATCTTGTCAGAGACATTTCAAGGAAAGCTTTTGACTAAAAGCCACGGCAGGTTTTGCACTCTCGAGATTAATACTCACCGAGCTGTAAGATCACCCCAGGGCGTAATCGATTTTCACATATAACTGAGCTCGGTAGGGTTGCCACGATATTTTCGGCACATCAAATATTCCATCGCGCAGCTTTGGCCTCGTCCCTCTGCGTTCACGGCGTCCTGACGGGACAGCAGAGCAAAAGTTTTCTGCCTGTCAAATTTATGCGGCACTCGCTTTTACCCGATAAGGTAAATCACTCAATTTTTCGGACAATTTCGTTCACCCGAAATTTGGTAGACGGTGATCGATTTTTTGGTTAATTTACAAAATAATTATTTTCAATATTCCGTCACTCGATGCCTGCAGTGAATATAGATACGAGCTTTTTTATAGGTGGTTAAAACGTTAATTTACCGGAAACCGAAGCGAGAGTCGTTATCTTACTTCCGGCAGGGTATTCGACGTATAAGGTAAATATTTCGAAAAAACAATTTCCCAAAGGCTGAGAACGTCGCGTCACTTCGTGCGGAAATAAAATCAATGTTCGATCACATCGGGATTGATTGAGTTTTAATATAGAAGTTGGTAAAAATAAAAGGAAATCAAGTACGTTTAATTCCGTCGTTGATATTGCAATCAGTTTCCTATACTTATCTAATGTAAATGTATGCAGCGCGAACGAGGACGCGGCTGGATATCCAAGTAGGGGACTGGGCGTTTTATACGGCGATAAGAGATTGCGGAATAATCCATCAAGAGAAAAATTGGGAAATGATCGATTTGGAAGAGAGTCAGTCGGCCGTGAGAAATTTACCCGAAATTATAGGTTGGCCCAACACCTCCCTCCTTTTTCCTATAGTGACCGATAATACAAAAAAGAAAAGGAATACAATACGAGAAATATTTCCGCTTGTTAACGCTAATCTGACGCGCTTCATTAGGCCGCAAAGCTGACGGGGAATCTCGCGAAGGGGAGTGAAAGAAAAAAAAAAATTTAATTCACACAATCGACGATCATTTCGTCTCTATTGTGACGAATCCCGCGACTGTTCTTTTCATTTGGCTTTTTTTACTCTGTCTTTTACTTTTCGAATTACATCGAATATTCAGGCGTTTCCCAAACTTCGTAAATTCGCCGTCGTATTTAATTTTTTAATCGTTCAATGTGACACAAAAAATTATTTCGCATTTCCACCCCCCCACGGCACGCTTTCCGTAGTCATACTCAAAGAAACGATATTTCACGTGTACGGTACTCCATAAAATTTACGAGTCACTACGATATTTACGTCCGCAATCTTCAATTCCGACTTATCGTTCTCTCATATAAAAAGCATTTCTCATGTCGATAAGACTTACGGTTTCCACGCAATGAAAATAAAGCCGATGCACAAAAGTCGAGCGAAGCGTAAAGAAATCTTAATGGCAGGTATAAATATAACCTGTATATACGTATATACGCTGCAGAAGAAGAAACGCCCATTGTAACCTTCTCACAATACATTAGTCGGTTATGTAACGTTATGGGTCCTTTAGTACCAGCAGGTTGGTACGACAGTTCCAAATTCTTCGATTGTTATCCCTGCGGGCCATAGCCGTTAATCTTCCAGTGAAACCCGTGAGATATATCGGCCCTCGAAATATTTCCAAGTTTTGGAAATACGCGAGACCAACGACGCTCTTCGAGCATATATTACTAATGATCGTACGCGCATGCGCACTCGATGTCCCATTACCTACAGTCGCTCGTGGCTACGGAATGGTCCAGAATAGATTGCATAAATTATGACTCTACCCTGGAATGCCTTGCATAACAAGATAATTAATACGCGGATGCCTACTCGGTCTGGCCAGTCCTACGAGAGAGAAGTAGCATCCCTTTATATGCGTCGATGTATTCGGCCCATTTCTGATCCTGAAAATCCATTGCCATTTCGTCATTTCTATCTTGCACCGTTTGGTGCCCATATGGTCGCTTGGCTGGAGCTTTTGTTCCCAGATGCATAGGATCTCCTACCCCATTGTTATTTGAACTCGTGTTGTGGGACGCGCGATTCAAGGTTGACTCTCATTTTGACTGGTAGGTTAGGGTGGTAAAAAAAAAAAGTATAACTAACAGTGGGCGTACCTTCATTTGCATCGGGGTAGTATTGACGGCTCAGGCGAAACTGGTAGGAAAAAATTAGTTTCATCGAGGGGAAAAAAAATATAAAAAAGTTCGTGTAAAAAAACTACTGTGTATCGTGTCGAAGAGCGACGTACAAAAAATGTTGATACAAGCAATTTAATTCAACGCGAGCTTTTGATGGAATTTCGGTATAATGGCTGACAAGAAAGTTGAATATGAAATGGCGGTTTATGGTTTTCGGGTGGGAAAGGAAATCTGGGGGAAAATCAATGGGAGGACTTAGTGGGTTATTTCGTTCGATATTGCCAATGTGTCTGGGGTTTTTTTCGGAGGGAGGAGTGGTCGTTTTTTATATATTTATATTAGAACTTGCGTAATGTTTAACATGACGAATATTCTCGGGCTTTTAGCTTGACTCGATCCCGCAATTTTGTATAATTTTCTCAATGGGTTAGGTTATACAGTAAGGGGGTGTAATACGTGAGGGGTTGTTGAATTGAAGTGTCTGGAAAATTGGAATAAAATAATGAAAATTTATTGGGGTGTGTTATAGGTTAAAAAAATGTTTAGTACCAATTTAAAGAAATAAAATTTAACCGCACTCAACATAGACGACTAATGCTTCGTGTCGACAGAAATGCTATTTCGCATTGATGAATAATAGTATGTATTTTTCTGTTGGCCATACTGCTAACACGTCACTGCACAGTGCCACTCTTAACCCAGATATTCGGGCAGGCTTCCAGATTTGATGTCGTGAAAATCCCTATGATATATTCCAAGACCGGCAGATAAGTATCCACCCATACCTACGAAACAGGGAAATTGGGGTTGGTCATGGCACGGTGGTGAAAGTTCACTATCGCTGGGTCAATGACCCTTATCAGTGAGTTCTTTTATTTTTTACTTTTTTTTTATTGGATATCTTAAATTTTCACGTCGACCTACGTGAGAAGAAAAAAATGGTAAAATTACAGTGAAAATATTCAGAAAATTTAGGGATGCTCGACATTTTTTTTAACTTAATTTTAATCGACTAAAAAGCCCTAATTGTCTTCAGAAAAGTAATTGATCTGTTATTTGCCTGTTCTGTGTTGATAACGTCGTGAATGGTACAGTCAGTAAAATTGACGATCGTTCTGACGAATTCGATGCTATACCTGAACTTGGTGGACGTATGTCGCGCAGAATTTGTAAATTAGCTTATCTCGTGCCAAACTAGTAGTAGGTAGCTACCAGTGATAACTTTTGTGGAGAATGTTCAAGCCGACAACTTAACAAATCCATTTAGCTAGCAGGGTTATATGTATTGCATTCGCCTAATGAAACCGACAATACGACATATATGGTTATGTCGTGTGAAAGGACTGAATTATTGATTGAATCTGTAATTTAAATTTAATCACGAGACCTAACCTTGGGGTAAATAAAATCGATATATGCGGAAAAATACTGTGGCGACAGCTTGAAGTGGCGGGACGGGAATGATTTGTTTTTTTTTTTGAATATATAATTAAAAGTAGACTGCAAAATTGCAAGACGCTTTCCGGTCTGTTGGCATATATTTATTTTAATTGCACGTATATTCGTTTCGCGATAAAAAAAGTCATTTTGATAATTATCAGTTCTACGAGGATATATTTTTTAGGCAGACTGCACATCGTATTTTTGGAATTTATAAACAAATTTTACATATCGCGGATCGCGAATCATATTTTTCAAGGGACTCTTCTACGTTCTAAAGCTTAAAGAAGATGGCCCCGCCAAAAAAAGATGCTGCAGTTAGGTAGCCAATGTAAAATATATCCTATACGTGGGAAGTATTGGAAATTTTTTAGAATATTATTCTCTAAATCGAAAATACCATCGGACACTATTAAAAAGTGGTTGTAAACCTACAAATCACTCTTGATGGGTGTATTCACTAAGAAGAGGAACAAATCCGATTTATGACGTTTCTGTAATTTATCGTTCGTGGAATTGCATGATACCTCTATCCTATTACTACGATCGAGGTATTTACTTCATTTAACCATTAAATGCAATATCCGTACAATAGACGTTATAAATACAACCGTAAAAATTGCGTCATCGCCTATACTCTCAGTTAAAATTGTCGTCGTATCTACATCAATATTTACATCTAAAATCTTCATTTTGACAGTTCGATAAACAATGAAGTTAGCAGCAAGTAACACGTGGTTCCGTAATACAAATTTTTCCTACACATTATACACATGATTTTGCACTGACAGCTATAATTTTTCTATCTTACCACGTGTCTACGTGAATGTCCAAACAGCCACGTGCGATTTGTCAAGGATCGCATTGTTTGTAAAATTTCAAGAAAAAAAAACAAAAAAGTTTATACGATATTTTTCACGATCGACAGTAGTAGTTCAGTCGAACGAAAAATTTGAATAATAATAATTTTCTATTCTTCCATCCCATGCAGCTGAATCTACGTTATATATCTATATATGATCTATAAAACAGTGAGTAACCTCGAAAGCCCATCCTTGACTCTACAGCCTGAAATTCCTGTAACGGAGACCCTATCTACCTCCAGTCTTCCTCGTCCTCGTTCCTGTCTCAGTCTCTCGGTATTGTCGTCGTTGTTGTTGCCGCACAGGTTCTTCCCAGCAAATCACTCGGTGCACATGCAATCTATTCATCTCTCGTACGAAAGAGACACCGTAGAGCTGCTGTTCGAATAACATCTTCCTGGCATTAACAAAAGCCCGTAGTCCTGCAAACTTCGTAAACCTGACAGAATTCTTGGAGCTACGACGATCGCGCCATCTCGTGTCTTGGCAGGGAGATGGTCGTTAACGATGGAAGGTTAACATTTAATTTATGACCGAGCTTAATGTATACGAAAAGCATAGGGATGCACGAGTAATATGAAGAAAAAGAATACGGAAAAAGAATAATTGTAAAATAATTATTTTTTCAACAATTCGACTCGTTCGAATTCATTGAGAGAAGCAGAGTAGTCCGAGTAAAAGAAAAAAAAATAAAAGGAAAAGATTTCTAGGTGAATGAAGAGCGACAAGAGAAGAAAAAAATGAAAAGCTACAGACTATAACGTTTCTCATTCAATCTGTATTTTTATTTGGAAGCGAGTGGATCGTTTGAGAAGTTGATAAAAAAAAAAGTAGCCTCACTCCGTATACTTATTATGGGCCAGTGTTGCGTCGACTTAATCGTGGATTTACCCGGATTCCCATATCCAACTGCAAAACCACGGGTATCGTGAAATTTACATAACGACGTAATTCAGTGCTTATCTATAAACGCAAACGAGTCTTTGAATGTGTGGAGTTGCTACGGAGCAAGAGAATTAACAGGATTACATGAAAGGAGGTCTTGTCTGTTTCATCGAAATTATTACGGGAATGTAAATGATTCGTGGAGAAATAAGCGACGCTAGTTAACTGTCTTATCAAACTTTCATTTGTCTTATCTTCTTGAATGAACGAAAAAAAAATTTCTGACGGCATGAACAGTGAGATAGGTCAGGGTGGTTGGTTCGGTCGTGTCTCACATACGAAAACGGAACCGAGGAAAATCGTAAAGGCGATCGCCTCGAACTAGGAGATGAGGAGGGGTCCAGAGTGGACAAAAGTTCATCCCCTGGTGCTGAAGATCCAAGGCGTGGAAATACATGGAAATCGTGGAAACTGGAGAGAGAGAGATGATGGTGCCGGGTATAGTTTAAACGAAGCTCGAGGCGATCGTAATAACCAGCGCCTACGGGTTTCAGTTCGTTAAAGCGGAATAAAATAAATATCATTATTTTATCTAAACGATACCTTTAGGGTCTCCGGGTGGAAAAGCGTAGCTCTCTCCACGCGCATATGCCCGGGACTCATTTCCAGTATAGCGTAATATCTCATAAAGATATCTCACGGTTATAACAAGTTCAGCGTGTGGGAAGGAGAGACTCCCTGCACAATGCTAGCCGCACACGGTCTTTTCATGCCTGGGACATGACCTGGAAGGTCTTTTGAAACTCGATTCTCAAGGCACCGTAAGCTCATTGCTGCTTGCGGGCTTTTTATAAAAAGTTTCTTTTTATATTTTTTTTTTATTCACTATTTCTCAACCACGTCCCGACGCATCTCGCGTTAAGGAATATTACGACGTAGCCTTCGTGGGTCTTGTGTGCCACCTGTCCTAGCGACGTCCTGCGCTAATGGTACTTTCTGCCATTTTCCTAAGATGAATTCTGCGACGACGTATCGCTGTTTTGATTTTTTTCTACATTTTCGATAAGCGGTACACCTTGTATATCTAAGTGCATACTAGAACAACAGCGAGTATAACAGGCTTTGTGGCTTTCTTGTTCGACTACGCTAATTCCCCGTGGTACCTTTTTCATTTGTTATTCAAGCCTGTTTTACCCTGGAGAAACCCTCTCTACCCCCTTGGTAGAGGAGAGGAAAGCAAAAAGACAGATGGGAGAGACCAAGAGAGGGTTTTGAAGGGTGGGGAGAGGGAGGGAGGAGGATAAAGGAAATTGAAGGAAAAATGAAATTCGATATGTGGTAAAGTGCAAGAAATCTAAATGTGTATGCATAGACTGTACCTGGAAGAGACGAATGAACTGGGAAGAGTATATGACTGTGGAAAAGATTGAATGTAACGTGCTTATCGTAAAGGAGGATCCTCAAATGAATTTTCCGGCTCTCCTTCTTCCTTAACTCCTATCAGCAGATGATGGCGCCAATGGAGCGTCGCTGGCTACTTTATCTTGCGTAAGCGTCGGGATGCTTAAAACTTGTCGTGGGAATCCTAAACGACGCTCAGCCACCCCCCTCCCTCCCTCCTGCTCCCCCCTCCACTAATCTTAGCGGAATCAGCAGTGGCGAGAGGAACAGCAAAGGCATTTGCCATCCCGTATCGCAGGCGTCGAGCCGCGAAATGACTCTTGCTCGATGTTCGGTGTCGTCGGGATGTAAACAGAGCGAAATCGATTAATCTCTGTAATAATAATCTCATGGCTGCTAACAGTAAGTAGTTTATATCGAAGTGTCTCGTCCGGAGTAATCGCCATCGATAAAGCCATTCCGAAGAGGGTCTATAAAATATTTCTCTACCTCGTGAAAGCCTCCGGGGCTGTCACAAAAGTTGATAATATTGGACCGATATAAAGCCCGCCTACTATATCCACAATCTTTTCATATCTCTCTGTTTCCGGATTCTTTATCTCTGTCTTTTTCATTCGATATGGTTGGTCCAGCCTATTTTTGAAAATTACTCGTCGATTTTTCTTTGGCGGAATGTCGTGTTGATACAATCGGTGATCTCGCGAATCGCTTTGAAATTAAGGTGGATACGGAATAAGCGAAAATTTTTGGGTTTACTACACGATGACTGCGCGACGATCAAGAACCGAGAAATAAATTTGATTCGCGGTATTTCAATTTAAAAATACTCCTGTCGCGATCGATCGGAAGGACACGCGACGAACGAAACTGTAGACTTGAAAAAATTAATTTGCTGATAAACTTTCGTTTCGAGCATAAAATCCCCGTTATCGATGTTGATCCAAAATCAAAACTTTGATCGTCCCAGTACGACATAAAACGGATGTGAGATTTCATCGAGTTTCGAAACTTTTTGAGAGACTTTTTGAAAGGAGATTTCCTGGAAAAATTCTCTCACCATCCGATAAGCACGAGCTCTTCTTATCGTTATCTACCTTTTCCCTGATAGTAGTTCACATACCGGTGTACCTTTAAAGCACTTCGTGTAAAGTACTTCCGCGGATCAAAACATTACCCGCACGGTTGTCAGGTTATATTCTATGTGCAAGAGAGCTCTTTCTGGTGCAAACGATCACGAGCTTTCCGTAATTCGCGCTCCCGTAACATTAGACGAGATAAGACAGCGAGAGAAATAATTTTCACGATAAGCAGTCGTATTTTCACGGAACAATTAAATTTATTTAAAGTCTGGTTATTAATTTTTTTGCAAATTTTTTATTCGAGACGGAACTTTTTTTTTCGGAGGGAGAAATTCTTCAATTCCACAATTCCGGTAACCGTGGGGTGACGGACTTCGTCGAGAAGTCCAACCTCCATTAGTTTATTTGCCATCGTCGCAGGGGGACCAACCACTGAAAAATTCTAGGGAGCATCTTGCCAATATCGGATCAATAAGCACTCTCCTTTCATTTTTTTTCACGAACCCTGACGTAGAGGCAGGTACCAGGCTAAGAAGGTAGGTAAGCTGTAGATGGGTACTCACGTTCGACCCCACGTTGGGAGAAGCTCGTTTAAATTTTATACCGACGCAACGTCGAAGCATTTTTATCACTGACGCGGTTTATCGAACTAGATTTTAATATAAAATTTTACTGCCTCAAGTAAAATGACTGAAGCTTGTGCGAAAGGAGACACCTGGACCACCATAGCCTATGGTGGTTAGCTCCGAATCGTTGCCCGAAGCTAAACGTAAAAGCTCTCTGTAAGATGGCTGAGTAAAACAGTTTTAGGATTACTAAAGTAAGTACGTGATAATACCGATATATCATCAATTCACGAGTAAAATTTAATTCGAGACACGATCTTCGTTATCAAACATTTTTATACTAAGAAAGTTTATCGTATACGTGTCTGACTATCACATCGCGTATCTACTGTCTGCCCTATACATTTTCCTCCACGTCTGGCCCAAAATAATTTTACGTCGAATATGAATACCGGAGCGATACTTATTGGCATCGTTTTTCAATTATACGAATTCAAACAGTACGCGCTTTGATAGCCTCTTATGAAAAATAATTTAAATTATTGTGTACTTCAAAAAAAAATATTGCTCCATTTAATACCAAAAACTTTCCACGTTGGAATCATATATCTTCGTTTCTTTTTCAGAGGCACGAGCTAGAATTATCGGTCCTGCCGACATTTACGTTAAAACTGGCAGCTTACTGACACTGACGTGCCTAATGTCACAAGGGCCCCACGACTTGGGTACAGTAGCGTGGTACCATGGTGGTCACCCAGTCATTACGTCTCCCCATACGGAAAACGATGCTGATTCACAGCCGCGAGTCACCGTCGAGACGGAATGGAGCGACGCCCTTACGTCGAGGTTAGTTGATCTTTGATTATACACTTCAGAAATTATTTTAATATGAAACATATTAATATTATATATTGACAATGTCAAGAGTAGATTCTTTGAGGGATAAAATCGATAAAAGTCACAAATCGATAAAAAATATACTTGTCATTGAGGCAGATTAAGTTGATTTCGAGTATATAGGTATAGACGCATGTAGTACAGTGAACGAAAATTTTTCATCGGTGCTCGTTGGATTTTATCAGTTTCGAAAATATTGATGTAATTTTTCTTTTCGCAGATTGAGGATTACCCACGCGAAACCAACTGATTCGGGAAATTACAGTTGTGTCCCAACGATGGCCGAAAGAGCTAGCGTCAACGTTCACGTTATCAACGGTGAGTTAATCAAGACCTTTTTTTTGCAATAGTGAATCAATCAATAGCTAATTAATCGAAGTTCAAAGTAACCGTATCATATGAATTATATGGACAGGTATTTGGAAATTTTAATTAAATTATAAATATAGAATTTCATATATTAAAACGGTACTTTATAAAATTCGAAACGAATTGTGTCGTATATATGACTATATTTATAAAATATGCAATTATTAAATATTTTAACAATTCGTGTACATTGCATAAATGAAAATTAATGCACAGTACTTATTAATGGATTGATATTATTTTTTTGACTTTTATAAATTATAACGTCAAATACACGAAGAAGCTGGAATAAGTATGTTGGATTGAACGATACAATAATGCTTTAAGATTACTAAAATTATATTTGGCGTATCGCACAGTGCTCTTATATATATTACATATATTTATACCTTCATCATAAAATATATAGTGTGTTCAATGTTATTACATCGACATTATATGTAACACTTAACAATGAAGCGCAGCTGGCATATTATACGTACTATCGATTAACGTATATATCCTCAGGACAATAACTATATATATTTGTATATATATATATACACATGCATACACATGTATAGGTCAGAATATCAAACTTTATAGAATCTCCAATAAACATTGTTAGCAGAAAAGACTTTGTGCCTAGAATGGGCAAGCTGATGGGTACAAAGAGAACAGCTTTTCAATTTCAAAGGTATCAGTGCAGCCAATATTTTCTGTAGTCAATATTTCTCGTTAATGTCCAGAATTAAACAATTTATTCGATAACATCGACTTTCTTTAATCTTGCCAAAATAATTTGATATTTTGCCTTGTACCGTCGTTTTCATATAATTCTTTTTTCAATCCCGAACGTCCCTTTGTATTCGTATACTGGCTGGCAATTTGCGATGAAACAAAAGTCATATAATTCATTGCAAAATAATTGGCTACTTGAACGGAGAAACGTTCCTGTATTAGCTATTGCTGCTTTTCCAAGCGCAAGTAAACGAACGCGTGTAACGGCTAAACGAGTTAGGGTAATTAGGCAAAGTGACAATGGCATTTATGACACTGCAGCAACTACCCGGTAAGCTCGCTGGCTTGTTCGAATAAGCTACGACGGTTTTTGGCCATTGTTCGAGAAATGGATAGCCTGACCTTTTTGGTCAGCAGGCCCGAATTAATGCCTCGTTTACAATGAATACGTATTCGAGAAGCCGAATATTTCGGCGAATTCGTGCGTACTGCGTTAGGGATGCGTATAAAAATCTAAACGTAAAGCAGGGCTTACACGAGAATCATACACGAGTCATTTATTAAATAATTATCTGCACGTATGTTTGATTAAATAAGATACGAATTTTTTATTCAAAAATTCTTTCGTTCCCCGTTATATTTTTGTTAGGTAAAATCAACGAAACATATTTTTCCTACAGATATCCTAGCATATAATCCAAAAGTGTCTTTAAAATACAGTTACATCGAAACAGCCCGTCGAATTCGCGTAAGAATCTTTGTCTTTTCCATTTGAAAACTAAAGTCAAATTCGCGCAGCTAAGAGAGTATCGTCAGTTAAAAGAGACCAGAATAATCGTTTTCGCATGTGGCAATAATAAATCGTTTCGCGGAGATTCCAATATACGAATACAGGAGCGTAACGTTAAGTAACGGCAAAGGGTCAGCACGGGGCACCGCTGGGTTTTCCAGAAGCTTGTGTTCCAGTCCGCCAAGCAAAAGAGCAGCATAGGGGGGTGGGCGCCAGAGAAAAGTGTAACACAGAGAAACCCTCATCAAAATGGGTTCACGGCTGGTGAAATCTGTTGAATAGGACGAATTAAACGAAGGCTTTGATGCAGTCTCTATAATTTCCCGTTGGCGGCGACAGCGTCGCTGGTTACGGCTGACCATACCGTCGGAACTACTACTGCAGCCGTTCCTGCCAGAATCGCTGTATGACGTTGCAAGGAAAAATACTCTGTACTTTTACGTCAGCCAGTATGTCTCTTCGTTATACAGAGATCAATCAAACGTGATTGAATTCTTCTTTTTTTTTTTGGTTTTCCGACCCTTTTCCTTCGGGAAGGAACTTCGTTTCGCCGTGCTTTTGTAGGTAATATACGTAAGCGTACGACGCACGAACATCTGCTATCTAACGCCTTTCTCCTTGCAACGGTGTACTTTCGAATCGGGTAAGTGCCGCTCGCAAATTGAAAACTGTAAATAACACGGGTTCACTTCCGTTTTTCCTTGCCGGTGTGCAGCACCGGATCGAACGACACTTGGTAAAATCCGCGAGTTTACTCACAATCGTTTTCATTGGATTTTACCTTTTTTTTTTCTTCAACGTTCACTGCACACAAAGGTTCCAACTTATAAATATATATTGGACGAGGCAAATTGATTTTCATTAATACTAAATATTTCAGTCTCTTCGTATAACGGTTGTTAAAGTTTCTCTCTCTTTACGTCGTTATATCCCAGTCCAATCTTTTTCTTTTTAAATCGAAACGGGGCTAATGCCTCTGATAGGAGAATCAGCCTTTTCGAGACTGAAGCGAAGTAGTTAACGTTTGAACAATGACCGGGCACTTGAATTTCGCGATTAAAGCTACCTCTTTTTTTTTAATCATAACCAATGAATGCAAACGAACGATCTTTTGCGAATTGACAATGAATATCGTGACGCGCCGATACTACCGGGTGGGAGGATTACTACTAAATTATTGTACTTGGAAGTCGTTTCACTTATACGATATTTCTCATATGTGTACCAAGATCCTACTCGATATTCATATATGAATTATTTCGGCTCACGCACGAACAGTTCATTTCGTTAATAAGAATATTGTTTGCGAAACGTCAGAGAGCCACTCTAATTATCCGTATCCTTTGATAAGTTATATATATATTTTTTTAATAATTAAGACATTTATATTTTCGCAAACTTAAGCAAGGAACTTATGTATCGTTGCTACCTTCCCGGTACGGAAAGCTGTCTGAGCTTTTTTAAATAATTATTAATTTCTATGTCGAGAAAATTTTCAATAATTACCGGAGTTTTGTTTTAGAATCAGATTATGCAATTAAGATGATCGATTAATAGATTTTTAATTTATTATTGTCTCTCCTGGAACGCAGACTTCGTCGTATAATTAATAATTTTCAGTTCTGCTAAAATTTTTGTCTCTTCGCTCTTGCACGCGCTTTCTTGGACTTTATGCATGATGCATGCAATCCGGAGAGTATACAGCGATTAAAGATAGGATCGCTGTATCTGATCGATCTTTTAATGGAATTCGGATGAATTTTATGGAAGAGTCATTGGATACCTAGGAAGACTGAAAGGCTGAGTTATGAATTACAGATTAGTTGATACCGTGCACCTTGATCACTCCTCTTGTCGGTATAGAAGAACTCTGCAATCCTTAGACGGAATCAGATTAGGAGATCACAGCTTCACCGGGTACAGTCTTAGGTCCGTTGGTAACCTTAAAAAATATTTTCCGATGACACTAACGAGTCTTTGAGACTTTTTTCAGATTTAAAAAATCTCTAATCTTAAAGCAATTCACAAATTCTAATAATCCCTGCCGAGTACGAAGGAGATGCGAATTTTTTTTTGATCCTTTACCGATAAAGTAGCATCGGTATACTTATCGATCTATTGAAAAGTAGGTTGAAGCAGATGCACTGCAAAGTGGCGCGATAAACGTTTACCCAACAGACCGATTGGATCCGGGTATATTTTCGCTATTAATTTTATATCTGAATCTGAAAATTTTATTCTTTTCATCCTTTCTACCGTTTTCATTAACTTTCAAGCTTCGATGATGCTAGAGAAAAGAGAGTACTGCTCAAGTCAACATCTGGCGATTATAATTGTAACTTGATTTTCTTATTTAATTTACATGCAAATTTATGCCTATTTATTCGATTATAAGTGATATTTCGTGTGATTAATTTGTTTTGTTTACCCTCCTATAAAGTCTGCTAATGGATATAGTCGGATCAAACAACAACCAAAGTTGGCTTATCCATACGATCCTTATGGTAACTAAAGCCTAATTAGGGTCGATTCAGGACTGGCATCTGTTTATGTTTCAGATGATTATACGTATTTTCGTGGATACTTAATGAATTTGTAATATGATCTCTTTTTGACATCTACCAGATAAAGAGTCACGTGTAACAAAGGTATAATATATTTCAAAGTACACGTGACATTGATACGTGTATTGTTCATAGTGTACAACAAAGTGTCAAGGCGTTATTCGTAACGAGGAATTTTTAATGTTGATCATTACGTAACGAGTAAGGGATAAGAAAGGGGTGGGATTATTTAATTATCAAAAATCGTCATACATTTTAATTAACTAAACAACGCAGACTGCATTGTTCATAAGTCATGAGAACTGATAGCTGCTCTCATTTCGTACCGTGTCAATACGTAAATCTGACTTTTTCATCAGAAATATGAATTCAATTTATCATAGTTGTCTGGCACTGAAATATTTATTTTCAGTATTTTTATACCAAAGTGGATAGTGATAAAATTCGAAAATATCGAGAAAAGCTGAATATGGCGATTTTGTTTATTTTCATAGAAAAAAAAAACATTTTTTTTGTTAACGAACTTAACCGAATCCTGGAACAATGTTGAAAAAAATATCAATTTATATTCCACTCGAATGATAAGTTTAATGTAAATAGTATAAAAGTTTGTTTCCTTGAAAGCAACGTGATTCACTGTGGCTTCGTAAAATTCAGTTTATTTCGTATATGAAAATTTAGTATTTCAAGATAATGCTTATCATAATATCGTATCTCGTCCAAATGACGACATTCGTATGCGCTCTGTAACAGTCTATAGGTACTGCGGAGTCATCCGTAGTGACGTCAGTCATATATCCCTTTAACATGAATTTCCTTTTTAGTGCGAAGGAGAGAGAGAAAAAGAGCAATCAATTTTCACTGTAAAAGATAGCACTTTTCGCAGGATCGCTCAACAGCGATATACTTTAAATCGATAAGACGGGTTTACGTCCATAAACGAGTCGGAGGTTCGAGGAAACGTATGGCGATAGCAAAAGTGTATAACGAATGTGTGAAAGGGATGGAGCACGGTGAAATGTATTTCCATATGCGCTAGAGCGCGGAGTTTTGATATATACAAAGAGAGAGAGAGAGAGAGAGAGAGAGGTAGAAACAAACGAGAGCAACGAGCACTCGAACGTCCCCAAAAGCTCGTTGAGATTTTTAGCTACCTGGAAAGAGCCACTTCCGATGCTGCACCGAGAAAATCTAATGCAAGTAAATTTTAGCATAACTACATATATATATTGCGAAACTGGTATAAATTGTCCCACAAGTACATTAAACCCTCTTAGCATGTGCGATTAGGTACATTAGCTTGCAAACGGTAGGATACTTAAGCATATACAATGTAGTATAATGTATAGTAGAGTATTAGGCCTAAGTAAATATGAAAAATGTAAATACAGTCCCATAATATATTCGTACGTAAAAAGATGATAAAATTATTATTATATTTTTTTTCTACAAATTTATCGTTTTTCCATTAAATATTGCTGACCACTCTTTCACGAGCCGTAGAACGTATTGGGCAATAAATTAAAGCACGTACGTAAATATTGGCGAGATAAATACTATAAGTCACGATAACGACTGGACTTCCATTAAACGAATGGTATTAATTAACGAAAATCTTTTGTAAATCCGATTATCCCGCCACTCGTCTTCCCGTGCAATTAAGATTTTTTTTTTTTTACGTCGATATCGCAACAGCATTGATTCATTTATCAACAGCTTATACAATAAGCAAATCGACTGCGGATAGTCGTATCCAAATACGCAGGCATCCTGTATAATTTTTCCCGTGTATAGACTGAAATTAATTTATGCTTTTCAGCTTACAGAAAATGCATCCACGTATTCAGTAGACGTTTACTTAGGAAACTATATGATTTATATTTGGTCCCGTTCGTGGGTAAGCATTTATATGCATATTTGAGCTGAGCTCGGAATATCATGGCTACTCCTGACTTGAAACAGCTTAATGATTGTTTACCCGTCGTAAAATTCAAGTAACCGTGAACCGAGAGGCCAAAGCCGTGTATATGAAAGTTCCGAACGTGCGCAATTATTTAAGCTCTGTCAGGCAAAAAGCGAGAAGGTCGCTTTTAATATGAATAATCGAGTTTTTAATTATTTCATAAAATGACTTTTAATTTTCTTTACCTCAAAGTACACGTCAGGATACAGAAGACAGAGCATAGTACGAGATACTGACCAAAAAATGTGTACCCGATAAGATGAAAGAGCCGTTTGCACAAAGTTACACCAAAGAATCGTTGAAAATAAGTAAATCAAGAAGAAATTCATTATCATCGTTACAAGAGCAAATACTTAATTTTCCAACGAGCGTTAATCTATCATCTTGAAATCAAATCTGCCACATCTATCCCCTTATCAGACTCGGTATAGCTATCGAGATGCAAAGCCGTTGCTGCTTAAAAGTTCTATAAAGTATAAGTCGAAAGTTAAAAATCTCCTTAGGGACATTTGACACGCGGATTATACAGACCCCTAAGAGTCTTTGATATAAGAAAAAAAAGTGATATCTGCATCTTTACGTAATTTCTTAAATAAAGTATAAATCCTATTTTTTTCTTCCCCCCGGTATATCGAGCTTAGCAGTCAAAGGACGTTTCCGAAGAATTTCGCAGGCTATTAGTAGCAAGGAAAGGGTATACGTAAAAGTTTGAAAGTCGAAAGTACCGGAGAGAGCAAAGATGCAGGAAGAGGAAATAGGAAGGAAGTGGATTCTGGGGAAGTAAGGAAAAACAAAAATAACTCCAAACGCCAAAGAACCTTGCGTAATGGCGTGTGCAGGAACGTCAGCCATCTCGCTCGTTGAATTTATTCCCAAGTAATTCGGAGCGTTCCAGGCGCAAGTCAGACGCCCGAAAGATACGGTTTTCGGGTCCTGGATTATGTTCCTGGGTTTGGAGAACCAAGGGTGGGTCGAGGACCATCCCCATAAATTCGCGGCTCCTTCCGAGATATTATAAAAAGTGATAAGCGATGGCCTCCGCTACGTAGCGTAGTGTTGAGACCAGGAGAGTCAGGCAGTTGTTGCTACAACGTAAGATGGGATGAAACAGAGATACTACGTTGGTGTGTACTATACTGTAATATGGTACAGTGTGTACACGTATACTCTCTCTATAGAGAGAGACATTTGGAAGGCTAGACAAAGATGCCAATTGAAACGGGTGTAGGGGTTGGTTGCGGGAGGGTTAACCAGATTAGCAGCGATCACAAGACCTACTCATGGGACTCACTGAGACGTAGCTGAACTACTTGCCTGGCTTGTGCCTGACTTGTTTCACTGCCTCCCTTATACCTACCCCACCTGCCTACTAACAGCCACCCTTGCGCTCTCCCTACACACCATCCCCGTCGGCCTGCTTCACTGTCTGCCTGCCAACCGCTTCAAATGCTTCGCTCTGCCTTAATCTCGGAACGTTACACCACCCTGCACTATCGCAGGTAGCATCCCCATCGTCACCTACCATTTCATACTACTCAGCCATGCGGACCCCCGACACTCGACTCTGATCGTATACACTGTACCACTTGTATATATGTATATATTTATGTATGTATATGTATATACATAGTGCTGTATCAGCCCTGGTACAGCTTGGGGAAAGTTACTCCCTCTTTAACCAACGCCCGCAGAGTGTCCAATTTCCTCCTATCAATTTCGATCCGCGCTTCTATCGCACCTGCTGACATTTAGCGAGCCGTATTGACGTGGATCGAAATTAGGCATTTATTTTTTACTAGTTTTTCCAAAAAAATGGTATATCGTTGTCGGTGTACTTGTATGTGGGAGGTGGAGCATGGATATGTATAACGGGGGAATAATTAAGAATGTTTTCGGTACGGGTTTTTCTTGAGTGTGTAGGTAAATTTAAAAGGCGCTTTTCGGGGAGGGAGAGCGTGAAAAAACGGATACGTTTAACGACGGGCACGGGAACGGAGTTGTCTTTCAGATAACGAGTGTCGGGAGGAGAAAGGAGAAAAAAGAAGCAGGAAAAGGTAAAATTCCTGAAACGTAACGCGAAAAAGCTTGTGGGTAAGGTAATCCGAACGCAGTTATCTGGAACTTTTTTATTGTGCTTCCTGCTTTTTTATCAGGCCGAGAAACCGCGAGCGAATTGGATTTGCTTATCGATCCCGGAGAGTCGAGAGGTTTTTGACCGGAAAGAGAAAGCAGGGGAATCGCATATTAACGCGAGAAGTAAACTTTTCATTGGTACCGTCTCGATTTTCAATTTCGATCTTATCGATCCACACTGTTTCGGTATTACGGCATCGCCACGCGAGTCTCACGCGCATGCGCGAGAACCCTCGAAAAAAAAGCACATTGTCAATTCTCAAGTTAAGTGCAATCACCTCTCTAACGAGGCAATCAGCCGAACGCTTGACCTCAAACCACAGGCCAATCCAAATCCTCGGAATAGGTCAGGATCGATAATCCATTCCTAATGAGAGACGACAGAATTGTTTTGTTACTCGACCCTATTACACGCGTACAATCTCAATAATTAATTAGAAAAATAAATCACACGAGTCAGAGAATAAAAATATAAATTTCACGATGAAAAAAAAATTGTATCAAAGGTCATTGAAAAATTTTGCTAAAAAAAAATAGTCTCCACCCTACGACCCTTTTTCACCCGCTTTTTCAGCTGTATACATATAAATGTCCCTCGTACCTGATAATTGAATTGAAAAAAAAGATTTTTAACATTTCCTCAAACAACACCAATCTCTTATGTACACACCATTGAAAATGAACGGTAGCACAGGGATCGCCGTAGAGAATAAAATATTATAACAGTCAGAGCGTTTCTCTGTTGTTTGCGCGAAATGCGGTGTAGTTCAACATTCGTACACGGCCGACACACTTTCGGCAAATATTTGTCGAACGTGTACAACACATTTCTCTCCTGTCCTACGGGAAGCGTTAGAATAAGCAGTATGATTGGACATATATTTACACGAGAGTATGCAATAGTCATGTTCTCTACTACAAATCCGAAACAATTTGTTTGCCGTCGTTTGCGAAGCCAGTTGACGAGCCGCAACGCTCCGAATAGCACTTCGATATAATGGTTATACGTAACGATTGGACGTTTGGCATATAGGCGAACTTTTTTTCTTTTCTTTTTTCCCCGCTCGAACGTCCCACGTGTAACAATATTATCACCACCAAATTGATTATAGACTCAATAACCCGGACAGCATAGAGGAAGTGCCAAAGGTGGCAATACCATAGAGTATTATTACAGATAGATTAAATAAAATGTCTATGCCAAAGTTCTTTGCATATTGACACTGGTATCAGGGACGTTCATTGTCGATAAAAATATTCCGAGCTATCGTTGGCATAATAAATCCATATATTTCACCCTGTTTTTTTCCATACCGTCCTATAAGGGAAACGAAAGGAAAAGAAATACGTCCATTGTGGATTCACGTAGGAATGGATACCCTGAATACGAGGAAGACTGAGGGGTAAAGGGGAGAGGGGAACAAAGGGGTATGGGACCCCGGATAAAAACAAATAGAATATGCGATTACACGGTCGAGCCCCAGAAGTAGCTTTCAGAAATAACAAGAGCGATCGTATATTTTTCAATGTTCTGGATGATAATTTATCGATTCGAATCTTAAGAAGAGAGTTACGACGAACGAGTATAGGGAAGTATATACGCAGTCAAAGTTCCATTGGCACTTGTGGTAAACGGGTGCAACGATGCGAATGCACTTGTTATCGCGATCTTATGCATTTTACTTGCATATGTACTTGGACTTGCATATGTAGCGAAACCGTGGAAGTATTTGAGTAAAATTTTTCTTCGTGAGTCTTGCGAATACAAATTTATGGGTTGGACTGGAAATTTGAACTTTATTTTGTTTAACGTGGGAACTATGGTATTTCCTGGTTTGGTAGCTCGCTTCAGAAATTAATCCCAGTTATGGCTGATTTTCAAGTGTCCGATGCCTCCTCGAAAGGCTACGCGTTTCTCGCATTGTTTGCGCGTATCTTCGACCACCGGCTACGGTCGAGACTAATAGCGGGTATTGTCGAGCACTGCATTATCGGCATGATCGACGTACTCTATCAATCTGTCCGACGTTTTCACTCGAATTTCGAAAATCCACTGATATGGTCCATATGGGGAAGATACGGTTCGAGCAGTATGTTAAATATAGATATGTAAGATAAATGGTGTACGAGAGCATGTACTCTTGTCACCTCAATGAAACGTGTGCATTGGAGTATGCATACGTGTTACGTCAATAGCCATTAAAATAGCTCGTACGAGGTATACTCCGTTGAAGATTTCAATCCGATCCTTCTAAAACTGTTACTTTCGTTTAAGCCTGGTTCACAGAGCGCGATCTGGTGCAGTGCAGCTAAATCGCAGATGAGCGATAAAGCTCGACGCTCTCTTGGACGTAGTGCTATTCCGATAGTAGCAGGGACTTGCAGTCGATTCGAGGGCGGGCATAAATCCAAAGTTTGGCCCTGAGGAGTTACCGCGTATCTAACCTATATCTGGCAAGATTCAATCCGCCAATTTCAGTGCCAATAAATCGATCGATTCTTCGAGCTGTCCTTCGTTGAGCTTCGCGCGTGTTGCGAACTCGCTGAGCGTCGTTACGTAATTCCACTTGGCAAGATGCGGAGACTACAGAGATGTAAATATCTAATAACTCCACTTTCAGTCGCCATGAATAAAAGGACCAAGTGTTAGGGGTACTTCGAAGAAGTGGGGAAACGAAATGCTTATCCCTCCCTCTTATCGCGGATTTGGGTTTTCCTTAAAAACTACAATGCTCGTCAAAGCGTTAAGGGTAAATCCAGTGAGAGTGGGAGTCATCGTTATCCTGAAGAGGAACCGAAACGGAAGTCTCGTAAAGGAAAGAGGGATATCTCGAGAGCGTTAATAGAATTATTTAAATAGGGATTATGAATCGGAATCCAAGTAGTATTACCGCTTCGCGCACAGATAACCACGACGATTCGTAAGAGCGGGAAATTTGAATTTTGAATATTACATCTCGTACGGAATATAAATATATGTTTAAATTAATATAAATCATGAGAATTCAACAGTGTTAAAACTCCTAACCCTTTGCACTCTATATAGATGAATTTCACGTCCTTTGGAAATTTCGCAGATCCCTTGGTTAAATAAAATTGTCACGCAGCATCCGACAATATTCTTTTCTCGCTTGTGTACTTTTTTTGTATCTACTTTTCTTTTTGGCACTTGTGTTAAACTACCCCTACCGCCAGTCTGCTGCTTTACCGTATGTAAGCACATAGGTAGGCCCCAGGTATCTTCTCTATGTATTACCGTACATACACTCTGTAAGGATCCAGCTTCTACGGGAAGCGGCGGATCCGGCTGCCCGCAGGGAGATTTCAAGGGACGCTCTCGCCAATAAATTCGAGCAATAAATGAGAAGCCAGGGGATATCGAAATCAAATCAGGGGCAAGTAGACAAGGCGCAACCTGGGCACGTAGAATCCCAAGAACTTGTGCACCGCTCAGCATACTTGGGGGTTAAGTTGCCCCGATCATATTACAGAAACTCGGTTCGTGATCTCCTCGACCAATTATGCCAACAATTCCTACCCGCTCTTTACCGTCGCACGTGAAATTACGTAAATCGCTCGCGCGAAAATACTCCCGTTACTTCTCAGCTAGTTACTCGCGCTAATCGTAGCGCCGTACCTGCATGTTAGAGATACGCGTAATAAAGGCGGGAATTTTGAAAGACTTTTTTTTTATTTCATAGTAAACTTTTGCCACCCGTTAGTGGCAAACGCTGACTTAATTACATCCAGAGAGATACCTTGCTACAACCCATTAATACGAAAAACAAAATTTTACCTGAACCTCGTAAAAATTTTAATTGCATACTGAAAATAGGCTAGTGTATAACTATACCTTGCACCGTGTACTCACCTAATTTCTGCAGTGCTCGGTCATTCTAAGTAAAATGGACTGCTAGTTACAATTAGATCCGTGCCCGACTTAATGATACAAATTATCGATTATCCAAATGCTCGAACAAATGTCTCTACTATAGTTTACTTCATTATCGCAATTTCCAAGGACACCCGATACTTTCCCTATGTAGGATATTTTCAGTAGACAGTTTCTTTAGTCGTGAACCTTACGTGAAGTTCATAGGTATAGTAAAGAATTATACATTTTTTGTCAGTTTACTCGAAAAGCAGTAAAAACCGAATATCGCGATTGTAAAAGAAAAGTGAAATTTCATCGAAAAATATTAAGCAGGATCGGAAATGCGAGGAAAAAGTTTTTTCATTCATTACTATTTCTTTACATGCACCCCCCACGAAAATAATGGTATACTCCATACAAGTTCCCGAGTACTTTGCTTTTTACGGTCTCCAAGAAATGAAAGGCAGACTTGAAACAGGAAGTCTATAATGTTTTTCAAACTTATAGGCATTCGCGAAAGTCTAGTCTGCTCGCTTCCGTACATAACCAAATACATAGCTAAAGCTTAGTTTCGTAATATATAAAGGGAACTTTCTTCCTCCTCGTTCGCCACCAGCAACACGGCGCTCATTGTTCCTACGATCGAAACTTCGAATCGAAGTAGAACTTGCGGTATGAACCGAGGAAGACAAGAAAAACGATTATTTCAACGAAAAAAAAAATACAAACGAAAAATTTTAGCAAGAAATTACATTGTCTATCGAATAAACAGTAAACGCGTTTCGCCGCTCTACTAAATAGAATCAGATTCGCACTCTGTACGTACGATTGATCGAATTCGATCAATCAGCGCAAGATGTCTGCGTAAAACGCATCAGAGTCGAAAACGAGCCTTTTCCAATCCCTTCGACCCTAAAGGCCACTGCATTCTATAAAAAGTTATTTTCTAACGATAAAAAGAAATTAACAGGATAATATTACTATCAGGGTACTATTAGGATGTATCATAGATAAATAAAAATTATCCAATTATTATGCACTTTTCTGTTTCAGGTGAACATCCAGCAGCGATGCAGCACGGAAGCACAGCAGCAGGATCACCCACGTCGAGAACGGTCCTGGTCACGCTCGCCTTTTTACTTGGCCAACTGAGATAATGTGTGATATCCTTAAGGAGGAGAGAGAGCTAATCGCCAATCGAATAAACATACCGATCGATCGCGATTAACGAATCAGACGGATTGAGAGAGAAAGAAGAAAATATAGAATTCGTTTCGCCCCTTCTTTTTATATCTGATTTTCAAAAAAAAATTCTAAAACCATTTTTCCACGGTCACGTGATCTCGCACCT
Organism: Trachelus troglodyta; assembly: GCA_030142635.1. NCBI lineage: Eukaryota > Metazoa > Arthropoda > Insecta > Hymenoptera > Cephidae > Trachelus > Trachelus troglodyta. The sequence continues at coordinate 48,774 of JARQTJ010000630.1, read as the reverse complement.
TGAGCACCACGTATGAAATAGATACGTCACAGCGTGCGGTGAGAATCTCTCTCTGCGTCAAAGGGCAGGCGAGAAAATGTTTTCTTCGCGATGAGATGACTCGATGTCTCGATTGACCCAATAAGACTATATATAACAGATGAATATGGAATACGGACGAAGAAGAATATCGAAGAAGATCAATCAAGTATACCTACGTAATGGAATGGCTCGCGTTTAATTTAGTGTCGCCCGAAGGTATATATGGTGTTTGATCTGGAACGCTGGCCACTCTGACGCGCTTAGCCGGAAGCTACGAACTACCGATTGTCAATGAAGGAGAAAGAATTGTTTGATCGAGGAACGAGAAACGCCTCCTAATTAATCGCTTTCTTCAAAGCCAATTTATCTCGAGCTCACTGCTGTCTCCGAGTTATTACATCGAGGCTCCGTTTGCTCTCTCGTGTCTTCTACTTAAAACATTCGTCCGCGCGGCGATTGTTTCGGCTTGGAGTATTGGTACAGGAGTAACTGGGAGAGAGGGAGAAGGATGTAAAGATGTACGGAGTGAGATGCAGAGAGAGAGAGAGAGAGATGGAGAGTGAACGAAGGAAAGGAGACCTCTAGTTCGTCATTTTTCTTGGTTCCAGGTCGACTGGTTCATCTTCAATTCCAGTTCCATAAGAAAAATGTATAGAAAAATAAAAGGAGCAAAGATGACGAGATAGAGGCGGTGGGTAGATAAGAAGACAATGGCAGAGCGAGTGGAGTCCCTTGCGAAATGTTACGTTTTAAGAGACTCGACGGACCCGTAACACTTTATGTATTGTTTTACGTATAGAACTCACGACCGGAAACGTAACATTGTGCAATATCACGGGAAGCGAAAGAAAAGCCAGTGCGTCGATTTTCAAGCAGCAAGTTAATAATTCTCGATCGCACGTCGCGCTAGACTATTATTTCCCTGGTTCATCTCGGACTTTCTGTACTTATTTGAAATCGTAAATCTTTCCCGCCCTCGATACGTCTATGCTGCTTTCGATGCGCGCGCACCTTATCCGGATTTGCACTTTCTTACGTCGTTTAAATCTAACTCGTAACTTTGGAATCTTTTATAACTGTACTCTGCGTCTTTTCGTGATCTGCTCTACATCTTACGGAAGAATAAAGGTCAACTCTCCTTGCTTTCAATTCTGAAATCGTCCCGATGAAAACCGTCGTTATGAAGGAGGATGATCGAGTGCGCTGTATACCTTGCTTCCCTCTTGATATCGGATTTCACTTAGGACAATAAATGACGGAAATGGTCCATGCGCGAGTCTACAAGCTTATTTCTTTTTTTTATCTAGTCAAGTCCAACTTAACATTTTGTCATGTCGTTCACCTTATTTGTGAGAAAAATTAATTTTCGCGTATCCGTAAATTGGTCAAGCTTTCTCTGTGCTTTTTTTTTCTTTTTCTTCATTGACTTTTTTTCTTTTAAGAACTCAACTAGCAATCACTCGGAACGTCTGAGCGATTTTTTTAGATATACCAAAGTCCAACCTGTGACAATGCATTTTATTGCTCGTTGCAGCGTTCGTGAAGTCTTTCTCTCCGTCGCTCCACTACTCCCCTCCTCTGTCTCTATCTTTTACTATCACTCCATATATTGGCTGCAGACATTTATCGTATAAATTCCGTATTCGAAGAGGTACCTTGTTGCCTTCCTTGAATTCATCGAGAATTTAACGAAGATGAATATATAAGTTTGTGTATAATATATATATACAGCTGGAAGTAAGTAAATTTCAAATCGAATTATAAGGCACTACAAGGTATCTCTTCTTAGGGCGAATATGTATTCGCAGAGCCAAACTACGCCCTTGGATATTGTATGACTCAAGTATACAAATGGAAACTACTTGAATCGTGTACTTGAGGGATTGAACGTTAGATACTTTCCCAATTCTATACATAATGACATATAAGAATATATAATTTTGTACAAAATCTTAGAATAAGTTGTTTGCGGTTTGTGGAGAATTTGTATATGAAACAATGCGATAACGAACGACCACCGGAATTCTTAAGCGGTTCCAGGTTTAAACTCTTGTGACACTGAGATTGTGACATTTAATTCGTTTCATTACACGAAATGGACATCCCACTGGACCCTTGTGACGATCCTGACGATCGTCATTGCGATTATGCGACAGGAAAGAATTTTTTGCTCAAAGGCGATTTTGAAAATCTCCTGTTAGCTACACTTGGTCGAAACCGAAGCTTGACGAATGACAAAATGTATACTTTGTGCGAGGGATAAGTAGCGCGTGACATGACGAAACATTTTGAGGGTTTTGACATTTTCAGGAAAAGCACATTTTATCGAGCGAATAAATATATATATATTAAGCACAGGACGGACTGAAGGAAAATATGAAAAATTTATTACGAGCACACTTTCGGTTCTTTTTTGGATTATTTACGGGTATCCATTTTTATTTGTCCAGTCAATTTAATTTTATTCTAGGCTGAGAGGTATATACGATATATTTATTCTAGAAAGTTTGTATCACTGCGACAATTAATTCGACACCGAGTACGTAGTAAAATATCATACGTAACTTTTTTTTATGATATACTTAATTTTTCGCGCGCACGTGTTTCTACGTTATGCATTACTTGTTCCTTGAGTCATGCACTTGAAAAAGGTCTGGAAGTTTTGTGCGAAATTGCTGCTCCTGGAAACACGAGTAGACTTAATTACAAGCCGCAGTCGTGTCGTTTAGTCAGATCGTTACAGTCTAACTAAACAGATAAAGAAGCACTGGAAAGTCGTGTGAACTTTATTTCGCTAATTTAACAAATATCCACCAGGCCAATAAAAAGCAGCTCCCAGACTCGAGAGAAAATGTTGACGCCAGCAAAAAAGAGCTTCGTACAGATTTTCCAATTTTCCTTCATTTCCCCCTGGACAATGGTAGAAGATCCGAAAGACGAAATAATATGTACGGCCTTCGTATTGATCGTTGCGAATTTTTCGTATCTCAGCAAAACTACGCGCCTCACAACTATATACATATATATGAAACGTATATTCAAATCACTGTACGATTTATCGATATCACAAAATCAATAATTAAATCTCCAAGTATCGATTTTACTCAGTTTTCGAATCAATACTCGTTTGATTTTCGTCTTTCTACTTCGGTCCACCGGGGGGTTGGATAAAAGAGCAGGAAACCAAGAGGGTCGGAGTGGTTGGTACTAACGGTACCAGAGCTGAATGAAGAATGATTTATAGAAAGTTAGATTGCGAAACCGCCACGTAAGATAAATCGTCGAATCGTCACATTCCGACAACGTATACATACCTACTCACATGAAAACGGAAACATGTACTCGTTAAGGCATTTTTCCTGCGAACGATCCAAGCGTGTTACCTGAACTTGAAAAAAACAATAGAAACTCGTTATTCCCTAAGTCTAAGTACAATTTGCTGTTTCGTATTCGGCTGGACTAAAGAAATTGGAAAATTCAATCGGAGCTGATATGAAAAATTAAAATCCTATACCGAGTGAAACTTTTTTCCTGTATGACGTGCTCGCATTTTTTGATACTCGATAACCCTCGTCTATCGTTGGGTGGAACTCGAGAAAAGTAAAGAAACCGGGATGTAAGAAATAATGGAAAAAAATATTAACAATGAAAACTCATTTTGTCTACACAATCGGGATAGGACTTATACACAGTGTTAAATGTAAATGAATGTCACGGTATATGAATGAAAAAAAAATCAACGTTGGAGTAGCATGCTACGCTATCGTATATCCCTACTGTAACTACTTTCTACGACGTAGCAATTATTCAATAATATTACAGAAACATGTCTGTGCACATGATTATTGCGAATTTGGGTTATCTCGTGTTATTACCCAAGTGTGTTCCCCTATTCATTTGTTTCAGATGACTCTCGACGCATTCTTGTACATAATATTTTACTCTTGTAAATAAATTATCCACACGGTATATGCGTCGCTATCTCATTACCTAAAATACTCCCTTGTTATTTTTATTTTCGAAAAACATGTAACATGGTTTAACATTTATTTTCAATATACTTATATACATTTAATTTACATCTTCTCCTCATTTACAGTAATTACAACGATGAAGCTTTACTTTCCAAAAACTCCAATTAGGTTAAATATTAATACGCGATACGTAAGCGTGCATATCTCCCTACTAAATACATCAAGAATGCTACAGTAAAATATTAATGAAAGCCTCTTAGAGCATATGAGTGAATTTCATTTATTTCTCTACTTGTACCGATGACGTCAAAAATTTTTTTCCTTCACACTTCTGCATAATTTCTCGCCAATTTACGTACGACACGTGAAATAGTTAAACGGCAATTATACGAATATTTAATACTTGAAAAAACATTCTGCGCTAAAAATAATTCAAAACGCAAATTTCTACTAGCAGTAAATGCAGCTGGATGAAAACGTTAAAGATTCTATGCATCTGATATACCGTATAATCATATTACTTACAATTGATCCTATTACAGAGACTGCAGTTTGTATTTCCCATATGAACGAAGTTAATGCAATACGCATGTCTATAACTATTGGTGAGCATCGATCGCTGCAACCAAATGTAATATATATGTATATATACCAAGTATACGTACCCGATGCACGTGAAATGCAATGTGCCAGTGTTTCGCCGTTCCTCTCATAGACAGTAGAAATGGTGTACAGTCGCGAATTTTCCTCGAAATTTTAGAAAATTTCAAATCTGTAAAAATTTTACAGTAACGGTATACGTACGATTTACGTAAGTGGATTATATTTAGATTTGGATAGCGGGTGGGAGAGGGGTGGCGGGTTGAAATTATAAAGAAATTTTATTTCAACTTTACCTCTTTCTCAAAATTGATATGCAACTCCAACGCGAGCAGCTACAGTATACAGTAAAAATATCGCGAGCAGCGTTAGTTACGTTACTGATAAAGAAAGAAATATTTTACAGGATTATACGATTACACCCTTGAGGTGGTGAATGGTGGGTCTGATTAGCCAAGGCGAACGTTGCATTCTAATCCTACGTTAATTTCGTTTTACCATCCGTGACGTCTAATTAGTAATGTTCACTCGACGGACTTGAGTCTCGCTAGTAATTCAGTGCCGAGAACAATTGAAGGCCGCATTGTAGAAATATACGTAACCAATAAACCAGCCAGCCTGGTACGACTTAATGAGATAATACGAGAAGCGAGTATCACTCGAGTCTCTTTTTTACAAGGAAAAATTTCTAAGGGAATACGTGGCTGAATTGTCTGCGTACAAAAAACAGGATAATTTTGGCTGCCTGTTAAATAAAAGGCAAAATGAAAAAAAATACACCGATACCCATACGGAGGCTGAGTAACGAGTCTCCATAAGTATCGAAAAAGCATAAAGACAATATCGGTTGTCCTCTCGCATTAATGATAGCACTTTTCGTTCGATTACATTTTTTTTCGTCTAGCGTCATTAAGGGCGTTATTAAAATTCTTGCGTTTACGATTTTATGGGTAATTTAGAATTTTTGTATTTTATACACGGAGGTGAAGATATTTGTGTTTTGAGTGTTTTGATGGATTTTACAAGAAAATAGAAAACGTATGAAAAACGGGTGCGAGTACCGGTAAGAATATAATCGAACTGTAAAATGAACGTTAATTATTTTACCGGAGAATAATTATTGTTGAAAAAAAGAAATTTAAGGGAAACTTAAATTTTAACGAGTCAAGTTAAATTTTGTACTTTTAAAGTGCATATGATTATGTTCGAATGCATTAACCGGTATGGCATATTTTTCAGTCCATTTTTAATACATACTTTTCCCATTGACTCTTTCTTTTCGAAAAGTCATAAACCTCACATAGCGCTCTTTCGTCTTTCTCCCAGTTTCACGATGGCTATTGTGAAACTGTCTGAACGACAATATATAGAGCAGTCCACGAAAAGCTTTAACACGTAATCTTTTTATCGCGAGACTACCGTATGCGGTTTTGATATTGCCTGGGAGAAAGAAAGGGGGGGGAGCCTTAATGGCATAAAAAGAAAAAGTATATTAAATGTGATTCGGTGTGCACGGGGTTAGGTGATGGGTTGTACATATTCGCCGTATACCAAATGAGAATCCGTACGGCGATGCATCCATTTCCGAAATGCGACGTGCAATCTCTCGCGGATGCTTCTCGTCCTTGCACCCATCCTGCACCCTGTGCTCTGAGAAACATGGGAAAAGCCGTTTAATCCTCTGGCAATGCACTTCCTATTCCAGGACTTGCGCAACACTTATATTGATCGAGAATAGTTGATGCACAAGTGTGGCATATACCGGTATATAAATATAAACGATGTTTATCTGGGCCAACACTGCCCCGTACGGATACGTAGAAAAAGGCCACCGGTATATATATATATATACATCGGAATCGATTGTCCCAAATGTAAATAGGAAGAAATCGACGGGTTAAATCTATCTCAATTACATATTTAATGCCAAACTATGTACAGCTGCGTTTGTACTTGGCAGTTTGATAGAGAAAATATATCTATGAGTTGGATGTGAATGAGGAAAAAAATGTTTGATGAAATATTCAAAATATTTTTTTTGAGATACTCCATTTCAAAGTACTTTTCGTACTTGTATTAAATGACTACGTCTTATGGGATACCAGTGGATTTTAATCTGTATTGATAATCTAAGGGATAAAATATTCAATTCCAGGTACGTTTCTTTTTTTAACGATTCCTGTATATATTGCGAGTTCAATTTCTTTGTTTCTTTGTCCACCGACTTGACGTAGACAGAAATGGCGGGTTGGTGACCAAGTGAAAAATGAGGGTTATGGATGAAACCCACTAACTGGGGAACAGCTGTAGTGATGAGATTCTGGTGAAATGTCAAGAAGTTGTTCCATGACTGGAGGGGAACTTCTATACGTTCGAGATATAAAATTGTAAGAGTGGATTGATAAATTTGAGGGAAAGCACAGAGATGGGTTTACCATGAGAAATTTTGAAATGAAAAAAAGTTATTTTTTTCGTAGATAAAATGTATCCTTATATATTAAAAAACTAAAAGTAGATAGTTCTATCGTTTAATATCAAAATCTACGAATTTGCCTTTTTGATTATCGAATTAAAAAAAAGGCACGTGAATATAGAGAACTTAAATGCAAATTCTCAAATAATTAATTTCCTGTGGTACAGTCTAATACCTTTGAGTTTACGATGCGGTACACTGAAAATTCTTTGAATCAGGTGACACGAGACATATTACCTTAAGATTATTGAATAGATTACAAAATTTCATCGTTTAACCCAATTTCTTATTAATCCTAAACCCGCAGTACGATTAGACTATCCGTACGATTTCACGGTTTAATCGTCAATATTATAATATAACGTCAAATCTTACTGTAATAATCTGTCCTTACAACAGGAATAAGTTTCCATAAATGCATTGAAATCGTTATCGAAATTCAATTCGGAGCGTCAAACAAATTATTATTTATCCAGAACAATTTCACGTCGGACGATACAGACAAGAAACGTTTCACAGTCATAAAATTCGTAAAGCAAGATAGATAACTCTTGTCACAATAAGAAGACGTGAAATCATAAAAATTCTTTGACAGAAGGAACTTTTTTTATTTTTTTAATTAAAAAAAATATATAATTCTTCGAGCCTTAGTATAAAATGCCATGAGCGAACAATCACGTCTCAAAATATTTGTCACTTCATGTATGCTCAAGTGTAGAAATGAAAATAAGACCAAGGCTAAAATTGAGCATCTGTTAAAATAATCGATACCAAGTATAACGTATGAACGATAGAATTTTATTAGTCAGTTTATCAGAGTCATGGAAGTACTTCGATTTTTTTACTTGCTCGTAGTTCTATGTCGAATCGGACATTCCTCGGCATCTTACTACCTACTGGGAAGCCTGATGGAAGACGTACTCTCAACGGATTTCGAGGAAGATAGCTCCGAGGAAGATGCTGTAGACGCGAAGGACGAAGACGAAGAAGATGCGGAGTGGTGGTTAAGCCACTATTGTGATTACTTGTACGACATCCTGGGTATTAGACTCCTTCAGGAACTCACTGAAGAGCTTGCGGACACGTCGAGTGATTTTGGTATCGAACCAGGTGCGTTGGATTTCCTGGTTTGCGTAGAGAAAATTGAATCCACAGTCAGGAACAAGGGAGTCGTATGTATAAGGCAGAATAGTTTTAAAATAGACGTGAAATATATATTGATTTTCAATTAATACAAAAAATATTTCAAATTAATTGGGAATTTTTTTCTGTGAGTGACCAAATTTGACACTCTGTATCAAACGTAGTAAACGTTAACTTTAGTTTGACCATTTTTTCCCCTTTTTCCACACATGAACATATGCCGAGTGCCTTTCTCATGTGATAAATAAAATATGTGACGTGGGGAAAATCCCCCGTAATTTTCTTACGACTTCAATTAAGGGTCGCTATCGTATTAAATACATGATTTATCATTAATTACAGAAACCCAGGTGGAAAGACCTCATATAACTTATAATGGTTCTCTGCCGATACCGCCTGCCGTGTATAATGATATACTTGAAGCAACATTGAATTCAGGTAAAAATGATTTTTTTTTATGTTTTTAACACTCACCTATCTATGCGTTGATCGTAATGGGGGATTTTTTTATTCATGTTAATATTTTATCTCAGCTTTTCCATCCAGTTCGTTACTATTTTTATCTCTAATCTGTATCTGGTATTATCGATAATTACGAGGCTCGACGATCGATTACGAAATTATGGGATTACGGTGTAATGGCGATTTCCAGCGTGATATTACGTTCGGGTAGTGTAGGATATATGACAGCAGCTGGCTAATTCCATGGAATAACGTAATGTGGGAACCAATTAAATCGTTTATATATATATAATTGAAGGATCGACCGTTCACGCAATTCAATCGATGAATAATATCATATAATATAGTTTGACGAAAAGTTGTCTTTCGCGAAAAGAAATGGTTGTACAATTTTTTATTTTTGTTTCAAATATTTTTATTCAATTCTAAATAGCATCATAACCAATATTTTCTTTTATGGTACAATATATTGTATTTATCAATAAATTATAGTTATCGACATTCTCTGTACAAAATATATTTCTTTATCAATTTTTTTTTTCTTGTAGCACTTACGAACGTACGTTAAATATTTTCTTTTCTTTTTTCTTTGCCCATAGGACCAGGTACAGTAGATCTGCCAGCAGAGCCTCCGATGTCGTCAGTGAATAAACCACAGTTCATCACTAGTTCATTAATTCCGTCAGTCTTACCTTCAGGCCAGGTGTCACCAATAAATCAGACCACAGAAGATTCATTAACGATTGCATTAGCCAGTGATCTGGTGGACGATACTAATTGAAAGAAAAATAGACAAGGACTCCATAAGTAATTGGTATCTGTCTACAGTGATGTATTGTGAAGGATATAAAAGCATAAAAACAAAATTTGATAAGACTCAATAAAATGATTATTGGAATATAGAATTCAGATTAATTACAATAATAAGGACGAGTAACGACGTTGACCTACATATCTAAACCGTACGTACCTTGCATTGGTAATCGGATGATTAATATTTAACGTGAATATGTTAAATGAATGGAAACAAATGGAACTACAAAATTATGTAATTAAAATATCATAATTAATTCATTTGCAATTACATAGTATCAGCGGTTCCACAATTTTCATTGAGTATACGATTTAATTGAAATCATGTCCCGCAACGCTGCACTGGACCAATTAACAATTTTCATTCCATCCACGAATCCTAATAATGACACGACCATTATCCTTGCATAAGTACAAAACCAATTTTTCGATAAAAAATATTATTAAAAAAATATTCACATATTGACATATCGAAAGCATTGATTATCCAATTCGTTGCTATGTTAATTTTCATATGAAGTATCCTGTTTTGTCATAGTCAATAATATTCACTGACATTTTATAAGGAATTTCCAATCGATATGCGAATAACAACACATGCAACTAATAAAATCTATATCAAACGTAATACCTGGTATGTATTATCTATGGAAATTACCTACTAACAATAACCATATTTACGAGTACTACTAAAATATGATCGGACGTATTCCAATCTACCTTTACAGAGTGTATCAGCAAAGATGTACGTTTGCGGTTTGCGGTGCAAGATTTTGAAAACCTGATGTGACAGCCATTCAAGGTTTTTTTATTGAGCATCGATTGTGCATATTATTATTGAGGTGCATAATGGCCTGGAGAAAAAACAATCGAAATCCTGGAGACTCCCGTGAACTCCAACATCTGTGACGAGGAAGGCGTAACATCCAAATCTAAATGGAATCCAAATAATAAATGCAATTCGTATATTACTTCGCACTATAGTGTGATGTAATTTTTCGAATCACGGTCCCAAGGCGGCTCCGGTTACCGATACAGATAAGGGGCTCGATTTCTGGTTCCCACCGGGTCGCCACCCTGCTCAGAAGCTGCGCTCTCGGGTTTATTCGTATAGTTACGCCAATGCTCTCGGAAGATTTCGTTATTGTTTAGTCGAGGTCGAGGTGCTCGAATCTGCCGTGGGGAGATAGTCTCGACGTACCGAGTTGCCCGGCAGAGGAGACGACCCGAC